>OZ007556.1:92595857-93069219 GCA_963931855.1 Philhelius festivus
ACACATCCTGCAACACATTTTTTAGTGTTTTCTTGACTAAGAGTACTGAAAGTGGCTAGACTTCGATATTAATCAACAGTTTTTTAGCTTAACAGTACTGTGGGTGGCCCGCTTCGCGGGTTCTCAGGATTTTAACTCCCTTTTTCGGAGACACACCCGCTCACGCGACTCCGTCGCTCCGCTTAGGGTATGTAAAGTCGCCAGGCAGGCGCCAATGTCAACAGTGTTTTAACTTAAAAGTACTGTGGGTTCAGAAACTTCCTTTTAATCAACAAATAATTCCCTTACAAAATTAACAAAAAAGGAAAAAATCCCAATAATATCCCAAAAATAACCCAACTCTGGTAATACTTACACAAAAAGAATTGTGAAAATAAACAAAAAAAAGTGCATTTTGTATGGAAATTGAGGAACTTTAAAAATTAATTAAAAATAGTTATAAATGTTTCCTCACTTTAAAATTGTGATATTTGTTTTTTAAAAGTGCTAATCTACCGAATAAAACTATCCGCGTGTGGAAATTCGTGCTACCTTAAAGGAAAGTTGAGCCGTTTTTTTTACATTTTCAATAGGCGAAGATAAAAAAAACGATGCCTGGGGCAAACAATTCACATATTAAATGCAACAACAACTAAGCGACTATATGGGCATCAGCATTGGCGACACCAAAATTACAAGCTACAAGGTTAAGATACTAAATTGTAAGCTTTCCTAAGTTTTTAAATCATGAACATCTTGGCTCCCGTTTGTCGTAATGGACTAATTTTTTTTTTAATTTGAAGAAAATTAGCAGGAATATAAAACAAAAATCCAAAACTGAAAAATATTTACCGTGAAATACAGTTTTTTTCTCAATAACTATGAAAAAAAGGTATTAAAAACAAGAAAAAAACGTTGAAACCAACGGTAACTTTTTATGTTTTTGCTCAAACATATTAAATTAAATGCAAGTTGATAGAAAATATTGTTATTAGCAATACAGTTTTTTTATTTTCACTTTGTGACATACTGGGGCTGAGATATTAATTAAAACATAAAATCATAAAATGCGTGGGTGCGCTGACTTACCTATGTTCAATAATTTATTCCTCGGCTTTCGTTCATCGTAGAGTATTGATTTCTTTTTTAAATTGTAGGGAAATGCAAGAACTTTAATAATAAAAAATAAAACTTTCATCGTTAAATGAGCTTTTTTCTTAATAATCACGAAAAAGTGATTTTTAAACAACAAAAAATTATTTTAACTTACTATAACTTTTTTTTGATTTGTTTAAACAAATGTTTTTTCTTATAACATAATAAATAATGTTATTAGGAATAAATACATGTTTAATTTTTGTTTGTAGGAGATAGTGGAGCCGAGATATTCGCAAATGACCAAAAAATGACAAAACACATTTTTACCAATAACTTTGGTAAAAAAAAGTTGTCATGTGGTGCAAGTTTGGTTTTAAGCTTTTATCATAAGCACCTAACGATCCATGAAAAAAAAAAACAGACCATTCCTCTGCGCGCAAGGTCAGGCCCTTTTTCATGACGCTTTGACTGGACTAAAAAGAAAACAAGAAGAAAATTGTTTTTTTATTCCGTTGACGTTGACAGCTGCGCCCATAATATCTAGTTTCCAATATCTAGTTTCAAATATCTAGTTATAAAAATTTGTCCATTCTCTAATTTGTGAAAGACGTTGAATAAGAAGTATTTCTTATTCTATGGTGAAAGATAGCGACGAAGGATGGAAATGTCAAAAATGTTCGATAGAAGATATGAGAAAGAGATGAGATTTGTTTTGTTTTAAAATGTCATTCCACAGCACAGTGCTGCCAAGTCTTCTTTTATGCCCCGATGCGTTTTATTTATCGTCGCCTATTAAAGCTGTAAAATAAACACCTAGTTATTTTCTGTATAGCCTAGTACGCAGATCGAGACAAGACAAATTTTATCTCTACAATTTTAATCTCTACAAAACCTTTCCAAATCTCGCGCAAAAGTTGGAGAGATGAAATCTAACTTAATGTGTTTTTTAGTGTATCTCTGAAAGGTGTTGTCTTACAAAACTCGTTCATACCTTTTTGGAATCTCCTCTTGATGCTTTCAAGAGAAGTATCAGCACCTTTTACATAAAACCAGTTTTGACAAAAATCACTTTCGGCAATACGGTGACTGTCAAAATGTGTCCCGCAAAATAATGCTTGTATCATTCTTTTTCCTGGCAAAATTAAGTGGAGACATTTTGTACAGCAATGCGCAAAAGTATGAATTTTGCGTGCGAACTGCGTACTGCTCTGAAAAATATCCAAGACAACATTTGTCCCAAAAAAAATGTATGGGAGAAAAAATTTTTCCCGATCTGCGTACTAGGCTTAAGGATATAAACACTCAACTTCGACAAAATTAGGGGTATTCCTGATTTGGTGCAACGAGCCTAGTAAAGATTTATAGTTTTTAAATAGACTGTGAACGCACTTTTTCTCACCTGTTTGCAACACTGAAGTAAATATCAAAATGAGTTTGGCATTTGTTTTTTGTTTTGAAAATTTAATTTTTATAAGAATTGAAGTTTGTTCAAGTTTTTTAAAGATGCCAAAACAAAAAAACAGAAAGAAAATATCACAGAATTTTTAATAAAAGATGCTACAGATAAAATTACATATGTGGATCTAAGGTATCAAATAAATTCAGGCCGAAAATCATAAAAAAGCTATGTACATACATAGATGCATGTATATTTTATTTTCAGAAAATGGGTTTGCCCTCCGGCGGCGCTTCTTTTTTTCTTTTAGGTCCATTTGATTTAATAAAATAAAATGAACAATAAGATATTTCTTTCGGTTTCCAAAGACTTTTAAATTTTAAAAGCAAGTGGCTCTTGCTGAGCTGTCAAAAATGTGACTTCAAATTTTATACCGTTGTATTTTACTGTTGCAATAGGTTTCGGGTATAGCTAAAGTGCGACATTATTGCAAAATTGCACTCTGTATATTTTGTTGTTGTAGTGTTGTAAGATTTTACACTTCTGCATTTTTACAATGAAATTAGACCTGTTGCATTAGATCGTGAATACCCCTATTGTTCACTTTGAATCTTACTTAAATTTAGTAAACATTGGTGTGTTACATGTATCTTTCTCACTCACTCTCTTTTCAACTCTCAATCATCAATCATGCTTGAAAATTATCTTATATAAATCCAATTTCTAAGTCACGTTGTAAGACTGAAGTTAGTAACTACCGCCCAATTTGTAAAATTCCAGCAATACCTGAGCTCTTTCAAAAATTAAATATAATAAATTAGTTTTTCTTTTGAAAGAAGTTATTTGTCAACTGCAGCATGGGTTTGTGAATGGGAGGTCTACTACTACAAACCTTTTTGTTTTTAACAATTATTTAGTTAGCTTCCTTGAAGGAGGCTCTGAATGTGACATAAGCCGTGTTTTTTTGGAAAAGTTATCCATAGTACAGTAGGATTTTATATGAATAACAAATACAACATCCGCAGTAGGATCACTGCCGATAAAAGAAGTGAAAGCCTGCTGCGGATAGAGATTTGACGTTCATTCGAGTATCGGCAGTGATCCTGCTACGGATGTTGTATATGTTTTTCATATAAAATCCTACTGTACTACGGATAACTTTTCCAATAAAACACGGCCAGTGTATAAGGATTTTTCAAAGGCTGTTGATCGAGTAACTCATTCAATACTGGTATCAAAACTAAAAAAACTAGGCTTTTTCTCTTCGATTCCAAAATAGTTTGAATCTTACCTTACAGGTAGAACACAACGCGTTCAAACCAATAATATTTTTTTCAGATTATGTGAATGTTACTTCCGGTGTTCTACAAGGTAGCCACTTAGGACCCCTATTGTTTCTTTCTTTTTTTTTTTATAATCGGCGCACACTCAAGGGGTTTGTATACCCTTAATATGCCAGAGACACAGTGTGAGCATTAAGAAAAAAGGTAAGGGTTATAAAGGAGGTGTCGGTGTACATTGGTTTTGAATTCTTGAACATTGCAATGACTGGGAAAGACAGAGCGTGGCAAAGAATTCCACATTCGCATAGTACGGCTGAAGAACGAATCTCTGTACTTCACAGTACGGCCGAAGTTGGGCTCAAGGGTAATTAGAGGGAGAAGAAGATTCGCCTTTTTTGGGAATTGGCTGAACAAATGCAGTTTTCCAACTACTCGGAACGAGAATAGGACAGATGGAAAAGCTTACGCAGGGGTTTTGCTAGCGTGGAAGAACACCTCTTCAGAATAATAGCGGGGATACCATCCGGACCAGCGGATTTATGAATGTTGAGATCTTTCAGGACTCTTGCCACGGTACGAGTGCGAAAAAAGATTTGTCCCATAGAATCACTAACGCGCTCAAGAATTGGGGGAGTTATGACACTATCTGGCAAGGTGGAATTTGCGGCGAACTGCCTTACAAACAAGTTAGCTTTCTCAATAGAGCTAACGAAAGGAGTGTCATTGACAACAAACGTAGGAACCGAGGAAGAGGAAGAATTCCTCATATTTTTTACAAATGACCAAAAATTCTTACTGCCTTTGGGACATTGCAGTATTTCTTGCCTTGATTTTTGATCATGTAAAAATTTGGTCCGTCGAATATGGGCGTTGCAGGCCTTCCTGGCTTGTTTGAACTTTTTCCGGTTTTCCTCAGTTGGGTTGGCTCTAAAACACCGGAAGCTTACCTCTTTTTCTTTGATAACCTCTTTACAGCTCAAATCAAACCATGAATTATCCTTGGGTCTGATACTTTTAACCCTATTCGGGATAAAATGTTTCATTCCCAAAAGAATAATGTTAGTTATCATATCTGCGCTGGAGTCTACGTCACTATCGAGGAAGCATAGTGACCAGTTAAAGATCCTGAAAAAGTTATTCAAACCGTTCCAGTTGGCTTTCTCGTACTGCCATACGGTTCTTCTAGGAGCTCTTTCTCTAACTGGATTTGTTCGACACGAGAAATTTGCAGATATAACACTATGGTCAGATGTGCCTAGAGGCGTCAATACACTTATTGTGTATTTATCAGGGTCAGAGGTAAGAAACAAGTCAAGAGTATTTTCTGCTCGGCCATTTACGTCCGATATTCGAGTAGGCTCGTTGACAAGCTGAGTAAGGTGGTTAAACTCAGCAAAAATCTCAACACACATTCCTTCGGGTGTTGTCTGGCCCGAATGGAGAAGCCAAGAAGAATTGTGAACATTGAAATCGCCCGTAATAACGATTTTAGTGTGAGGATACAGGGAAACAATTCTTTGGATGGAGTCGGACAGAGTATCAAATTCGTGAGAAGTTGAAACTCTATATAGATTTGGACTTCGACATAGAAAACAATAGTGAATGATGTGCTTATTAATGGAAAATTTAAACCACATAAAATTGAAGAAGGAGTTGGTGCAGCGACCATATTGTGGTAAGAACTGATATGCAACATCATTCCTAATGTAAATGGCGAGACCATGGTGGGAAAAGAATAATGGCACCAAGCTATACCCATGAATAAAAAATTCAGTAGGATCGGAATCCTCATCTACTTGGGTTTCACTCAGTGCCAAAACAGCTGGCCTGTTAGAAACAGTGTGGATATACGCAGCCAGAAAATTCGCTCTCAGCCCACGAATATTACAATAGTCTACTCTAAAATAACCAGCCATTGCAATATAAAAAAAATAACAAAAACCAAAACAGACGAAATCTAAGAAAATCTAATTTTCATTAATGAAATTCCTGCATTGTTCAAAAATCGTAAAATTTTTAATGTACGCCGACGACATTGGGGGCTATCGTGAACAAAATTTCCCTCAGAATTTTCCCCATCTTCGAAAATATTGGAAAGGTCAATACTTCTGCACTGTTCATTGTAAGCTGGCGACTGGCCTTTTTAAATGACAGCCAAAGTCACTATGAAACTTAATTCCCAATATCAATAAATTCCAAGGGAAACTTTCAACATTATTCAAGGTGACCCATTAAACTTTATTTTAGTAGCAGAACGCTAAAACCGAAAAGCTTATAACAATTTTAAACGGTATTTAATGCTATTAATTTTGAAAGGCTTCCAACTAAAATATTTTTGGTGTAATGCACCATTGGAATAAAATGTTTAATTATGTGAATACTTACTTAATAATAATACTTAAATTATAAATTATATATAAATGTAATTTAATAATCTAATTTAATATGAAAACGACACGACTCGACACAAAACAAAAAAAAAATATATCAGCTGAAATGTCAGCTGTTCTTCAAAATTCCCCTTGGATAGTTTAGTCTACCAAAACTCTTGTTTGGATAGCTTGAGATTTCTGTTTGATCAGCTGTTTCGTTCATTAGCTGTTTTTTCTATGGGACAACGCCAACAAATGCGGATACCTTGGGATACGTAGCCGAACGCGGCCATTGGTAATTAAATAACAAGGCGGAGGAAATGAAATACTTTCTGTTTTGAACTTATATAACGGTTCTATTTTTGAATTTATGAATATATTTTCTTCATTTTATGGTTTTTGTGAGTAGCAAGGTTAAGATATATACCTACATACATATGTATGTTTCTTGCAAGAAATAGTTATTTGAATTGAAATTTTCAATTCTGGTGAAAAGTAAAATAGTGAGCATTGAGCCTAGTTTCGGACGTACTGCCAAATATAGAGCTTCTGTCCTTTGCCGCACTACTAGAATGAGGTCTATTTTACCCTTCTAGATTTTTCACCCTCATTGTATCGACATTTTCTATTAAATCTTCTTCACTTTACCTAAATGCTCGCACTTTTACACCCTATCGTTAGAATGGTAGTCATAACTCCTTGAGTGTGTGCAAATTATAAAAAAAAAAAAACTTCGGAATCAAAAACGACTTGCAACTTATCCGTTTGGCATTCCTGATTCGAGAGTTGCGGCAGGTTCTTCCGAATTACCGAACAACAACACTATGAGTCTCTGCAAATCTGGCGTTTACTCCAAATCGATCATTTGATTGCTGATTGATAGTTGATAATGTAACGAAAGCCAATATCAATATATTGTGTTATTTTTGTTATTTATTTTAAGTTTTAAAAGAAAAAAATCTTAATTTGTTCACATGCTATCTAGATAAGATTGATAGACCACCTCCTTTACAGTTTTACTTTCTTTTTAAAAGTTTATTTCGTATTCTTAATTGAACTGAGGTTCTCTATTAACGGCAGCCCTTAAAAAATGTTAATTTCTGGCTCGCTTTTGATATCATTTGGAAAATCATCAATAGCATCAGACATATCCTTGAATAAAAATTTTAATATTTTTCAAATTAGTTTCAAATCATATTTTTCAAATTAGTACATCTATGGGGCATGTTTATGCTAACAAGGGGAGCAAAAAAAAAAAGGAGGAGCAATAAGGCATTAATTTAAAGGATCACTATTTAGGTCATAAGTATGTAATTATAAATTTACCCCTTGGATTGGTTTATTTGGTTTAACTTTAGAAACTCTCCCTTTCCTTGCCTCGCCCTCAACCCCATGAACAGATATTTTATGCTGCGTCAAGAGGTAGCCTTGTACAAATCCAACTCCACATATTTCGCACTTATACCGCTCACCAGTATGTCTCCTAATGTGTGCTTTTAAGTCATTGCCCTGTGCAAAATTTTTCGGACAGTGGGAACATTGATATGGTCTTTCACCAGTATGCACTCGCATGTGCACAACTAAGTTGTACGATCGTTGGAAACCTTTGCCGCAAATTGTACACAGGTGTGTTCTCTCTCCGGTATGATATCTGCAAAAAAAAATGCATGTAGTTTTATTAATCTCAATCAATATTGCCGTTTCATTATTACTTAACGTGAACATTTAAATCGGTTGTCCGTGGAAATGCCTTATCACAAAATTTACATTTGTACGGCTTCTCTCCGGTGTGCCTTCGCATATGGATCCGTAAATAATCATTTCTAACAAAACGCAAGCCACATTCCGAACATAAATATGGCTTCTCCTTAGCATGGGATTTATTGTGCGCTTTCAAAGCTTCTTTGGACTCAAAACCTACTGGACACAGCTTGCACTTCCAAGCTTTATTCTTATGCATGCTCATGTGTTTTTGTAGATATGCTTTAGTGCTGAATGATTTATTACAAAGTTCACAATATTCTGATTTAACGGATTGACCCTTAGCATGCTTCTTTTCTTTGTGTTGTTTCAGAATATCTGCTCGATTATAAGATCGATTGCAAATTTCACATTTAAACGCTCTAGTATTATCATGCTTGCTCATGTGATTTTTGAGATGATCAGCTCGGGTAAATCTCTTATCACAGATTTTACATGGGAATGGTTTTTCCTCTACATGCGAAAGAAAATGACGTTTAAGATGGCTGCTTCGCGTAAATGATTTATAACAAATTGAACATTTAAATTTTTTTGATACTTCTTGAGAATGCTCAACGACCAGTGAGTCATCCTTATTAGGAGTTTCTATTTTTTCAGATTTTGGAACACAGTATGGATGTACGGTGGGATTGTCATCTAGCTCTACCTTTATTGAAACATTTTGCGAATCTGTTAAATTTTAAAATGAATAGAATGAAACAAATAGAATTGATGAATATTCAATCAGTCAATGCAAGATATCAACATCAATAATTACAATGTGTAGCAAAATATTAAAAAACACTTATTTATGTTCACTTTTGTATTGAACAAATTATATGGGTGATTTTTTTAGTGTTAGCTCCTGCTTTAGACATATCATAAATGTGGAGGGCTTAGTAACTGAATACTCTCAACCACGAAGAGAATTTACAGTTTTTTGGCGAATGGCTTATATGAGAAGCACTTCTACATGTTAAGAGATGCTCTTGAAGTATTTGTCACTTCCTCGGAAGATGTAGCACTCCTGGAAGGGAACCCAGATCACCGGCGAGACAGACAATCCAACGCACCAACCATTATGCCAAGGGGTACGAGATTAATAATCTACACAGCAGACTGGGCTTCTCAAGACGGTCGAACAGTCAACATAATTGAACAATACGCTAATTGACGTATAAACCTATTTAGAGATGCAAATATGGACTCTGACCGAGAAGGAAAAATCCAGAATAGACTCTAACAAAAAGAAATTGCAAACCGCTTAGACAATAATTAGTGACAGTTGTAGTTGTCATCAAAACGAACACCTGAGCTGAAGTCTATTCTTGTGCTATGAATACTTTTGATACAAGAGCATTTGAAAAATTGACTTTTCAAACGTAATTCGTATTTAAAAGGCAGTTTTTCACGTAGCACATGTATACTATTGTTTTCATAGAATTAATTATAGCTGTAATTATTTTCTCAAAATCCATAACTAACGAAAAAAATAGTCGCGTTAATTATAAATTCATATCTGAACTTTTATAGGTTTAACTACCCTAAACACCAATATACATTAAAATAAATATTTATTGCATTTTTTTGGGATTTTTGGTTCATCGGGCTGTGCCGTCGATTATAAATGAGAAACGCGGGTATTTTATTAGTTTTTAAACTCTCTCTAAATAGAATAACTAAAGGAAAATAGTGTGCCTACAAGTAAATTTTTTTTTTTTCGCTAAAATAAAAAGTTTTTGGGATATGCCCATATAACTCCGAATAAACATTGACTCCATGAGTGTTACCTTAATGGAGATTCAACAAAGAATTTCACTATGTTCTAGGAAATTACTTCCAATTCGGTTTGGCGAAACAAATGAGTTAAAAGTGACTGGAAGCGTACTCTGTGTTGTACACGATAGAAGGACGCCGTTTCTTAAGCAGGGACCCTTCGGGATCGGGAAGTAAGTTCTCACGTTAAAAAGACGAACAAATAACTGCATTGCTATTTGCTTTTGAATTAGTCCTATACTTAAAACTATTATTATTAACAAATTCAACACCTATTGCGCTATGTTGACAAATAAAATTTTGAACATATTCTCGAAAAGTCTGAAACGGCTATTTTTTTTTAATGGAAGCGAAAGACCAGCCAATTAGAATAACTTTTAAGACAAATTAAATAAGCAACTTTTACCTATCATTAAAAAAATGCCAAATTAATAAATTGAAAAGTGCAAAATCTCAAGACGAACAATTAAGAAACTCGGGAATTCTTAGACAACCATTGGAAAAAAATTGTTTTCGAATGGATTCCTCAATATGGTTCAGCTCGAACAACTGAGTCGAAGAACTGAGATCTAATTTAATGGACTTCGCAGATGTCAACTATAAGTCAATCCAAAATTTGATATACATATATTAAAAGTTCAATAGAAACTTACAAATGTTGCAAACAAGATCCTATCGAACGTGCTTTCCGAACGTCTTAAACCGTTCTGTAATTATTTAGTCGACAAGTACCAGTGTTGCTTCCGGCCTCAAAGATGGACCTTAGACCAAATACTCACATTGAGGAAAATTCTAGAAAAGACCAACGAATTTCAAGCCGAGACTCACCATCAATTTATCAACTTCGAGGCTGCATATGATAGCATTCATCGTCTGGACGACCTCTATATGGTGATTGCCGAACTCGGATTCCCAGGAAAAACTTTTCCAAATGTAGCATGACATTTGAAAATACACGGTGCAATGTGCAACTGCGGAGCAGCTCCTCCGAATTATTCCAAACATACAAATGGTGATTTCTTCAATCTTTTTCTAGAGCAGATTGTGCGGAGGGCACTATATTCAACAAATATTTCTGTCCACCGATTAGGACAAAACGTCAATATTGAAAGCAAAAACTTCGAGGTAGTTAGCGAGTTCATCTACCTCGGAGATTATAACTCCACGAACGACACCTTAGTAGAGATCCGACGAAGAATTACCCCAGGAAACCGCTGCTACTTCAGTTCAGCAACAAATGGATTCAAAACTTCTCACTCCTAAGACGAATTGCACGCTCAACAAACCCCTTATTCTAACAGTCCTGCTTTACGGCGCCGAGTGCTGAACTATAAGCAGAAAGGGAAATATAATACTAGGCCCTTTCCAAAGAAAAATTCTTCAACAGGTATTTGGTCCTGTGTACGAGAGGGGCGAATGGAGGAGAAGATATAACCGCGAACACTATCAGCATTACCAAGATCTGTGTATTCCAAAAAGCCAAAACACGTCCACTACATTGGCTCGAGATTCTTCGAATTCCAGCCCCTTGGTTCGTTGCGACAAGGAAGACCGAACCTCCGGTTTAAGGATCCCAGAGCGTTTGGCCTAGATGACTAGAAGCAGCGTGTTCGGGATCGCAGAAGATCGAAAACTGTCGTGTATCAGGCAGAGAAATTTCAT
Source organism: Philhelius festivus (assembly GCA_963931855.1). Classification (NCBI taxonomy): domain Eukaryota; kingdom Metazoa; phylum Arthropoda; class Insecta; order Diptera; family Syrphidae; genus Philhelius; species Philhelius festivus. The sequence goes on from OZ007556.1 coordinate 92,607,164, forward strand.
GGATCGGGAGCCGGTTAAGTAAGTAAGAAACATGCAAAAGTTTATATTATAATTTGGGGATGTAGTACATAATACCGGGCCAATGATAAATCCGTTTGTAGATAGAGAAATCTGTCTCCGATTTGAGCTAAATTATTGGTTATACTTTTGTGTTTTTCCAGAATATGAGAATTAAATCTGCGACTAATATACTCGTATTCACCTGAGCTCTACTCAGTTTTTTGTTTAATTTTGTGTTATTCAAATATGTACCTTTATTTTTCGCATTCATTGTACTTAGCAAACCAGCTAATGGCTTGTCATCTTCGTCGCTGCTGAATGGATTTTCTGCTGCACCAATGCTTCCATCATTATAGTCTTCAGCATCTTTATTTGATACAATTTCAGAGGTATCTTCAACCTTCGTAAGATTTCCATAGTCCATTTCGTTTTCAATCAACATCTCTAATTCATTATCAACAGATGGTCTGCTTAAAAATAAACAATTCCAATAAGATAACTTACTAATGACACTTTAGGAAAGATAATATATATACTTAATTGTTGTATACTAATATTTTTAAGACATTATGATCAAGTGCATTTGAATTTCTATTCAATACCTACATTTCTTCATTTGCTTTATCTTCATCTTCAAACATTTGCCCACTTTCTATTTTGTGAATCTTTTCCATGTGTCGGTTGACATGTTCCTTTCGAGTAAATCTTCTATTACAGATGAGACATTCGTGGGGATTAAAATGTTTTATTTCCGGATGATGCGCTGCAATGTGGTTCTTAAGGTCTCCGATGCGGTTGAATGTTTTGAAACAGAATCTGCAAATGTTTGCAGTCCCTTTATGTGAGACGGTACGGTGTTCCTAATAATAATTTAGTTTGGTCTTAAAGGGTCACCATTAATTAAGACAAAAATACCATACCCTCAGGCTCCGATAGGAAACAAATTTATCATCGCATTTTTCACATGGAAATAATGTAGAGTCCTCCGTTTGAACGCACTTATCATTTTTAAATTCAGGAGTCGTGTCGATAGTTTTTTTGTTCATTGCCTCTAGATAAGTAAGAAGTTTACGATGAGATTGTTCAAATTGTTTTTTGAGATCGTATGCACTACGAACTCTGTGCATGCATTCAAAGCATATTTGATGAGGAAAATCATCATGTCTTCGGATCTGAAATTAAAATAATTTTCAAAATTCATACACAATTTACTGCAAAAAATTCAAAAATACTGTAAAAATTGTCATTTCTGAAATCATTGTGGACAAGTCGACTCCGTCGATGGCATTTTGCTCGTCAAACAGCAAATATAACTCAAGATTTGATTGGAGGCACACTCTGCACATTTTATCAATATCGAAGTCCAACATTTTACTAAATTTCGCTTTTCTGTTTGATGTAATCGTAAGTTTTTAACACAAGTTTAAATTAAATTCTCGACATTGTTTTGCGGAGAAAATGTTTTATTTCTGATTTTTAATGACAACAACTGGGGATGTGTTCACCGAAGATATTTACTACGTTTATATGAGTATTGAAGCTCGCTTCGACCCTTTGTAAACGGGTATTGAGTTGAAATGAGCTTCGTTCGACTCGATCTCACTCGCTCAGCGGTGTCGAGTCGAAATATGTGACGAAAAACCTGGGTGGAGGAGTTGGTTTAACAAAATGTTTCAGAATCGCTCAACACCATTTCAACTCAACTCCAAATCGAGCTCTCAACTCAAATGACGAAAAACCTGGGTCGAAAATCCGACCCTAATCCAACTCGATCTTTCGATACTGCATATAAACGTAGTAATTAGTTTTGTTCAGTGAACAAAAGTTCAGAGTAGAACAGAGCAGAGCAGAGCAGAACAGTTTCCATGAGAAATGTCAGACAAGTTAGAACAGTCAGTTATCTGTTCTACCTTTCTCTAACTAAAAAGCGAGGGCAAGAAATCTTGTTCTAAGCTGTTCCAAACTGTTCCAGACAGACTCATTGAACAGCAAATCAGAACAGTTTAGAACAGAAAATTTCTCATTGAACAGCAAAAAGGTGTACTTTTCTGTTCCAAACTGCTCTAAACTGTTCGGAACAGCGGCACTGAACAGAACTATTGATAATTTGACATTGGACGTGTTCAAGACTTAAGTGCTTTGCACATGAGACACGAACTGCGAATTTCGAATGGTGGCGAATTTTGACATTTCGTTCACATGAAAAATTTTTTGGTCGCAGAACAATGCGAATTGTCAAAAAAAAAACAAAAGTAAATAAATTGAAGTAAAATGAGTGCTAACTGCTCCCTATTACACGTTGCCTTATGAGACATGTCTCATTTTTTACTTTCCTTTTAAATTTGTATCCCGTGAGGCAAAAGCTATTACACGTTGACTCATGTCTCATGAGACTCATGTCTCAAATTTGACTGTTGTTCGTACTTTTTAATGCACAACACAAAATAAAATGAATTTGAGAAAAAGAAACGTCAAAATGAGACTACTAAAAATCAGCCCGATACTCACCGGGAATATTTTTTTGCATCTCATTTCCTCATATCTGCTTTCTTTTTCGCACTTACGTGAGCCTCGTCTCGTGAGACATCGTGTAATAGGGGACTAAGCAAAATTATTTTAAGAAAACGTGGCTTTTATGCAGTTTCATTTGTTACCAAAATTTAAAAAAGAGAAAAACCTTACATGGCCATCTTCTAAATATGAATCGTCATAGATTTGGAAAATATTTCACTTTGATACCTCAACTAGAAAGAGTTTTTAGATTCGAACGAATTTTTTAGTCGCCGGTTTGTGGATGGCGTTCACTAGTTGTGGATTGCGAATTTACATTTGACAGTTCGCAGAAGATACGTTGTTTGTGCGCGTAAAAATGTTTAAAATACAAAATATTTCAATTTATAATTTTTGTATGCAGTGTTTTCCTTTTAAATTGTTGATTCAATCATTAAAATTCAATTCGTCGTAAAGTAAAAACAAAAATTGATATTATACGTTTATCTCTCATTCTGGTTGCATTGCCATGCATAAGTGTGACGCCTTTTAAAGCTCTCACAGGGATTCCGTAGTTTAAATTATAAATCGCCGCAAATGAGAGTAAAAAACGCGTAGGGCTACCGTCTGCCGATTCAAAACGACTGAAAACAATATTCAATTTACCTTTTCCCGCAACGCCAAGCGGTAAGATAATAGGCTCGTTTTTTTTTAAGTTGAAAAGCAATACGACAACACTCAACATACTCTTCTTCTTAAAATGTGTTCTCAAAAGCTTCAAATCCCAAAAGCTCCTCAATAAAAACCACTGAAAAAGCTCCTTGCTTGCAATTGAGAATGATAATGGTAACTCTGTTTTGATGTAGATAAAGAGCGCACGATCGTATTGAGTGCAGCGTTGTTCCTGGGAAGCAAAATGTTGGGGCCATTTCAACTTTTTTGGGGCCACTTCGTTTTTCCATATTCGATAAAATAATTAAATAATAAAACAGAAGATATTATTTTATTTGTATTTTTGCATTTTATTCCATTTTTTCAAATAACTTAAAATCTATGTTAGACTTTTTTTTATCAATTCTGGAGGCGGAATAAAATTACCACAAGTATTATTTTTCAGAAACCCCTTAAAGCTCATAAGCGAATTTATAACTTCATAGCTAAGTCTATTGCGATTTTCGGTTTTAATATTAGGTGTGTTTTATTCACTGCTTCATAGCTAGCGCAGCAAAATTTCCCTCGACAAACAACAACAATTTGATTGCTGGAGAAAAAGAAGCCAGTAAAAAAGTGACAGTTGTGCTGGTGATAGTACTTTAAATTATTGAAATGAAAATGGTGCTATGCATTACATTTTAGAATTAAACATATTTACATAAAGTTTTGACATCAGATTTTGTTATTTTCTATAATAATGGGCAACATTGAAATATAAATTGAAATTGACATATGGAGTGAGTTTGATCGTTTTATTCGCACTTGAATGCTGCGCTGGCTATGCAGCAATGAATAAAACACACCTATTATTAAGAGCTGAAAAAACACGTTCTGCACAGGCTGTAACGAATTTGATTCTGAAAAAGTGAAGAACTTAAATATAAGACAGAGAAAAAAAGAAAGACAGCCGATATGTGTCAGTCTGTCAGACTGTCAGTCGATGTGATGTGTTGAATTTTTCAATGAATGCGTTCAGCCAAATTAGCATAAAGATGAGAGTAAATATCGACTACTTGGATATTATCGATTTCTAAAATAAAATTTTGTTTTTCAATGCTGTGCAAAATGGGTTGCTTTATTTTGCAAATTTTACAATTTTGGGGCCATTTCGTGATGGCCCGGGGCACCGGGACAAAATAAGAATCTTGGGGCCAAATGGCCCAATTGGGCACTTTAGCACAACGCTGATTGAGTGACACTTGACACTCTTGGCAGTATCTCATCAGCAGTGGGATACGACGGTCGTGTTGGGGTGTACAACTTTTTGCAAAGAATTACAACAACAATTCCTTAAGAAAAGTCAGTGGCTTGCTCTTTTTTTAGTGGCATTTTTCCTAACGCATTGTAGTGAGGGTGCATCAGGCGCCACTGCTTTAGAAAAAGCTCTCCCATAAGGCCTGTACTGACAATTTTTGTTGGACAGAGTATAGCTGTGAAAATTGCTTAAAAAGATTTATTCGCATTCGCAGGTCGCAGCTCATGTGCAAAGCACTTTACTGTAGGTGTGTTTTATTCACTACTGCATAGCTAGCGCAGCAAAATTTCCCTCGACAAACAACAACAATTTGATTGCTGACGAAAAAGAAGCCAATAAAAAATGACAGTTGTGCTGGTGATAGAACTTTAAAGAAATAAAAATGGCGCTATGCATTAAATTTTAGAATTAAACACATGTACATACATGTTTTGACATCAGGTTTTGATATTTTCTATAATAATGGCCAACATTGAAATATAAATTGAAATTGACATATGGAGTGAGTTTGATCGTTAAAACATCACACCTTGTGTCAAACAGAACGCCCACTGACAGTGTGGGCAGAATTTGTTGTTCCCCACAGCGTTAAACAGCGTTTTAGCTGCTGACATAATTTTCACGTAAGCACAATAAAGGTTTTCATGTTAACGCGGAAAACCCTGATAAACTTTGAAAACCAGATAATTTTATCTCTGCAGAAACGAGCTGTCAAAATTTGTATTGGAAAAACTTTCTGCAAATCTGATAAAATTATCTCACGAATTTGATGCGGAAAGTGAAGAAATAAACCTGATAAACTAAAGAAATATGGATTCTGACTTTTAATTTGACATTTCACAAAATATTTCCCACATTTACGCAAATATTTTTTAGGGGGTGTTCATGAAAACATGTTGCGGAAAGTTATATCTTTCTACAAAGCGAAAAATTATCTCGTTTCATGAATACCCTTAATAGTTGAAGTGCACCAAAATCTAACAAAATCTTAAATTTTGATGTTGGCATTTATCTTCTTCCAGGTCTTGAATCTTATTTGTAATAATATTTGTTGCTTGCTTTTTTTAAGTTTGCTCGTCGCGTGAAAGCGTGTCTTTTATACGAGCGGAAAGGATTGTCCTTTTAAAATGCTTAACCAAGCGTTTTTTCTGACTATTTTATCAGTACCTATCTTTCTCTCATAAAAACAGAAAGAAGGGCATCGACGCATGCACAGCACAGCTTGGTTTGCGCATACTCATTTATAGTGAAAGTTCTCCCAAAAACGAAAATGACAACTCTCTTTTTTTTGTAAGGTACCTATACTGTCAATTTTTGTATTATAGTTATAAAGTAGTATCCCTTGGCATAATAGTTAGTGCTTTGGACTGTCATGCGGAAGGTCTCGAGTTCGATTCCCAGCCGCTGCAAAAAGTTTTTCAGGGGTTTACTGCCTCTTGCGAGGAATTGACAAATCCTCTAAGAGTATATCTCTTGTCATGGAAATTTCTGTTCATTATCCGTTCAGAATCGGAAGGTCCCCTCCGTTCCTGGTAACACGCACACAGGGATGGTAGAGAGTTGTAAGTCACTAGGACCTGGTTCACTTCGACCCGTTGCACGTTGCTCCACCAAATTTATTTATTTAGGTACAAAGTATACACCCAATCTATTCGTGTGACTTTTTCACTAATAAACTTGCACGTGCATGCCATGCATTTGAACTATGAATCAGCCCTATCACGAATTCCATCGTAGTCGGAAACTTTTACGAATCCCGAAAAAAGCTATCACCAAATCCGTTCATAGTGACAATTTGTATGAGATTTTCCACCACGATGGATTTTGTAATTGTTTTTTTCGGGATTCGTAACAAGTTTCCGATTACTATGGAATTCGTAATAGGGCTGAATATCTGGCTTAAGACAGAACTATGCATTATAAAGGTCAAACAGTTAAATGCTAACGTTACATTAGAATAATAATATCGATACCTTCCCGTAAAAATGTATTAAGCGACATTTTTAAAATTATTCAGGAAACGAAAAAAACGTCTCATTTAGTTATTTTGTTGTGTATTTTATTGGACGAAACAGATTTGGAGAGGGATTTTTACAATAAAACAATGAACAATTTTAAAAATGTCGCTTAATACATTCTTACGGGAAGTTATCGATATACACCTAATTATAAATCGCAGAATTATTTCTAACACTAACATTAACATTAATTGAGAGTATCCACACCATCCACCTTTAGATATCTCATGGCAGCTTTATATATATGCATTCCTCTTAACTCAACCAACAAACTAGAATTTTACTTTCGTAGAAGTGTAAGTTTAATTAGCTGTTTTATTAATTAAGTTGTATTGACTAGAACAAAATATTCGAAAAGTATAATATTAATGTGCTTAAAATTCTATAATTTACTTTCTGAGTGTTTTTATAAAAAAATTCCAATGCGAAAATTATGTTCTAATTCAAATGTACCACTATGGTTTGATCTAAAATTGAAAAATTTAATTGATTCACAATTATCGTCGTTCAATGTCTAACTAACATGTTTTGTAAATTTCTTTAAAGAAGCTTTCGACCGTTTAAATTTGACTGAAACCGTTGATAATTTCTCTCTTTTTTTAATCAATTTAACATGGTTTTGTCAAAAAGAATTAAACCATTAGAACGATTACAGGTGCAGCATAAGCTTTTCTCCATTTATTGGATAGAATTCAGAACAAATCATTAAAACTGATATGAGCTATCATGGAATCATTCCCATCTTTCGAACGCCATCGAAATGTATTTCATGTATTTCCTTGTTTTATAGCTTCTTGCTTATCCTTACGGAATGACTTAAAACAAGCGATTTAAAAAAAAACGGCGAACAATTGTGTTTTTTGAAACTTTGAACGGCTTTTTCTTGATGATTGTTGGCCCGATTTACGCAAGTCGTATACTGTTGGAAAGACAAACAAAATATCTGTTTAAAACTATAAAGTATATGTTAATTAGTTCGACCGTTTTTCAGAATTAGGCTTATACATGGAAAAGGAGCAGAAAAACACGTTTTTTGGTCATATCTCGAAAACGCTTCTTTGGAAAAATAAATGATTGCCATTTTCGTGTTCAGAGAGCCAAAATTAGTCTAGAAAATACTTTTTTGTTGAGGTACTCGCCAAAAACCGAAAATTTGTAAATTAATTTAATTTGTATCATTAAAGACTTTTGATGAAACTCAAGAACCATGGGTTTAATGTTTTATTCCTTAAATGGATGTCGTCATATTTAGAAAATACATGTTATAGTTTCTTTTAGAAATGAGTATTCAGCTAAGTTCTACTTTTACTCAGGTGTTCCTCAACAAAGCCATTTGGGTCCAATATTATTTATTTATAAATGACTTGATTTCGATCAGTGGCGTAGATAGCTTTTCGCTATGGGGGGGATAGATCTAGTTCGCTCATTTTTTTTAAAGTTTTAATAATTAAAAAAAAAAACAAATAACAGGACTTCATTGAATTCAGTATGTATGCCATAAAAAAAATTATATTTTTTAAAGATACTCGTAATATATTATACGCATTAATTTGAATATGAACTAGAATTAATACTGATATACAGTGCCTTGCATAAGTATAACCGCATCTGTTAAAATGGGAATGACACTTTACAATTTTTTTTATTGAATGACATCACTAATCAAGTAAATTGAGAAGAAAAAAGTTCCGTTATTTTCTCTTCTGGTGTTTAAAAATTAACAACTAATTTTTATATATATTGCAAAAGTATAACAGCACAATGCAAACCTCTCTGAAGCTTCATTCAGTTATGTGATTCGAAATGACAAGCAACAATGCCGCGTGGTAAGCATTTAAGCGATACGGAAAAAGTCAAAATTCAAGCTTTTCGGTTAACTGGCCTAAGCTTAAAGGCTATTGGTAGGGAAATTTAAAGATCCGATCGTGTCGTCCGAAATTTCTTACAAGATCCAGAATCTTATGAGAAGAAAATAAGACCCGGGCATCTGCAGAAGCTGACACGTCGAGATAAGGGGCGTTTAATAAATGCTGCATCCAATTCGGCGCATTCTTTGCCAGACGTTCGTGACGAATTGGGCTTAAGAATTTCGGTTTCAACGGTTTTTCGTGCCTTAAAAAGCAGTAAAGTTATTGTTCGGTGCAAAATGATGCCAGCTCCAAATTTGACAACAGTCTACAAAAAAAGTAAGAACTTGCCAAGCAAAACATGAAACGGAATTGGAAAACCATAAGTAACATTCCATTAATTTACACTTAACTCTTGTTATTCCAAATGGCATAACTCAATGAATGTTTTTTTTTTTAGATTATTTTAGATTATTTTCAGTGGCGAAAAAAAGTTTAATCTTGATGGGTCAGGTGGTTGTAACGGATATTGGCACGATCTGAGAAAGGAAAAAAGTTTGTTTTCAAGAGGAACTTTGGCGGTGGCAGTTGTAAGGTTTCGGGGGCCTTCTGCGACCGTGGTAAGGTTGCACTTGCCTTCACCTCTGCAAAGATGAACAGTTCAGCTTGCACCCAGGTGCTTCAGGATAATTTGGTACCCTACTTAAGACGATTTCGTCGAGTTCGGCATATCTTCCAGCATAATAATGCCCCAATTCACGTTAGTCGTCAAAGTTTGGGATGGTACGAATCGAATAACATACATTTTATGGTGTTCCCGGCACGTTCTTCAGATTGTAACCCTATTGAAAATCTTTGGGGAATTTTGACCCGCAAAATGTATGCCCATAATAGGCAATTATACAGTGTTGCTGAGCTGCGAGAGGCAACTGTGGAAGAATGGAACTGTATAGACGATTCCATATTAAATAACCTTGTCAACAGTATGTCAAAAACAATTTTTAGATTGGTCGAAAATAGGGGCAGCAATGTCCTTTACTAATTTAGCCGAAAAAATTTACTTAAAATAAAAAAAACAGATCAAAATAATCAAGCGGTTATACTTTTGCAATACAAAAAAAATCTGTTTTAATTTTTAACCACCAGAAGAGAAACTAACGGAACTTTTTTTTCTTCTCAATTTACTTAATTAGTGATGCCATTCAATAAAAAATAGTAGGGTGTCATTCCCATTTTAATTTTCTACAAAACGCATTTTTACAGGTGCGGTTTAACTTATGCAAGGCACTGTAGTAAGTAAAATAATATTAATTTAAAAAATAAATCACAAAATAAAATCCAGTTTTTTGTTCTTTTTAGATAAAACACTTATAATCTCGTCTGCTAGTATAGGTATTTCGCGATGAATAGCTAGAGCAGTTAACCATTCAAACGATCCTGAAAATAAGTAAACATCCAAAGCTTATCACACTGTTTATTTATTTATTTATTTTATAGACATATTTTTAATAATCTCACTTCGATGGTCATGCTTCTTTGTATTGTTTTTATTCTCTTTACTGACTGGAGAAAGTTCTTTCGGGAGTTGACGTTGAAACCGGCAGTGTAGCTAATAGCTTTAATCAAATATATATACATAGCTTAATGGAAGCGCGTTTTCTTGCACGTTTACCTATTATCAATTGGTGAGAGACGTAAAAAAAAATGTCAGAGTGCGTTTCTTTAACTTATTTGGTTTATGACTGGTTATGTTGAACAATTGTCGATCCCAATGGGGGGGATATATCCCCCTGATCCCCCCCTATCTACGCCACTGATTTCGATCATACTTAATTCCTCTTTTCTTATCTACACACAGTCACAAAAGTAAGTATACAGCAGGAAACAAAATGTTAAGTAGAGAGGAAAAAATTGAATAAGCATTTGTTATAAAACATTTGGCGTATATTTTTTAGAAAATTTTATTCTCTTTTCATAAAATCAATTATCAAAACATTTTTTTTAAAAATGGCTTAGATATCAACTTAAAACTAAAACTCTCTCAGAATTTTGATCACAAAAGTAAGAATAGATATGGATTTGATATTAACGGTATTTTTTCGTCTATATAGTTACGTATTAGCTTGGTTGTATACTTACTTTTGTGACTGTGTGTACATTGATGACATTAAACTTTACAAAAGAATAAAATCTCGCAATTTAATTTAGGGCATGATGCATTATAAATCGTCTCTTTATAATTACATATAAACAAGTTCATGTATTTTTTACGGAATAAAATATGATTCGTTTCGTTTAAATTAACTGTATTTTCTGATCTTGAAATCGTTTTGGATTCTAAGTTGGCATTTAATGAGCGCTTTAATTTTATTCTAATAAAAGGTTAAAGGGTTTTGGGATTTATTAATCGTTTCTCTCGTGATTTTCGAGATCCATACGTCCTAAAGCTACTTTTTGTATATTTTGTGCGACTAATTCTTAATTACTACTTTGTACATATAACTAGATTAGCTGTGCAGATACTATTTATGCATTTCGGCTTTCGTTTTCTTCCGTGGTCACAAGATATACTACCTCCTTATTCAAAAACTTAAACTAATAGATCTCCCAATTCTCCTAAAACATAAGCAGTATCTAAAATTTTGTTTCGTTGCTGGAATTCTGAATGGCTCCATATCATCTCCATCAGTTCTGTGTAAAATAAATTTTATTTTTAGTCTGCAGCCTTTGCGTCCAATATTCAGTAGATCCAACTATGGTGCAAATAGCCCTCTGAATCAATTTAATGTTATATTTAATACATTTTATTTCCTAATATTTTCTATAAAGGAAAATTTCAAATGTAACAAATTTGAAGCTTTGTTAAATAACACTATTTAATGTTTGAAATAATTCTGTGATTTATAATTAGGGGTATATTATTATTGTAATGCAACGTTAGCATTGACCTAAACCGTATTGCATGACCTTTCTTTTAATAAACGCAAATTGTTAACAAAATTAATGGAATGGAAATGGAATGTGAGTAGTACATATATTGATTTTTAATACACACAAGTTTTTAAATGCGTTTGTTAACTTTCTTGAAAGGTTCTCCCTCTTTGCGAAAGTTTTCTCTCAGTTTGGTGTCTCACATTTTCTGTAAAAAAAAAATACCAAACACACCTTAGGCTAGGACCGCACTTGCGACTTCAATCGCACGATTTTTTAGTCGCAAAAATAGAACACATGAATTTAAATGAGAATGAACGCACTTGCTACCAACAAATCATGACGATTTAAAAGTCGCAATTTGTTTCATTTTTCTTGCGATGCGATTGTCGTAAACTTAAATGAAACACATGTACTCAAATGGATATGCCCACACTTGCGATTTAAATTACTACGACTTAAAAATCGTAGTCGCAAAGAGAAATTGGCATGCACGCACTTGCGATTTTTAATCCACGATTTTTTAGTCGCGAAAAGTAAGACACATGGCCTTAAATGTGAATGCACGCACATGCGACTTAAAAATCGTAGCGATTATAAAAATGAAACAAGTTCCATTTTTTCAAGCGATTTTTCTGTCGCTATTTATTTGTAGCAAATGCGTGCACTCACATAAGAAGTAGTGTGTTTCATTTTTTGCGATTAAATAATCGCGCGCAAAAAAATCGCAAGTGCGTGCATGACAATAATTTGTAGCGACTACGACTTTTTAATCGCCTCGACGAAAAATCGCAAGTGCGGTCCTAGCCTAATGTTTACTTATGTATTTTACTTGATCTCGACTTTTTTTTATTGAATGTATGTATAACACCACATACCATTCATTTTCATAACATAAAATAAGAATGTTTATTACAAAATATACAAGTTTAAGAAATTGTATACACTAATTTCATTAAATTATAGTTAAAGATTTTTGTGTTTCAGTTTTATTACTTAATTTTTGTATTTACTAATTATATTATTATCATAATAGATTTTATGTTGTTGATATAACTCAACTAAAAGCCAAACAAATATTCTTTGAATTTTATTATATTGCGGTTTCAGAAAACAACCATACATGCTTTGGTTGCACTAGTTTTTTCCCACCATATCGAAGTTTAAACCTAAAAATCATTCTAATTGCTGGTAGATCTAATGTTTTTATCCAAAATTGCTCAAATGACTTCGATTTTTTGAGATATTCGAATCTCTACTTAAATCGCGATTAGGTGACTATAATTTAATATTTATCTCTTCGTATCTCTTCGAGTTATTACTAGCTTAACGCCATAAAAACTAAATGCGTGTCAGAAAGATGTGTTTATTTTTGTATTCAAACTACACCGTGATTTTGATGTTGTACTCATACGTGTAACCATTTTCGTGATTGTTTTCATTTAAAAATAAAAATGTTTTATTGGAAAAGATACTCGTAATAAAAGAGTGAAAAACATGTAATTTTTTTCAAAAACACTGCCTTTCGTGGTCTTTATTTCAAGAAAGGAAAACAAGATAGATAAACTTGGATGTTCCAAGATAACCAATCTTAATCACGCTTACATCTCAGTCATATTTCATTTGAAAACGACAAGACTAAAGGGTCTTTCAATAGGGAAGCTCGAAATTTCGACCATGTCATGATTTTAAAGCAAAATCTAAGAGTATTTTTTTTCATGAAAAGTGCATCTCATCTTAACCGTTTGGATTTGGCAGAAAATTTTAAATTTCCCACGGAAATCAAGTTCATTAACATTTCCATTTATTCCCTAATGTACAAGCATTTGTTATTTTTATTTTTATTCATTTTAAATGTAACCTAAGTCACAACTTAAGTATCGTATTATATGAAAAAACAAAATGTAAACAAAATGAAATTTGAATAGGTATTAATTGATTAATAAAGAACAGTCAGTCATAAGCTGAACACAGATGATTTCACATCTATTTTTTTTTTTAAACTCCCGTTACCCAACAAAATATGTATTTGGCGCAGTCGGCACTCTTGATTATAAAGTGTAATCAAGCTTAGAACCATAAAATCGCGATGCCCCTATTTAAGGAACGTGAAAAAATAACCAAAAAGTGAAAATTTTTGGATACGAAAAAGAAAAACAAAAAAACACAACTAAAAAGTGAAAATTGTTGGTAACCAAAAAGTTAAGTTTTTGGAGGAAAAAGGGAAACGGAAATTAAAAAAAAAGAAAAAAAAATTGTTTTTGTGTGCAAACTCTTATGACTCAAAGTAGTAAAAAAAAAAAATAAATACACCTATAAAGATAAGAATAATAAAAAGTGAATTTTTGGTTTTGTAATAATTTCGTTGGAATAAAATCAATCAAAATTAAAAAGAAAGATAAAACCCTAAAGTTTTGGCCCAATATTCCTAACATGGAACAAAAAAATTTAGATCGGTTAGTGCAGGTTATTCAAGCTTTAGCAGTGAGACCGTAAGAACACAGTGCAACTGTCAGGATCTTGAAGGAAATATCATATATCCGCGAATTTCAAGGAAATAGTGAAACTTTAACGCAGTTTATTCACGTAGTGGAAAATCACATAAATGCGTTGCGGGAAGCAGAAAGAAATGAACGATGGCAAGCGATATATAATTCAAAAATTACGGGAAGAGCTAAGGAGTTATTGCTACATAACCAACCAGCATCATGGACTGAAGCTAGAGAACTTCTGAAACAACATTTCAGACCCAACATCAATTACAAGGATATTGCAAATAAGATATCATATTTAAAGGTAAATTCAATAGCTGATTTAAATTATAAAATGGAGCGAATAATTCAAGATGTAAACACTTACTCAGCATATGAAAATAACTAATTCAAATGAAGCAAAAAAGAATTTCTATGTACTAATAATTAATAGACTAAAACAATTAGCTATAGGGAACCTATCTAGAGAAATAAAAGCCATTTATTACATCCACAAAATAAAAGAAATATTGTATACGAATATAGGATATGATGAAGGAAATATACAGACAGACAGAGGAGCTGATAGATTTAATAAATTTAGCAACTCTCAAATTATCAGACAAAATAGTAACAATTTTAATCAAAATTTTGCAAGACGAAATGAAAACAATAATAATTTCAATCAAAATTCTAGAAGACAAAACTTTCCAAATAATTTCAATCCATCAGGACAATATAAAAACACATCAGGACAATACGGACATAACAATGTCTCCAGACAAAATAATACTAATTACAATCAAAATAACAATAATTTTAATCCATTCAGACGATACGACCAAAATAATCAACAATTTATGTTTAAACCCTCAGGACAAGTTAGAAATGCGGTGCAAAACCCAGCACCAATGTCTGTAGAGCAAATCGAAACTAGGCAGGAAGAAATCCATAACGTCGAGGCACATTTTTTTCTTCTATAGGCCTCGGAAACAAAATTTTTATTAATCTAACAATTGACGATCAAATATACAAAGGTTTAGTAGATACAGGTTCGACAATGAGTATAATCAACTCAAATTCAGTAGACTGTAGTAAGTTTCCAATATATGAAAGAATTAGTATGAAATTACAAACAATTAATAATATTACAAACGAAATCGTGGAAAGAATAATAACTCCCATTCCAAAAGAATTTAACTATGACGACAAAGGAAAAACAAGATGGTATAAGAGAGATTTAGGTAATAAACCATACGATATTTTAATCGGAATGGACCTTTTAAGCAAAATTGTCAAAACCTTAGATTTTGATAACAGAACGCTTATATTAAATAATGACGTAAGAATTCCACTTTATTCCGAAGACGAAAAAACGACATTCGATTGTTTCGAACTCTTAGGAGAAGGAAAAGAAATGGATTTAAACCATCTAAACGCAGAGGAAAGAGAAGAAATAGAAAAGTTACTGAAAAATTTTAAAAATTTAGTTTATTAGGAGGGCGATCAGTTAACAAACACAGATACGGTTATGCATGAAATAAAAACAACAGGAGATCAGTCAGTACACGCTAAAATATATAGATTACCGCCAAAACACGAGGATGAAGTCAGACGGCAAGTGCAGGAAATGGAGGATCAAGGAATCATTAGAAAATCAAATAGTAGGAATACCTCCCCAATTGTTGTGGTTGAAAAGAAAATGGATAGTTCAGGAAAAAAGAAGTTTAGACTGTGCGTAGATTATCGTAGGTTAAATGAGATAACTATTGACGATAAATTCCCCATTCCAAATATTGAGAGTATACTAGACAAACTGGGTAGAGCTCAATATTTCTCCTCGACAGACCTTGCAAAAGGATATCACCAAATCAAAGTTCATCCTGAAGATATTGCAAAAACGGCTTTCGTGACACCTAATGGACTCTATGAGTACCTCAGAATGCCATTTGGGTTAAAAAACGCGCCGGCAACCTTTCAGAGGTTGATGAATGAAATTTTAAGGGAATATTTTAATAAAATTTGTGATGTCTATTTAGATGACATTTTAATTTTTTCTACAAGTCTAAAAGAACATTTGCAATTTGAACCTAAAAATTCAGTTCGATAAATGCTCTTTTATGAAAAAAAAAATACGGAATTCCTAGGACATGTCCTGACATCTAAAGGCATGAAACCAAATCCGAATAAAGTCAAATGTATTGAAGAATATCATCTTCCTAAGGCCGAAAAACAAAATAAATCATTTCTAGGAGCCACCGGTTATTACCGAAAATTTGTCAAGGACTATGCAAAAATAGCATACCCTATGATCAAATAACTAAAAAAAGATTCAAAAATTAACATTAATGATCCGAAATATATCCAATCATTCGAGACATTAAAACGTAATATCATCAAGCATCCTATATTAAAATTTCCAAATTTCGAAAAAACATTCACAGTCTACACCGATGCAAGTAATTACGCAGTTGGTGCAGTCTTAACGCAGGAAGGTCAGCCAGTGTGCTACGCATCACGATCTTTAAATGATCATGAAAAAAAATATTCGGTAACTGACAAAGAGTTTTAGCAATAGTATGGTCAGTCACGTATTTTAGACCATATCTATGGGGGAAAAATTTAATATTATAACAGATCACCAACCAATTAAATACCTAAATAAAAAATATAATGGTAAAGAATTTAGCCAGAAAAATCAGAGATGGTTACTAAAATTACAGGAATACCAATTCGAAATAGAATACGAGTATCTAAAAGGAAAAGAGAACAAAGTAGCAGATTTTTTGTCTAGGATACCAGAAAAGGATTTAAATAAAAAATGTATAGAGGAAGTATCAATTGATAATGTATCTGATATTGCAACAGTACACTCACAAGAGCAACAACTTTTAGATCCGATTAAAGAAACAATAGTCAACAAAACACAATTAATATTAAGAAACAATGTCAATCAGGAAATAGAAATTCTAAATGGAAGAAGAATTATTCACGTTGATATGACAAAAAGTAGAGAAAATTGGATAGATTTACTTAGATGTTTTATAAAACCAGGTTTAACAGGAATTTACACAGAACTTGGATATTCAGAATTTAATAAAATCCAACAGTTGTTAATAGAACTATTTAGTAACGATAGAAAAATAAGATTTATTAAAGCAACTCTTAGAGCCAGAGAAATTAGGTCATTGGACGAACTCCATAAACAAATATCGTTATACCACACTAAAGAAGGTATGCACAGTGGCATAATTGAAACCTATCATAGTTTGAAAAACATATTTTACTATCCCAAAATATTTAAAGAAATAACGAAAATTATAAATAACTGCAATCATGTTTAGAAACCAAATATGAAAGAAACCCAATAAAAAAGAAATACGAATTAAGTGAAACTCCTACGAGACCAAACGAAATCTTACATATAGACATTTACTATTTCATGAAACGCCCATTTCTTACACTAATAGATAAATTTACAAAAAAGGCATACGCTTATTACTTGCCAATTCGAAATTGGGCGAACAAAATAGAGACATTAGAAGAACATTTCTCAAAGTTCGGTAAACCAAAGAAAATAATTGCCGATAACGAATTCAAATCGGAAAACCTCAAAGAATTCTTTAACGAACAAGAAGTAAACCTCCATCTCACAAAACCCAATACCCATACAGGTAATAGAGATATCAAAAGATTTCATTCTACATTGCAAGAGAAATTGGTTACGATGAGAAATTTAGATATTTCATTAATTCAAAAAATTCATAGAGCAGTCAACAATTATAATAATAGATATCATTCAACTCTTAAAATGACACCAGAAGAAGCGATGTTTGCAGATATAGCTACTTTAAGAAAACAACTTCAAACAGAAAAAGAGATACGAACTGAAAAACTTAATGAAAAGCGTGAAGAATACAATGAAAATAGGCGGGTAGCACCAATTAAGAACTATAAGAGGAATTACTATAAAAATGAGCCAAGATTTAGGATTAGAAAGAGAACATCAAATTAATTTAAAACGACCTCGTCTATTTGCAGATGACAATCTTAGCGTATCTACTACTGACACAAGTAACAGCAGGACTGTCAACGCTGACAATTAACAAATTGACTACGGAAAATGGATACTCCATTATAAATATGGGGCAAACTGAAATTATTCACGACACACAAACCATACTTCACATTATAAATATCCAAGACCTTAGACAAACTCTTGATTCAATAACAAATGGTGTTAAGGATTTACAAATAGGAGATGACATGACAATAAGGAAAACAATAGAAAACATTAAAGCCAAAATTTCGGCAATAGAACCAGAAAAGACTAGACAAAAACGAGGAATTATTAATATCATAGGAACAGTACAAAAATGGCTTTTTGGAACGATGGACGACAATGACAGACAAGAAATTATAAAACATTTGAATACTATAGAGGAAAATGATAGTAATGCAATTTTTAACTTAAACAAGCAAATTAAAATAAATTCCCATTTTAACGACTCGATCTTTGATCTTAAGAATATAATTGAAAGAGATAGAAAACAATTAGCTCACACATACAAAGAATTTTTAAAAGAGAAAATTAACCAAATTATTGATACTATAGCACAGATAAAATTAGGAATGCTTCACCCAAGCATATTAACAGCAACAGAAATAACAGAAACAAGATTGGACTTTTATAAATTAAGAAACGTAAGAGTAGGAATTTTAAAATACGATAAAAATAGACTCATAATAGCTATGAAAATACCAAACACTTACAAGATTTTAAACCAATAACAGCTAGCCCCACAGAAACTAAACACGAAGTAATAATTGAAGATCAATATGTAATAGAAATTAACGAAACAATGTATGAATATGATGCAAAAATCCTATACGAAAAAGAATTAATACCAATTAATAGTTGTATTTTAAATCATAACCATAAACTAAAAGAAAATAATGCTATTGAAATAAAATCACTAGATGATTATACTATACTTTGTAAAAACATGAACAATATAGAATTAATAAACAATTGCGATGATCGTAAAATAAATCTTAATGGAAACTATTTGATTGTACTTAATAACTGTTAAATACAAATATTAAATCAAACTTTTAGTAATAAGAACGTTAAATTTGTTGATAGATTTTTTTTATGAAGAAAATACGAAATATAATTTTTCTAAAAGATTAAATTTTGAAGTAATAATACTTAAAAACTTTGTAAATCTAGAAAACATACAAATACTCAAATTACATAAAAATGTACACTATTCTGTAATTTCATTATTTTTTCTAATTATTATATTTCTTACCATTTATTTTATAAGAAAAAACAAAAATTTAAAAATTTCGATCAATAATATTAGTAAAGATACCTCCAAAATTCAGGAGAATTTAAAAAAAAGGGGGGAGACCCACAACTCCATCTATATTTGCTTCCCATTAATGCTACTATTCCATTCTCTTATCCTTGAACTTAATTTCCCATGGAAATCAAGTTCATTAACATTTCCATTTATTCCCTAATGCACAAGCATTTGTTATTTTTATTTTTATTCATTTTAAATGTAACCTAAGTCACAACTTAAGTATCGTATTATATGAAGAAACAAAATGTAAACAAAATTATTATACTCGTAAAAAGAAACAAAATGAAATTTGAATATTAATTGATTAATAAAGAACAGTCAGTCATAATGTGTAAAGGAAATCGACATTAACTCAAACGAATCAATCTTATCGTTTTGACATTATAAATATGGAAGTTTGTAAGTTCTTTTGGTTTCGATCATAGAGTAAGAGTACCTTTACTATCTCGATTTTGTATTCAAAGCCATTTCTCTCCCATACAAAAAAACTGTCGCTTTAAGTGGTTCAGAAGGGTTCTGGACTACCAATACTAACTTCATTATAATAATTTGACATTTACAAAGTTCAAAATAGTTATTTGTTAAGTAGTAGATCTGTTTCGTAATTTTCACATAATCCTTATTGTTAACTCATTTCGATTTTGTTTGAGATTATATTATATTAAGTTAACGTTAGAATATTCAATTACAACCCCATAGTAATGACATCCTATTGTGTCAAAATAGAGTTAATACAAAAAAGTGTCTGCATGAACGGAAAGCATTCATAAACAAAGTGACATATAGTCACGTACAACAATTAAAGATCGAAAGAAGTCAATCATGGATGAAATTGATATTCCTGGGTTCCAAGCTCCAGATTCCAGAAGGTGACATCACCTCATCTTCAATCTACGATGAGCAGATATAGTTTAGTTAGTTCTTAAGTTCAGCTCTTGAGACTCAGTTGAGTTTTTAAGATACTCTTGTAAGGAATAGGCTTTTAAGAATAAATAAAGTTTTTTTAAAATTTACTCTAGATGAGTGATTAATTAATTGGCGACCGTGACAGGAACTAAAATTAAAGTATAAGCAGACAAAATAAAGTATGCTCTTTAATTAAAAGGTCTTCGCGAGAAAAAATTCACGCGAAAAATTTAACAAATAAGTAAACTTCCAAGAAAGTTGAAAAAATAAAATATAAAAAGTATCCTAGAGACATAGGAAAAAATTTAAATAAATAAAGTATCCTGTATAAATAGGAGAAATATAAAGTTTATCGAAAAAATAATTATTACTTGAAAAATAAACAACAAGTGTGTCTTAAAAAGAAAAAATAAAGTGCAATTAAAAGTAAAGTTCGGAATAAAATGCTCAAAAAATATCAGTGACAATAATTCAAAAGAAATAAAGGAACAGAAAAATAAAAACAGACATTTGCTAGAAAAAGTGAAAAAAATTAAAATAGTTTTCCAACAAGCAAAGGAAGATATGGAAAACAACAATCTGTGAAATCTACGATAAAGATATAGACTCTAAAAAAAAAAACATTGTGAACGAGTAAACAGCTGCACATCGTGGGAACCATAAGTTATTAGTAAGAAATATTATTAAATATATATATGTACTAGCTTAAATACACCCGCTTCGCCGGGTGCTATAAAATAACTAATTCAATACAACATACAAAAAAATTTTATTTGTATTGTGTTCAATTTTTAATACATTTTATTCTAGTGCTTTTTGATATACTATATTTTTTTTTGTTTTTCCATCTGTTAAAATTATTAAAGCAGATGGCTTGCCTGCACGTGAAAATGCAACATATAGTTGCCCATGCGCAAATACTGGAACCTTCAAATTAATACCGCATATTCCCAAAGATTGGCCTTGTGCATTATTACCATTGCAAAGCCGAGGTTGATTAATATTGCGTAGCATTATTATCGGCGCGCCAACTTTTAATGGTAGATAATGTGGTGGCAAACCAGGCAAATCAAGAGAATTTAAAAATTCAGTGGGATAATTCACAACATCATCTTGATTCATAACTGTGTCGATGGACTTGTATGCAAAAAATTGAGTTGGTATTTTATTCAGAATGTCTGCATTGATATCATTTACGTCTTTATTTTTTTCAGCCAAAATTGCCCTTTCACTCAACCAATATGATTATTGAGTTGTTGTGCTATATTTGGAAATACTCTATTAATCAATTCTTGTTTTGATTGAGTCATTCGATAGAAATTGGTTGGTAGTGTTACTAAGCCAGTTGAATTTTCCATCTCCAATATCCAATAACTGTTTAAAAAATTCGGCTGCTGTTTGATCATTCTCTAATTCAACGCGAATATTTTTAGTAAGGTTTAGGTTTTTTACATGCCTTCACAAATACGATGATTTCAGACACGCTTTCAATTCATCAGCAGCTGTAGATCGAGGAACAACAGACAATGTTTGGCGAAAATCACCTGCTAACAATATCAAGGCACCACCAAAAACCCGTTGATTCCCACGTAAATCTTGCAACGTTCTATCTAACGCTTCCAAAGACTTTTTGTGAGCCATCGTACATTCATCCCAAACGATTATACTACATTTCTGCAAAACTTTTGCCATGCCTGAATTCTTAGAAATTTTACATGTAGGTGTTTAGGTACCATGCATGTTCAATGGCAATTTAAGTGCAGCATGTGCAGTTCGACTGCCTTCCAATAAAGTTGCTGCAATTCCAGAAGAAGCGAGTGCCAAAACAATTTGGGATACTGGTCATATGGACGCTAGAAGTAATGAAATCAAAAATGTTTTTCCAGTTCCACCAGGTGCATCTAAAAAAAAAACGTTGCACCTCTTTCATTATGAACAGCAAAGATTGTATCATATACATGCTTCTGTTTAATATTTAATTTTGGAACATTTGACCGCACAAATGCCTCCAATTCAACACAATCATAACATAATGATAATCTTGCGCCGAACGATTAGGTGCTATCATTCCCAACTGAGATAAAGCTTTATTTGCAGTAATTGACATACAAATATCTTCAATCAAAATATGAGCTTCGTTGTGGATTTCCGGATTAATTAGCAAATTTGGATTTGAATTAATAGTACGTAATCTACGTAAAATATCATCTGACAATTCATCTTGATGGTTGTGCCATAATTCAAACGAATTTGAAATTGAAAATGTTGAAATTATTATTGCGAGAGCCAATAATCGATTTGATGATGGATCCTTTAAAAGAGAAGCACTAACATTTTAATATGGTTCATTTGACAAATCTGCAAGTGAAATACATCGAATTCAAAGAATAATGTAATCAATCGAATCATCTAAGCCAAACATTAATTGTACCTATCGAAATAGAACTTGTGTCTTTGATTTTGTTAAATGACGAAGCAGAAGCATTTTTCTCCTTCTCATTTTTTTTTAAGTCATATTTTCCAGACATAAGTTAATCAGATATCAAACTTAAATCCAAATTATCTTCATCCCAATCTATACATTGAAAAACTCCCATCAACTTTTTTAAATCACTGGCATATAAAATATATATATACCAAGCACAGCGGTGTCACTTTTTTTTATTTGTGAAGATGTTCTGATTGATGTCCTAGAAGCAGTTTCAAGGCCAACAATTTTAAAAATTTCACTTATGGGCATTTCTTCACGATCATCATCAACTGGTTTATCAGTTGAAGGCAGTACACTACCACCATCCTTTGATTCAATATTTTTTTTTTCAAAGCATCCCTCTCTTTAACTAACTTTACAACAATTTCTTTAATATGGTCTTCCATCCTTTTTTCGATTGTTTCAAGTATTTTTTTGTTCTATGTGATGCTCGAACTGTTCCTTTTGGTCCTTTATTTCTTTATTACACTGTTCTTTTTTACAAACAAACAACAAAACAAAGCTGAAAATTGAAACTTTAAAAAAAAAAATAACGAAAAAACACTTGCTGCTAGAACGTTGCACCAATTAAAAAAAAAGTTTTTTTCCGAGCCTCACTTTCACGAAAAAAAAAACAAATTACAAACAGACATATGCCTTAAAAAATTTATAATTAAATAATTTTTTCCACAGTCAAAGTGTCGAAAAATCAATTCGAAAGTCTTATATATTTAATTTAATTTATAGTGTGGGTTGTGTTGGTGTTTCGCTCATTTTAGATAGTTGTACGAAATCGAAAGGTATTTAGATTACGTCTGCTAATAACTTCGTTTATAATTATCTAATCTTCACGATTGAGGTATTATTTTAAATGTTAAATGTAGCTCGGATTACAAAACTTCAGTTGGACCAATTTTCAAAAAGTTTGTTTCTAAACCATCTCCAAATAGTCCCCTTTCATTTAAAAAAAAAATTATAAAAATCCATCCAGCCGTATTCTAGTTATAAGGTCACACACAAAAGTTAAACTCGTTTTTATATATATAGATATATATTAAGAAAATATTGAAGTGTATATTTAAGAAAATATATTTTTGTGTGAATTAAAATATTAAAAAAAAAAAAAAAGATTTTGACATACTGGACGAACTATTGAACCAATTTAAACAATTAAATTTAAAAATGCCTACTAATACAGAAGAACTAGTTGCTAGGTTAGTGGCCGCAAGCACTGCTTCTTTGAAAGCAGAAATTGCAACATTAAAGACAAATTTAGAAGCAGTTACTAATACTTCTTTAGTAACAGAATATAAGACTCAGATAATAGACGAAAATATAAACTGCAATGAGACTTTGGATGTAATCAAGTCTTTACCAGAATTTCCAGGAAATTCAGGATTGTATGTAAGTTGGCGCGAGTCAGCATACAACTCAATCTCGCTTTACGCGAAAGGTAGCCGCAAGTATTTTGCTGCATTAAAAATATTAAGAAACAAAATTACCCATAACGCTAACGATATTTTAACCAACCACGGCACAGTTTTAAACTTTGAAGCAATAATTTCTAGGCTAGATTTTGCATACGCCGACAAAAGGCCTGCTCACATAATAGAGCAAGAATTAAGTGTGTTACGACAGGCTAACACATCTCTTATTGATTATTACAATCTTGTTAATCAAAAGCTTACACTTTTGATCAATAAAACCATCATGACTCATGGTACAGATGCATCCCTTACTAAAGAATTGAATAATGCTCATCGCAGAAATGCTCTTCGAGTATTTATAACAGGGCTCAACGCTCCACTGTCAAATATCATATTTTCCCTTTCCCCTGATGATCTTCCTAGTGCATTAGCAAAAGCTCAGGAATTAGAATCAAATAATCTTAGAGCAAATTTCGCTCTACAATTTAACCGTGCACATACGACTTCATCAAGTCATACACGAGATAACCACCAAAATAATTTAAGATTTCCTCCACGGAATAACAATTATAACTCACAAATAAGACATGTGAAACCAGAACCTATGGAGCTTGGAAGTTCAGCTCATAGACCCATAGCAAGATATGAACAAAGAAGGTTCGACCAAGAAAAACAAAAGTATAACCCCTTTAGACAACATAGCTCAAGTTTTAATAATAACTTTCAGCGAACAAATAATTTTCAACCAAATTATCGACCCCAGTTTCAGAAGCCACAGTACCAACCTGAAAAACGAGCACATGAAAGTGCACAAAATAGTGCTCAACCCCCAATCAAGCAGGAAAGAATAAACAATTTGAATGAAGATGCTTTTTTAGAAGAGCGCCAGGACTACCCTACATATACAGGAATGGTCCAACCCGAAAACTACGAATATTAATCGATACAGGTGCAACAAGTTGCTACTGTAGCCCAAATACATTAAAAAACAGACAAGAATTAATTATAAAAAAAAGAGTTAGAACCATAAATGGTTCAACAATAATTAACTATTATTACGACGTATATATTTTTGATCAACACGTGAAATTTTATGAAATAGGAAACTTAGACTCAGATTTGTTAATAGGTTTCACATCTCGGAAATCAAATTAGATTTCGAGAAAAAACATTGCAGTATAGAAATAAAAGTGAAAGAATATACATTCCAGAAGAGGAATGTGATACAATAAATAATATCCAAAATAAATTAAGTGAAGAATATTTAATAGGACAGGTAAAAGATAGAATAAAGCGAATACACTCTGATATAGATATGAAATTACCCTTCAGAACAGATGTTGAAGCTGAAATACGTACAACTGTTGAAACTCCTATATGGAGTAAACAGTATCCCTATCCACTGTCGGCAAATTCATTTATTAACAAAGAATTATGTAAAATGTTAAAGGATGGAATAATCAAACCATCTAAAAGCCCGTATAACTCACCAGTCTGGGTGGTTCCAAAAAAAGGAACAAACAGAGACGGTTCTAACAAAATGAGACTCGTCATTGATTTTAAAAAATTAAACGAAAAAACAATTTCGGACAAATATCCTATACCAGACAGTAATGTGATATTGTCTAATTTAGGAAAAGCTAAATACTTTTCCACAATAGACCTTGAATCAGGGTTTCACCAAATCAAGATGAAAAATAAAGATATTGAAAAAACGTCCTTTTCCGTTAATAATGGAAAATTTGAATTCCTTAGAATGTCGTTTGGACTGAAAAATGCTCCAAGCATATTTCAAAGAGCTATGGACAATATTCTACGAGAATATGTTGGAAAAATATGCCATGTTTACATAGACATAATTGTATATTCAAATAATTTGAAGGAACATAAAGAAGACCTAGATAAAATAATAGACGTTTTAAAAGAAGCTAACATGAAGATTTCACTAGAAAAATCAGTATTTTTTAAAACAGAAGTAGAATTTTTGGGATACGTAATAGGATACGGTATAATTAAAACAGAGCCCAAAAAAATTGATTCAATTCAAAATTTCCCAATGCCAAGGACATTACGCAAACTAAGAAGTTATTTAGGACTGACAGGATATTATAGAAAGTTTATTAGAAACTATGCCGCTGTAGCTAAACCTTTAACTAAATATTTAAAGGGAGAAAACGGAAAAGTGTCCCAATACGTTTCAAAAAAAAACAAATATACATTTAGACCAAGAGGGAATTGAAGCATTTCAAGAATTAAAAAATATATTGATAAATGAAGTAAAATTAGCTCAACCCAATTTTGAAAAGAAATTTGTTCTAACAACAGATGCATCGAATGATGCAATAGGTGGAGTGTTATCACAAGATGATAAACCCATTACATTCATTTCAAAAACATAAACAGAAACCGAAAGAAATTACGCAACCAATGAAAAGGAACTTTATGCCATTGTATGGGCATTCAAAAATTTACGAAACTACCTTTACGGAGTTACTAATCTGGAAATACATACAGACCATCAACCCCTAACATTTGCTGTTTCTGCACGAAACCCAAATACGAAAATGAAGCGATGGCATTCAATTATCGAAGAATACGCACCAAAAATAATATACAAACCAGGAAATACAGATGTTGTAGCCGATGCCCTATCTAGGCAAAACTTGAATCATTTAAGTGATAGTTCCTCCACGGATGCTACACAACATTCTGCTGAAAGCAATGATAACATTTTAGTTAAAGAAACAAACAAAGCTTTAAATGAGTTTAGTCAGCAAATTCTAATTGCCAAAGGTAAATATACAATACATGAGAAAATACAAAATTTTCCTAATAAAATACAACACATAATAGAGTATGATACACCAAAAAACTTAGTGGATATTTTGAAACAATTTCTTAAACCAGGAGTAGTAGCAATTCACTGCACACCTGAAGATCTTTACGATATTAAGGAAACAATTACCACAACCTTCAGTAATAAATTTTTATATACTAAAATTTTCACAAATGATATTCCAAATAAAGACGACCAAGCCGCAATTGTACATCAAACACACACAAGAGCTCATAGGAACTATAGGGAAAATATTAAACAAATCCGTAATGAATATTACTGGCCTTATATGAGAGAACAATTTAAAGAATATACAAGAAATTGTGATATATGTAATAAATTAAAATATGACAGACATCCACAATCAATACCAATTGGAGAGGCTCCAATTCTAAAGAAGGAGGGGGAATTCCTTCATATCGATATATTTTCTGCACAACAAGTAAAATACCTTACATGTATTGACGCATATTCAAAATTCTTAATAGTAAAGTGTCTAGATACCAAATTAAATTTAGAAAATAAAGTCTTGGAAATATTACAAATCTTTCCTAATTGTAAGAAGATAACCCTAGACAACGAAAGAAGATTTCAATCCACAGTATTTAAAAATTTAATGAACAGACTTAACATACAGTTATATTTTTGTTTGGAAGTGGATTTCAGGATCGCCTGACCATGATGATTTAATATTAATAAACAATAAGCTATCAGAGCTAGTAAATAACAATAATAAACAGTTTATAACCAATACAGAAATGTTTAACGCTATTAAGAAAATATCAGAATCCTTACACCAAATTGAAAATGACTCAGAACTTAAATTAGCAAGGGAACGTAATAGATTAATTCTAATGGAATTACAAAATGTCATACAAACTATAGCTTTAGCTAAAACAGGAACATTAAACCCAGTAATACTGAATTTAAATGACATAAAAGACATAACACGACATGAACATGGTAGTATGACAATAACTGACTTAATGGACGTTTCAGAATTTAAAATTATTCAGAATGAAGATTTAATTGTAATTTTTATTAAATATCCTATAATTGAAAAAAATTGTAAGCTTTATGAAGCAGGGGCCATAAGCCAAACAGATGGAAAATTAGTTATATAAAAAGAAATTGCCAAATGTAATAATAATTATAATAATGTTGAAAATTGTAAAATAGAATTAAGATATAATTTTTGTAAATTAACATATAACGAAACATGTTTATCAAACATACTTAATAAAAATTTAGATTTAGAAATTATTAAAGATGGAGCAATATTAGTATCTGGAAAACACATCGTGGACAATTCAACAATAAATGGAGTATACCTAATAAATTTTCAAAACACAACAACAATCGATGGTAAAATTTATAACAACCCAACATCCCTAATACAAAATTATCTTAAAACTTATACGATTGACAAGTATGAAGTAAACAATTATTTTGAATCTTTGAATGAAGACCTAAAATTCGATAATATTGATCTTATTGATTTACTACAAGATGAAGCCTCAAACAGTCCCATTATTACATCATTTACAGTATTGACTATAATAACAGCTACAGCACTTTGCATCATATACTTTTTCAAGATGAGATCATCAAGAAGAATTTCATCCATACAGTTAGAAGAAATACGATTCAGCAACCTACTTAAAAAAGTAGAGGAACTTACAGAATAAGCGGGACGTTCTTCTTAAAGGAAGAGGGGAGTTAACGTTAGAATATTCAATTACAACCCCATAGTAATGACATCCTATTGTGTCAAAATAGAGTTAATACAAAAAGGTGTCTGCATGAACGGAAAGCATTCATAAACAAAGTGACATATAGTCACGTACAACAATTAAAGATCGAAAGAAGTCAATCATGGATGAAATTGATATTCCTGGGTTCCAAGCTCCAGTTTCCAGAAGGTGACATCACCTCATCTTCAATCTACGATGAGCAGATATAGTTTAGTTAGTTCTTAAGTTCAGCTCTTGAGACTCAGTTGAGTTTTTAAGATACTCTTGTAAAATAGGCTTTTAAGAATAAATAAAGTTTTTTAAAATTTACTCTAGATGAGTAATTAATTAATTTAATATAATTCAAAAATTACGGGAAGAGCTAAGGAGTTATTGCTACACAACCAACCAGCATCATGGACTGAAGCTAGATAACTTCTGAAACAACATTTCAGACCCAACATCAATTACAAGGATATTGCAAATAAGATATCATATTTAAAGGTAAATTCAATAGCAGATTTAAATTATAAAATGGAGCAAATAATTCAAGATGTAAACACTTACTCAGCATATGAAAATAATTCAAATGAAGCAAAAAATAATTTCTATGTACTAATAATTAATAGACTAAAACAATTAGCTATAGGGAACCTATCTAGAGAAATAAAAGCCATTTATGACATCCACAAAATAAAATAAATATTGTATACGTATATAGAATATGATGAAGGAAATATACAGACAGACAGAAGAGCTGATAGATTTAATAAATTTAGCAACTCTCAAATTATCAGACAAAATAGTAACAATTTTAATCAAAATTTTGCAAGACGAAATGAAAACAATAATAATTTCAATCAAAATTCTAGAAGACAAAACTTTTCAAATAATTTCAATCCATCAGGACAATATAAAAACACATCAGGACAATATACAATACGGACATAACAATGTCTCCAGACAAAATAATACTAATTACAATCAAAATAACAATAATTTTAATCCATTCAGACGATACGACCAAAATAATCAACAACCTATGTTTAACCCCTCAGGACAAGTTAGAAATGCGGTGCAAAACCCAGCACCAATGTCTGTAGAGCAAATCAAAGCTAGGCAGGAAGAAATCCATAACGTCGAGGCAGATTTTTTTCTTCTATAGGCCTCGGAAACAACATTTTTATTAATCTAACAACTGACGATCAAATA
The DNA here is from genome assembly GCA_963931855.1 of Philhelius festivus. Taxonomy (NCBI): domain Eukaryota; kingdom Metazoa; phylum Arthropoda; class Insecta; order Diptera; family Syrphidae; genus Philhelius; species Philhelius festivus. The sequence goes on from OZ007556.1 coordinate 92,636,846, forward strand.
TACAAAGGTTTAGTAGATATAGGTTCGACAATGAGTCGATAAGACAATATATGAAAGAATTAGTATGAAATTACAAACAATTAATAATATTACAAACGAAATCGTGGAAAGAATAATAACTCCCATTCCAAAAGAATTTAACTATGACGACAAAGGAAAAACAATATGGTATAAGAGAGATTTAGGTAATAAACCATACGATATTTTAATCGGTATGGACCTTTTAAGCAAAATTGTCAAAACCTTAGATTTTGATAACAGAACGCTTATATTAAATAATGACGTAAGAATTCCACTTTATTCCGAAGACGAAAAAACGACATTCGATTGTTTCGAACTCTTAGGAGAAGGAAAAGAAATGGATTTAAACCATCTAAACGCAGAGGAAAGAGAAGAAATAGAAAAGTTACTGAAAAATTTTTAAAATTTAGTTTATTAGGAGGGCGATCAGTTAACAAACACAGATACGGTTATGCATGAAATAAAAACAACAGGAGATCAGTCAGTACACGCTAAAATATATAGATTACCGCCAAAACACGAGGATGAAGTCAGACGGCAAGTGCAGGAAATGGAGGATCAAGGAATCACTAGAAAATCAAATAGTAGGTATGCATCCCCAATTGTTGTGGTTGAAAAGAAAATGGATAGTTCAGGAAAAAAGAAGTTTAGACTGTGCGTAGATTATCGTAGGTTAAATGAGATAACTATTGACGATAAATTCCCCATTCCAAATATTGAGAGTATACTAGACAAACTGGGTAGAGCTCAATATTTCTCCTCGACAGACCTTGCAAAAGGATATCACCAAATCAAAGTTCATCCTGAAGATATTGCAAAAACGGCTTTCGTGACACCTAATGGACTCTATGAGTACCTCAAAATGCCATTTGGGTTAAAAAACGCGCCGGCAACCTTTCAGAGGTTGATGAATGAAATTTTAAGGGAATATATTAATAAAATTTGTGTTGTCTATTTAGACGGCATTTTAATTTTTTCGACAACATTTGAACATTTGCAATCTCTAACCCTAATTTTCAGAAAACTTTCTGAACACAACCTAAAAATTCAGTTCGATAAAAAAAATACGGAATTCCTAGGACATGTCCTGACATCTAAAGGCATGAAACCAAATCCGAATAAAGTCAAATGTATTGAAGAATATCATCTTCCTAAGACCGAAAAACGAAATAAATCATTTCTAGGAGCCACCGGTTATTACCGAAAATTTGTCAAGGACTATGCAAAAATAGCATACCCTATGATCAAATAACTAAAAAAAGATTCAAAAATTAACATTAATGATCCGAAATATATCCAATCATTCGAGACATTAAAACGTAATATCATCAAGCATCCTATATTAAAATTTCCAAATTTCGAAAAAACATTCACAGTCTACACCGATGCAAGTAATTACGCAGTTGGTGCAGTCTTAACGCAGGAAGGTCAGCCAGTGTGCTACGCATCACGATCTTTAAATGATCATGAAAAAAAATATTCGGTAACTGACAAAGAGTTTTAGCAATAGTATGGTCAGTCACGTATTTTAGACCATATCTATGGGGGAAAAATTTAATATTATAACAGATCACCAACCAATTAAATACCTAAATAAAAAATATAATGGTAAAGAATTTAGCCAGAAAAATCAGAGATGGTTACTAAAATTACAGGAATACCAATTCGAAATAGAATATCTAAAAGGAAAAGAGAAGAAAGTAGCAGATTTTTTGTCTAGGATACCAGAAAACGATTTAAATAAAAAATGTATAGAGGAAGTATCAATTGATAATGTATCTGATATTGCAACAGTACACTCACAAGAGCAACAACTTTTAGATCCGATTAAAGAAACAATAGTCAACAAAACACAATTAATATTAAGAAACAATGTCAATCAGGAAATAGAAATTCTAAATGGAAGAAGAATTATTCACGTTGATATGACAAAAAGTAGAGAAAATTGGATAGATTTACTTAGATGTTTTATAAAACCAGGTTTAACAGGAATTTACACAGAACTTGGATATTCAGAATTTAATAAAATCCAACAGTTGTTAATAGAACTATTTAGTAACGATAGAAAAATAAGATTTATTAAAGCAACTCTTAGAGCCAGAGAAATTAGGTCATTGGACGAACTCCATAAACAAATATCGTTATACCACACTAAAGAAAGTATGCACAGTGGCATAATTGAAACCTATCATAGTTTGAAAAACATATTTTACTATCCCAAAATATTTAAAGAAATAACAAAAATTACAAATAACTGCAAATCATGTTTAGAAACCATTTACTATTTCATGAAACACCCATTTCTTACACTAATAGATAAATTTACAAAAAAGGCATACGCTTATTACTTGCCAATTCGAAATTGGGCGAACAAAATAGAGACATTAGAAGAACATTTCTCAAAGTTCGGTAAACCAAAGAAAATAATTGCCGACAATGAATTCAAATCGGAAAACCTCAAAGAATTCTTTAACGAACAAGAAGTAAACCTCCATCTCACAAAACCCAATACCCATACAGGTAATAGAGATATCAAAAGATTTCATTCTACATTGCAAGAGAAATTGGTTACGATGAGAAATTTAGATATTTCATTAATTCAAAAAATTCATAGAGCAGTCAACAATTATAATAATAGATATCATTCAACTCTTAAAATGACACCAGAAGAAGCGATGTTTGCAGATATAGCTACTTTAAGAAAACAACTTCAAACAGAAAAAGAGATACGAACTGAAAAACTTAATGAAAAGCGTGAAGAATACAATGAAAATAGGCGGGTAGCACGAATTAACAACTATAAGAGGAATTACTATAAAAATGAGCCAAGATATAGGATTAGAAAGAGAACATCAAATTAATTTAAAACGACCTCGTCTATTTGCAGATGACAATCTTAGCGTATCTACTACTGACACAAGTAACAGCAGGACTGTCAACGCTGACAATTAACAAATTGACTACGGAAAATGAATACTCCATTATAAATATGGGACAAACTGAAATTATTCACGACACACAAACCATACTTCACATTATAAATATCCAAGACCTTAGACAAACTCTTGATTCAATAACAAATGGTGTTAAGGATTTACAAATAGGAGATGACATGACAATAAGGAAAACAATAGAAAACATTAAAGCCAAAATTTCGGCAATAGAACCAGAAAAGACTAGACAAAAACGAGGAATTATTAATATCATAGGAACAGTACAAAAATGGCTTTTTGGAACGATGGACGACAATGACAGACAAGAAATTATAAAACATTTGAATACTATAGAGGAAACTGATAGTAATGCAATTTTTAACTTAAACAAGCAAATTAAAATAAATTCCCATTTTAACGACTCGATCTTTGATCTTAAGAATATAATTGAAACAGATAGAAAACAATTAGCTCACACATACAAAGAATTGTCTTTTAATGAAAAACGCACTATTAAACAGCAATTTAAAACTGATCTATTTGATCTACTATTTTTAAAAGAGAAAGTTAACCAAATTATAGATACTATAGCACAGATAAAATTAGGAATGGTTCACCCAAGCATATTAACAGCAACAGAAATAACAGAAACAAGATTGGACTTTTATAAATTAAAAAACGTAAGAGTAGGAATTTTAAAATACGATAAAAATAGACTCATAATAGCTATGAAAATACCAAACACTTACAAGTTAGTCGATTTTAAACTAATAACAGCTAGCCCCACAGAAACTAAACACGAAGTAATAATTGAAGATCAATATGTCATAGAAATTAACGAAACAATGTGTGAATATGATGCAAAAATCCTATATGAAAAAGAATTGATACCAATTAATAGTTGTATTTTAAATCATAACTGTAAACTAAAAGAAAATAATGCTATTGAAATAAAATCACTAGATGATTATACTATACTTTGTAAAAACATGAACAATATAGAATTAATAAACAATTGCGATGATCGTAAAATAAATCTTAATGGAAACTATTTGATTGTACTTAATAACTGTTAAATACAAATATTAAATCAAACTTTTAGTAATAAGAACGTTAAATTTGTTGATAGATTTTTTTTATGAAGAAAATACGAAATATAATTTTTCTAAAAGATTAAATTTTGAAGAAATAATACTTAAAAACTTTGTAAATCTAGAAAACATACAAATACTCAAATTACATAAAAATGTACACTATTATGTAATTTCATTATTTTTTCTAATTATTATATTTCTTACCATTTATTTTATAAGAAAAAACAAAAATTTAAAAATTTCGATCAATAACATTAGTAAAGATACCTCCAAAATTCAGGAGAATTTAAAAAAAAGGGGGGAGACCCACAACTCCATCTATATTGGCTTCCCATTAATGCTACTATTCCATTCTCTTATCCTTGAACTTAATTTCCCATGGAAATCAAGTTCATTAACATTTCCATTTATTCCCTAATGCACAAGCATTTGTTATTTTTATTTTTATTCATTTTAAATGTAACCTAAGTCACAACTTAAGTATCGTATTATATGAAGAAACAAAATGTAAACAAAATTATTATACTCGTAAAAAGAAACAAAATGAAATTTGAATATTAATTGATTAATAAAGAACAGTCAGTCATAATGTGTAAAGGAAATCGACATTAACTCAAACGAATCAATCTTATCGTTTTGACATTATAAATATGGAAGTTTGTAAGTTCTTTTGGTTTCGATCATAGAGAGAGTACCTTTACTATCTCGATTTTGTATTCAAAGCAATTTCTCTCCCATACAAAAAAACTGTCGCTTTAAGTGGTTCAGGAGGGTTCTGGACTACCAATAATAACTTCATTATAATAATTTGACATTTACAAAGTTCAAAATAGTTATTTGTTAAGTAGTAGATCTGTTTCGCAATTTTCACATAATCCTTATTGTTAACTCATTTCGATTTTGTTTGAGATTATATATTATAGCCTTTTCAAGTCTAAAACCCCATCACAATCAACAAGGTTTCTCATAGGTTTTCAATTTTTGTATTCTAGTAGATTAAAACAAAATCTTCTCGAAATCGCACTTTTTTCTCTTCAATATAATAGTTTACTCATAAAAAGAGGTAAGATAGAAAATAGAGTTTGTTATATTTTTGAGTGTTGGAATCAGTTCGTGAGAATTTCATTTCTTTATAAATGTTTTTCTTACTTAAAAAAGAGAGAAAAGGCAAAATGTGTAAAATTATGTTTTGGGACTTTAGCTGATTGAAATTGAGCTTTTTTTGATCATTTTTTGAAATTCTTTCGAAAAATCAAGTTTAGATTCTGATTTGTTTGAAAGGGCTATTATTCTCATTTTATTAACTTCCCCTTGCAGCATTATAAAATGTTCCTACAAGTTTGAAAGGGTGTAATTGTTGTTTAATTTGGCAGATTAGAAAAAATTGTGCCGCGACAGCTCTGAAAGAGCCAGGGCTTAATGAGTTACAGTTTAAACAATTGCCATGTGCTTTGTTAGCCCGCATAAATGAAATGGACATTTTCTGCCGAATCCGAACGGTTAAGATCAGCGGTACTTTATCATGACAAGAGAAATTTTAAAATCAGTTGTACCGTTTTGAGAAAGTCTGATCAAAATCTAGAGTGCGATTTTTTTGTGAATGCATAACTTGCCATATAATATCTAATATATCTACGTACAGACATACATCACAATTTGCACTTTAGCCATCAGCGTAAAAGTCGTCACACTAACCATTACGCAAAGTCGTAATACTTACAAGACAGACTCAAACTTAAAAACAACATGGTCAAAACGATATCGTTCCAGCATTATTTTAGTCTTACACTACTCCCTGTTGTTTTAACTGATTTTTTTTCTTTTCCAAATTAATTTACAATAGCAACGTTACAATATTGTATGACGTTGCCATGAGAGGAAAAAATCCTACGAATTTTGATATTAAAGTCGGTAGGTGGACTAAAAATATATAAATGAATTTGGAGTGTTGAGGTAAGATAAATCTAAACTAAAACTTCGCCAGAAAAAATAATACGATTTGATATAGAGTTTTACTCTCTAGATTTTGGTGAATAAGAATCGTTCACAACAGAAGGATTTAAAGTTTCTTTGTTTAGTTTAGCAATACGAATGATTCGAGGTGGTACATCGATACCATGTACATTGCGCTTATGTTGGTTTAATACAAAAACGTGTATAAATCCCATTGAACATTGATCGCATTTGTATCGTTCGCCAGTATGACGTCTTATGTGCGCCTTCAAATCACTACACTGGGCGAAGTTCTTTGGACAATGGGGACATTGGTAAGGTCGCTCCCCAGTATGTGTCCTAATATGAACCACTAGATTATAAGGTCTCTGAAAAGCTTTACCACAGATGTTGCATACATGTTTTTTCTCCCCAGTGTGGTATCTAAAAAAGCAATTATTAGCAATTATATTAAACTCGATTTTAAATGAGTATTGATAATAAATATTAATTTACCTTTCATGTACATATACTTCAGTGGAGCGTGTAAATCCTTTATTGCAATACTGACATTTATATGGTTTTTCACCCGTATGTCTACGCATATGAACGGCTAAATCTCCATTACGTACAAAACGTTGACCACATTCCGAACACAAAAACGGTTTTTCTTCGCTATGTGTCTGCTCTTTATGGCGCCTCAAAAGATATGCCTGACCAAATGATCGCTCGCAACAGTCACACTCGAATAGCTTCTTTCCATGGTTTGACATGTGCACTTTCAAATTATCTGTTCTAGAGAATTTTCTTTGGCAGATAGTGCACTCGTAGGGTTTTAATTTCGTGTGACATAGTAAGTGTTGTTTCAGGTGAGAATTTCTTTTAAATGATTTACTACAAGTTTCACATTGAAATCGTCTCTCAGGATGTATAATTTTCCTTCCTCTTGGCTTTTTGATTTTTTCTGGTTTCACAATTTCATCTTTCTTTTTGTGTTCCGTTTCTTCAGCTACTGATATTTCCTCTAAGTTAATTTTACTATCAGACAAATCTAATTCGGCTGTTCAAATTAAAAAAAAAACACAAAAGAAAAATTATTATGTAATTGAGCCACTACAGACTTTCTATTTGCCGATAGACACTATACATTTTGGTATGGGCCGATATATTAGAAAAAAAAGTTTATTAAGTTTTTAGTTGAAAAATACTTTTGAGGATACTTTAAAGAGGTCTGGTGGAAGGTTGGCTGTTACAAATTCTTCTTAGACTTATATATTCGTATAAAAGGTGGGCCATCTAGTGGTTTCTTTTTAAATTATAGGTTAATTTGACACTGACAACTGTTTCCCGCTCGAAATCTTGACAAAAAGTCAGTATCATACCTCCGCGGAATAAAATGAGTCGCTTTATGCTTGAACAACCTTGGGAAATATTGTCGACTTATTTCCAAAGTGAGTGCTGTGTAGCCCAAACATTGTTTTTTTTTTAAAGAAGTTTTGGTCGAAATGTAGCACCCACCGCGCCTACTGTACGCAAGTTTCTGCAAAAATTTCGGGAGACTGGTATGCTAGTGAACAACACTCATGGCTGCCGTAGCTGGAAATGTGTCTCAATTTACAAACATAAACTCGCCACCGATCTCAACAGCTCAACATTTCTAGCACTAGCCTGAGGAGAATTCCACACAAAGATCTTGGATTATTCGCTTACAAGGTCCAATTGAAGGCGCACGACCATCCGCTTGAATGACGTTAATTAATTAGAATTTTTGCACTTAAAGCCATAATACATGAAAACTTGTGTTCGACCCACCCTTTATATGTAGGTCCGAAAATGACAAAAAAAAATGGTTTTCGGCAGTGCCTTCCTATGGTTTTGGGACTATTTAAATGTGATCATATCAGAGTCAAGTTGGGCGGTGTTTGAGGTGGTTACCTTCACTAATTCTGTTTTCGGAAATGTTATGTTTTTGATCCACCTAGGGGCTGGAAGACGACCATATTCTTTATCACATTTACCTAGACTACTTATATATATCTATCTTTTGATTTTCTTTAAAGTCGAAACATATTCTGGAAGATTACTTTAATATCTTTAGATTTTCTATCAAGTCAAGCACCTTAGATATCCGACTATATATATTTTTTTTTTTGAAACCAAGAACCGACAAAACTTGAGTCATGAAAATCAATATGTGCTTGTTAGGTTAAGTTAGGTTAGGTAAATGTGGCTGCCGATCGGAAAAAGGTCAACACACTTAGACCAACATTTGGTCCGTTGTGATACCACAGGATTTCAAAAGTCACCCTTACTCGTTAAACCATTTTGAGCAAACAATGAAGCGTTTGAGACAGTGAATGTCGGAATTACTAAGATCACTAGGATCGTTATAGTAGAAGTCTCCCAAGTGGAGTCTATGCCTTTGTGAGAAACTGATTCCTCTTCTTCTTCATCCATGCAGCTTCTGCAAAAATCATTTGCAGGAACTCCAAGACGGAAATCATGTCTTCCTATTAGGCAGTGTCCAGTAAGGACACCTATAACGGAGCTAATATGCAATCTACCAATAGAAATTAGTTGTTTTGAGCGTTTAGCATCAAACAATGGCCAAATGTGCTTGTTAGTATTGTTCTTAGTGCTTGTTAGTATTGCTTATTTGTTTAATAGTTTTTATTTATTTACCCTTAAATGACTTTAGTGATTCTGTTTCTGGGCAGTTAATAGCATCTTCATCATTTTCAGTTCCAAAATCAAAATGCCCATCTTCACCATCACTTTCTGCCTTCGTCACGTTTTCGACTTGATTAAACTCTGGTGTTTCACACTTCACAACTACCCTATAATCCGAAAATAAGAAAAATTTGTTTATATAGTTTAAAGTAGTAAGGTAGGTTTTTCAGACTTTTCAGTTGTTTCTATTTCGGCCGTGTCCACTCCTTTGTGAAACTTGTTTAAATGATTTTTAAGATGTCCCATTCGAACGAATTCCTTGGAGCATATGGGACATTTATTTCGTCTAGGTTTGTCATGAGATGCGTTATCCTGATTCTGAAACATATCGCAGTAAGAAATTATTCCACGAGCAGATTATTTTACATTTTTACATTTGGTTGCTCTTCCTTGGGTGTATTGTGTACACTAGTGTCGTTCTGCTTAGAGTTGGAATTACGATTGGACTTTCTTCTAGGGCTTATAGACTCGTCATCACTTACTTCTCTAAGTTGGTTGTTGCAATTATAAAAAATAGTTTCGATTGGCTCTACGGTAATTTCTTTTATTGATTCTACAACCAAATTCAGAAGTTTCCTTTGAGATTCTTCAAAAAGTTTTTTGAATCCATATGCAATCTTGACTTTGTCGGTACATTCAAGGCAAATAAGTTGGGGGAGTGCATCATCTTCAAGGATCTATTATTTGGTTTATATATATTTTATAACAACATAACTTGTTATTTAAAAAAATGTGAAAAGAAACTAAAACCCACCGAGTACATTGTGCATTCTGTGATCATTTCAGAATAACAAAGCCCGTCTGGGAGATTAGGCTTATCAAAAAGCGAAATAAGTTTTGGTTCCATTTTCGTACATGCTCTACATGTTTTTTCTACTTTGAAACTCTTTTCTAACATTTTATTATTAATAATCAAGGCGAATTTAACATGAAATAAATAGCACTATTTCACAAGTGAAAAATAAAACAAAATAACCACAACCGACAATTTTACACAATTTGACATTTACAACAGACTGTGACACCGAAAAGGCGAAAACAAAAGTTTTAACAGTGTTCAGGAATGCATTTCCAATTTTCCGGTACAAATATTTTTATTATCCCAAGTTCTCTCTGTGACAAGATATTTTTTTTGAAAATATCCACCAATTACAAAAATTGAATCGAGTTAAAAAAATGTTCAAGTTGTAAATTTTAATATCTTCTTAAGGCTAGGCGCGCACATTCAATTTTTAGTTGCACAACTGTATATGGTTGCTTATAGAAAACAGATGAACTATTTGGTTGTATGTTGCCTAAAATTAATTCGAAACAGTTGAGCTGTTTTCCATAAGCGCAAGAGAGAAAAGAGTATTAGGCTAGCCGCCCACTAGCAACTTTTAATTGCGAAACTGCTTGGTTCGAGCAACTAAAAAGTTTGTGTTTTGACACAAACTAAACGATTGCCTAAAATAAGTTCGCCATTTTATTGAACATATAATTATCTGCAAATTCACGGACATTCAACCAAAGTTCATCTGTTTTCTATAAGTAACCAAACAGTTTCGCAACTAAAAGTTGCTAGTGCGCGGCTAGCCTTATAGTGTAAAGAAAAAAGACAAGAAATAATTTAAAATTTACAAACCTAAGGATAAAAAGAGACGGGCTTATAACACTGCTGTCAGTAAGATCCGTATCGTTTTATTTTCAAGGGAAGATCCCGATCCGGATCCAGATAGATTTGTGGATAATAAAAACGCACCTAATATTAAACTTGAAAAATTCTGTGTGGACACCCTTTATTTTGTAATTATTAGGTGCGTTCTATTATTCACAAATCTATCTGGATCCGGATCTGGATTAAGTTTTAACATGTATTACAAAAACAATTTGGGATCCTGTTTTCTATCGGGATCTATTTCAAAGATCCAAAAATTAGTTATTACACTGGCGAGTAGATGGCTTTTATGATAAGGTAGTGTAAGCTATAGTGTAAGGAAAAAAGACAAGAAATAATTTAAAATTTACAAACCTAAGGATAAAAAGAGACGGGCTTATAACACTGCTGTCACTAAGATCCGTATCATTTTATTTTTAAGGGAAGATCCAGATCCGGATCCAGATAGATTTGTGAATAATAAAACGCACCTATTATTTTATTTTCGATAACGCCAGAATATAAATTTGAATTGAAATAAATGCTCTCTGTTTTTAATAAGTAATAATAATAAAAAATGGCCAAGTATCAAGCGATGGCTTCAGCAACGCAGCAATAGCATTAATGCCACTATTGAGAAAAGTCGAACCATATTTCTTGGAGCATTTTTATGGAAATTATACATCTACAACCTTATTTATTAGAATTCGCTGAACGCGTGAATAGTTATGCACTGCATAAGGACTTATTCATCCACTATGCAAATGCATATTTATAAAACATATGCCTACCCTGCATAGTTATAATGAGCTTGTGTCAAATATAAGTACCAAAAAGTAAGAATCTATTACATTTAGACTTCATAACACTCAGCTGTTTGTAAAAAAAAAACATCCTGTCTGTCTATCGAATTTAATAAACAAAAATGGAACTACCAAAAGCTAATAGAATTCGAACAATTAACTTTGATTCATCAAATAAGGTATGTAATTATCTCTAGCACATACTGGAAATCAAATTGTTATTCGTTTTATCCTAGCTGGAATACTCCTCAGCCAAGTTATTGAGGATAAAATTCAATAATGCAAAATACAAATTGCAACACCAACACATACACCAGATGAAGAAGGATCCGTGGAGACGGAGAGAGATCACCAACAAGTATATGTATCTATTTAATTCTAAACAATTTTCAATTCAATTTGTTTTTAATGTATTAGTATAATATTTTAGTTTCAACAAATAAAAACAACAAAGCTTTAGTTTCAATATCAAGTAAAAGTCATTTTATTTTGTTGATAATCTTTATAATTCAATGTGATGTCAAAGTGAATGTGACAGATCAATTCTAAAATGTTCTTATGTAGGCACTATTCAACCTCCAAACGCGTTTAGCTTATAATGCCTCTATTCAACGTCACATAGATGTTATAAATAACGATTTTGCGTTTAGAGGCATTATAAGGGTTGCATAGCCTTATGTACTCACTATAATAGGGGTATTCACGATCTAATGCAACAGGTCTAGTATCATTGTAAAAATGCAAAAGTGTAAAATCTTACAACACTACAACAACAAAATATACGGAGTGCAATTTTGCAATAGCGTCGCACTTTAGCTATACCCGAAACCTATTGCAAGAGTAAAATACAACGGTGTAAGATTTGCAGTCGCATTTTTGACAGCTCAATGGACCTAAATTAAATGGACCTAAAAGACAAAAAGAAGAGCCACCGGAGGGAAAACCCATTTTCTGAAAATGAAATATACATGCATCTATGTATGTAGCTTTTTTATGATTTTCGGCCTGAATTTTATTTGATACCTTTGATCCACATAATTTTATCTGCAGCATCTTCTATTAAAAATAATTTTATCTGCAGCATCTTCTATTATATATATATATTATATATTCTGTGATATTTTCTTTGTCTATTTTTTTTTTTTGGCATCCTTAACAAACTTGAACAAACTTCAATTCTTATAAAAATTAAATTTTCAAAAAAAAAAAACAAATGCCAAACTCATTTTGACATTTACTTGAGTGTTGCAAACAGGCGAGAAAAAGTGCGTTCACGGTCTACTAAAAAATAATAAAATTTCGCATTTTTACTAGGCTCGTTGCACCATATCGGGAATACCCCTAATATGAGTTTATAAATATGGCTGCTACACTTTGCCACATAACGAAGAAAATATTTACGATATGACACAATCGAAAAACGTGTTGTTGGCAATATTTTTGACGTTAACGTTGCGTATTCGGTGCAAAATTTAACAAAATAAAATGTGATACTTACGGCATAATTCTCACGAATTCGAAAGTGAATATAAATTTTTACTAACTTAGTACTAATTTCAGTAAAATTTTACACCAAAGTCTTAAGTGTGAAAGGGGTATTTTGTCAATCCATTCAGTAAATAATTTTAGTATTAGCACTCACATCAAACTTCACGCAATTTCACCAACGCCAACAGCACTTTTCCTTTCATATACTTCCTTCTCCTTCTAGCACTGAAAATAACTTTTGTGTAGCTTCGAAGCCGACATCTTTTTCCTAGAAAATTATTTATATATTGTACCTAATCGAACTGCAATCAAAACTACGAATTTTAAAATTGTATATTCTCACATTAAATTCAATTGATGCTATTTTAATAAACATGGTTTCTAAGAGCGGATTCATACCAAATGTCCGAAGACAAAATCTGCCGCGAGCCGCAAAAATGTTTAAGCAAAACTCGCCAATGAACGGTCCAAATGGACTAAACGTTATGTTCAACGCCAGCCAGATACCAGACAACCCAGGCTACATGGACTTCAATAATCCAACTCCTCCGGTTACCACCTCAAATTCAGGTATTGACAAAAAAATGACTCATGCCACAAGCGGCGGCCGACCACAAAGAAATATGCCACCACCTAGGAACATAGGCGAACCGCAACGAAACAATTGGATGGGCGGCCGAAATGGTCGTGGAGGTCCTATGCGACATAACCATCCGAAGTTCGGCGGTAGAGGTGGAAACAGACAATACAACGGTATGGACATGCCACGCCGACCAATGCCACCGATACCACCCATGCCAATGCGGGGACCAATGCCTCCAATTCCCATAGATCCTATGGGCATGGGGCCCGTCCTTCCACCGATGATGCGAAACAATATGGTAGGTATTCGATCTGGTCCTCCGTTGCCACCGATCCCACCGCCAATGATGCGTCGATCTCGAAATGCACCCCCACCACCGATGAGACGTGCACCCAATGCCGTGGCACCAGCTAGAATCATAAAACACAGAAGAAATGGGAAACCAATTAAATCCACAGGCGTGATGAACAAGAGCGAGGTTCCTTCGAAGAAAACTTTAAAAGAAATTATTAACCAATATCCACTGGACAAGCCATGGGTAACCGAAGAGATTCGACAAGAACACACGAAGAAAGAAGAAATAGAAAACAGATTAAAGGGCAAGAAGAACGATGAGCTTTTTGCAGCTTTCAAAGTTCAACGCGACAAGTTTGTAGCTCTCTACGAAGGCGCCCGTAATAAACACTTGGAGAATAGCAAATCAAAGGTATAAAAGAATAATTGGAGTGCCCGCGCAAGGTGCTTCATTTAAGTCTAAAAAAAACTAACATTTCACTTGCAAATTTTGTTCGAATTTCAAACGCAGCTAATTTATTTAGAAAAAAAAAAGAAATAAAGATTTGCTTGTGAAGAGTTAGTTTTTTTTTTAATCATACGAACATTGTCAATCCTATATAAAAATAGAAATTTCGCGGTGTTTTGTTAGTAAATTGTTACATGACATCAAATGTTTGGTCGTAATGGCAAAAGATGATGGACATTTTATAACCTGAGGTTAAATAAGGGGTTCAAAGCAACGTCTGTGCTCAGTGAGGCTGTTGACTTTTGGAACAGAGAGATACAGTAGTTTGACGTTCTTTGAGAAGTGTTATGTTTTAAACCTCGGATTGATCAAATTTCAAAACTGGTTTCGCAAATTTTATATTCCATTATTTTGTTAAAATTTATATTGTTCGATTGTAAATCACGGCGCCAGTCCATCAGTGGTATTTCTAATAAGAATTCCATATGACTGAGATAGTATTGATTTTCTAAAGATGCTACTTGTCAATATTTTATGTCCTATTAGTTTTGTGCATTTCAAAAAGCGAATTTGATTTTAACTAGCTACAGTTCAATAGTCCCAAAAAAACTAAGTATACCAAAGTAGGTACTTCGTAGTTGGAAATAAACAAGCTTTAATGAAATGAACTTGGCTTTTATTCAAAAGGGGAAAGACGTTCACTTCTTTTCAACGAATCTTAAATTATGATCTGAAAACTTAATTTTGAAGTACAACCACGTGATCGTTCTGATTGTTTTTTTTTATTATTTTCTGAAATCCAGTTTCAGTAAATGAATATTAAATTTTTTTTGGTTACTTACTTTACCGGCTCCCAATCCGATCTCAGCCTGAGTGTCCCCCTATCCATTAAGGTCTCTGCCTGAGACACGGCAGCTTTCTAACCTCTGGGATCCCTAGTCATCTAGGCCAAGCGCTCTTGCTTTCACGATGACTTGGTATGGGGCTGGGATTCGAAGACTATTAGACTGTTATCAAATCGTGATACAGTTGATAAATAAATGAATTAATTATGTGTTGGGGGTATTGCCATGCGACCTAGACATCTATTGAATCTGGATGAGCTTGCTCCTTTAAATCTATTGCAAGTATTTGTAGAACTTTAAGAGACGGTATGTCGCTCTCTTTCAACTGCTATTATCCCAAATAGTTTTTCCTTTGGTACATGAGCGGACAACTTTTCCCTAGTATGTGGTCCGGTGTTTTCTCATGCATGTTGCAGAATCGACATGGTACATTCGAGTGGGAAAAAGATGTCAGTGTCAAAATAACCTATGATTTAAAAAGAAACCATCAGATGGCCCACCCCGTATATATTCTTGTAACAATTTCTACCAGTTTAATTTAATTTGTATGTATAGCTCGTATTGACAATGTTCGTATTTTATAATATTCACAATTTTTTTTTAATGCACGTACATGGAACAATTCCTATTATTAGCTGAATATAAAATTAATAATTAAACACAACAATATTTTTTTTTATTCCAAAAAATGTGTTAAACTATCCTGCCCAACCATTTTGCTTTAAATTTGGCATATTTTTTGCAGGATAATGAGACGGGACCGGACAAAAAAACCGCTGAAAATCAGAAAAAAAATAATCAAAAATAAACATACACATTGAATTTTATTAACTTTCTCTTGAATTAATTTAAATTTTCCCAAATTGTTTATTTTAAAATTATTTATAAATTGAATATTCAAGAGATAAAAATTTTAAAAATTTAAATTTAAAAAATAAAAAATAAACTTGCAATATCTTGTTGCATATATCATTTTAAGCATTAACAATTAAATTTAAAGTCTTGTTTGTCACACAAGTGAACATAATTAAGTTAAAATCGTCAAAAGTATTAAAAACATATTATTTACTATAACTTGACAAGCATTTTTATTAATACAACGATCAAAATTGTTTAAATGAAAATTAAAATGATTTCTAATAAATAATTTATTGATATCGTCATGTAATTATAATTTTAGTTTATTTCGCTGCCAAAAAAATGCAACGCTATAGTTTTGTGTAATAAAGTCCAAACCACTATTTCATTGAGCAAACAAAATGGAGTTGATATTTTGGAATTATTCAAATTGTACGTGTAAATTAAAAAAGGTCTGCAACATTCATAATCGAATTTATTTTGTATTAAGTTTTAAAAAAATGAAATTAATCCTAAAATAAGATACTTCAAGAAAAATCTAAATATTTTATTTTCTAAAAGAGAAGAAGAAAACTGTTCACGTTTAAGTTTAAGCGTCCCATTAAATAAAGTGTAGGTGCAAAATTGCAGTTTCATAAATACGTTGTTATCTGTTATTACACAATCAGCCCTATTATGGCTATCAACAAGATACTTGATACATATCAACAAATTGAATGAGGTGGTATTATGACTATCAACTATCAACATTTTTTTATCGACTGTGAATTTCATTAGATTTTATCATTATTGTGAGTGATTTTTTTGATAGGCATGGTATTACGGATATCAATAAAATGGATACACATCAATTTTCTTATCAATCACGAATTCTTGATTGATACAAATATTCGGGACTTTTAAACGCGAAAAAAGTTAAAAAGAATAATGACTTCGATAGAGTTGTTTTTTAAGGGAGTTATGGTGAATTTGTATAAGAACAATTTATATTTTCGCACAAAGAATTTTCCTTTTCGTGGCCGACAAAAAAACAAATAAATACTTCAAACGTGGAACGTCAAACAAAATAAACAAAACTCATTCACAATGAACTTTTTATAAGTAGATATTCACAATCGGTCTAAAATTTCCAGTTGATACCCATAATACCAAATTATCAACTAATTAATAGAAATTATCGACTATCAAATTGATACTCATAATAGGGCTGAATGTCTTTGAGTCTGTAACGAGCCTTGTGCCATTTGGTCCTCACTTGTAATATTGAACCCTAGCTCAACCGTGGATGTGGTTCTTTGCCAGTTTTAACATCATTGATGGTATTGATGCTAGTATTGTTGCCTCTGCTTCGCTACCTTGATTGCTTCCCTCTCTAGAGCAACCCCTATACTAAGCTTCTCCTATCGGTTTATAATATATAATAATTACTCCCTCATTGTAAATTATGTCTTTAACTTTTTAAAATAATAAAAATCATTCCTTTTTATTTTCTTATTTTCGGAGATTTTAATTTATTTTAAAATAGGTTTACATATTTTAGAACTATTCAAACAAAGTTAAAAAAATCAATTTACTTTTTACTGTAAAAAATATTTAATATAGTGGCAACGCGACACCGTAATAAAAATATTTATTAATTCATACTATTACGTCTTCGTTTTATTAAAAAAAATGGGATTTCAATCCTCTTTTTGATTTTCCTTTCTTCTTATTAAATTACACTTAATATCCCACGATAAATCAAAACCCACCTAATTAAACCGCGTAAGTATCATTATATGTATGTACATAAATTCATACAGTAGCGTGCAAAATAATAGGTGTGTGCTAAAAAATAACCAGAAACGCTTTTAAAAAATGTAAATAAAAATACAGACTCGTGAAATTAACCCACTTTATTTGTTTGTTTCCACTTTTAAATTATTAAAAAAACAGCAAAAACAGTTTTTGGCATGGAGTCTCTTTAAAACGCTTGCCATAATTCTTCTTTTGAGGCATAATTTTTGTTGCCAAGAGCTGTCTTCACATCACTTTTCAATTGGACTTAGATCAGGAGACTGAGCCGACCATTCCATAACATCGATCTTATTCCTCACAAACCACGTCCTTGCTGTCTTCAATGTATGCTAAGGGTCGTTATCTTGTTGATAAAACACCTAAGGGTCATTTCTTCCTCAGCATTCGGCAAGATTACATTTTCAAGGATATCGATGTACCATACTGAGTTCATAATGTCCTTAATCCAGAATATTCGAACAACACCAAACCAGTAAAAGCATCCCCATACCATCATACTGCCGCCGTCATGTTTGATAGTCTTGACTGTGTACTGCGGTGAAAACTCTTTTAGTTTTGTTTATTTTGCCACCATCTGCACCAAATTAATTAATTTTCACTCGTCCGACCATAAGATGCTCCGCCATTTTTCATGCTACTGCGCAAACTGTTTCCGTCTTTGTCTCTGTCGAATATTTAGCAGTGGGCACTTCCTCGTCCTCGGCCTTCGAGAAGGCAGTTTATTTTCACCTATAGCTAGGTGACCTTTGGTTGGAAGTAATATTTTGGTGTCTCGTAAGATAATGTTGTTGTGAACTGTGATCTCATTTTGGATATTTTTGTACTGCTTGAGTTACGGATTATTGAATATTTTTGATTCATATACAGCTTGAATAACCTTTGTAAGTACCTTGTCTTTTCGTCCGATTTGACCTGAATAATGGAGATGGCTTTGGGTATATTTTGATCAACAATGAGATTGACATAATTTTCAATTTTGTTGCTTTGTTTTTCATTTGCTGGTGTTAAAGCAAGAGATTGTCTGAATAAGTCATCAGCTGGATTACTTACCCCCTTCTGGTGTACAACTTGAAATTCATATATCTCGATCCTCAAAGACGTGCAATAGGCTTGCTGGTCATTTTGTTTTTTATATCCCAAGTAGTGGCTTATGGTCGGTGTACTGTGAAGTGTGCTCCAAATAAGTAAATTTGAAAGTGTTGCATAGCCAAGCTGATGGCTAACATCTTTTTCTCAGTTTCACTATATCGCTGATTTGTGTCAGTAAGAGATTTTCTGACATAAGCTACCATTTCTACGTTGTTACTTTTCTCTTGTCCGATTATGGCGCCTGATCCGAACGATCCTGCGTCAACAATAGGGGGAATTGTTTTTTCCTAAGAAGCTTCGGTTTGAGATCTGCAATTGCATCAATTTTCCGAGGTTTAGGTTCAGCTCCATTTTCGATGAATATGTATCCGAAAAACTCAATTCTATTTTGGTTGAAAATACACTTGTCTTTGTTTATGGTTAATCCGTGGCTGTTGTGGACCTTCAATGATTTTTTATGTTCATCTTATGTTTTCCCGTGTATAAAAATATCATCGGATTTGTAGAATTGTGTCTTGAAATTTTTTTTTTTTTCTGAATTTACACCAAAAGACGTTTATATCTGAAAATGCCGATATGTGTTGAAAATGTTGTTATTGTTCGGGAGGCTTTGTCTAAGACAAGCTGATGATACCCCTCTTTTAAATCACTATTGCTTGAGATGACTGAACCATTAATAGATGAAAGGATATCGTCAACTGAATTGAATTGTAACCAGGACCAGGATGGTGTTGGTCGTTCTACTTTTTCGGTTATGTCCCGTTCCAGAAGTCTGTTGATCTCATCTTCCACTTTTCTTCTAAGGTGGATTGGAATTCTTTGATGGGACCATGCTACAGGTTGCACACTTTTATTGATGTGTAGGTGTATTTCGAAAGTGTTCCAACCCCCTAGGTAAGTTTGGGGTATTTTTCTTCAATATACTTCAGATCGATATTGGTATTGCTTACATTTTTGTTATTTGCATTTTGTTTGTTCTGAATATTGTTTCTTATTTTAATTATATTTAGTTTATCGCTCGTTTTGTAGCTCAGGATGGACATGGCATCTGGACAAATGAGCTTTTAATTTGCCTACTATTGGTAGTTGAGCTTTCGAGTTTTAAGGATAAACTTTTTCTTGAGTTGATACATATTAAATTATTGATTCTAAGGCTCGTATTCATCGAGCGCTCCTAAACGGCTCTTAACTTTACGAGGCTCTTAACTTGAAATTTCTGTGGGGTATTCACCAACCACTCGCAAGTGTTTTTCGAAGTTCGAAAATGAGAGCCACTCTCTCTTGTTCAGGCATACCCAAACTGTGAAATGTTGTGGAATGTTGGTCTTGACAGCAAATGGATACTCTTCTACTTGGCATTGCTCACATGGATTCGAGTCAAATGCATGCGTGGCACACGCACAAGCGAACAAACTTTCGAAGAGAGCGCTCGTAAGTTAGGAGTGGTCGGGACCACTCCTAACTTTTAAGAGCGCTCGTAGATCTTCACTAATATTGCTTGGTGAATAGGTTTATGAGCTTCTTAAGTTATGAGTGCTCGGTGAATACCGGCCTAAGTCCTGTTTTTAAGAATGTTCTCCTGTTTATAATATTTACTGAGGAGCCTGTATCCACTAGAAAATTGACTTTTGTGTTGTTTAATAAAATTTCTACTTTCGGTGTTTTAGCTCCAGTCTTTGCTAAGATGTATATCGATTCATCGCTCGATGATCCCTCGTCTGTTATTGGATTATCTATGTTATATGTTCGTTCTCTTTGTTAGCTTTGCTCCAGTGTCCGTACTTGTTGCACAAATTGCATTTTGATTTCCGAGCTGGACATTTAGAGAGGCCATAGTTGTACAGAATCCACATTTCCTATCTTTTTTGTAAATAGTTTTGCTGGACCTATTAGCATTTGTGCTAGGAGCATTGTTAAAGTTGCTTTGTGGACGTCTTCTTCGAACGGCGTTAGTATGTTCTCCTTATCCTTTTCCTTATGTTTTTCACTTCATGGTCGGTGCCCTCTAATAACTGCTTACGATAGCAACTGGTCCAAGGACGGGCAGTCTCTTAGGCCAAACCTTCTCACCATTGATGATTTGGTTCCACAGATGATACGTCTTTTTATTTCATGTGTTTTTACATCTACTTCGTATCCTCAATTTTTCGCGCAGTTTAGCTATTTCGCATAGAATTGGGTTATAGTTTCTGTCGAAGCTGTAATTTGGGGAAGTAGAAGATTTCGAACTTTTTGTTGTTTTGGGAAATAACGAATACTGGAAAGTGGTCTCAAATGGGATCACGAGTGATGCATGCAATATTGCCCCGTGATTTGTTTGATGGACTGAGGATTAGTCGATGTTATAAAAAAGTCTAAGTGAGATCCGTAGCTCGGATGCTCAGGCTAATAGCAGCTGTTATGTGGAAATCAAGAAAAAAATGGTTGTCCAAATACCATTACGATAAGTGTTCACCGTTTACGTTTTTTGTTTCATCATCCCATAACGGATGTCGTAATTGATAACAAAAGCAGATGGAATAAATTATAGAGACTAACGCTAGGAATTTCGTTGAGTCGAAGATTTGGAGTAGGATATAAGCTATTGTGATCGAAATGATTTGGTTTTGAAAGTGTATTTGTAAAAATTTAATGGAATTTTTAACGAGGATACTTATCTCTCGTCCCGGGTTGTTTCTAATGAAATCGAATTCTCGATTGAATCCGCATTTGAAGTAGTTTTCTGCAAAAGGAGCGCTATTGGAGTATCTTTCTCTGCCGCTCAACTTCGATTTGTTTGTCAGTAGATATAAGAGAATCGACGTTAGCTGTTATAAAAGAAAAATTGATAGCGAAAGAGAAGAAATAAAGAGCAAATAAGCACGAGACTTCTCGTTTTGATTGAGTTTTTGATACCAAAAGGACCTTATTTTAGATATTAGTTCGGGATTTGGCAATCCAAACAGTATTTGGGATTAATTGATGAAGTCTGTGTAGATCACAATGAAAATAAAATAAGACGCGATAACTTAAAGAATTCAAAAATAAGAGGACTTTATTAAGCGGGTTCAAGTTTAAGACTAAATCAATTCATATATATTCAATAATACAATACCATAACTATATGGTCTTCTCTTTCTTCTTCATGCAGTGTATTGTACCACATATATACTACTACAGTCTGAAACATATCCGACTGCCCCTTACCATTCCCTTTTACAGCATCTGCAAAGGATAAACCATCTTGCGGCAATTTATAAGTGCCGCTACTGAATATAAGATTATTTAAGACCACCTTAGTTTTTCCAGAAAGTTGAATTGTTTCCCCTATTTTTTCAGATAACGAGATTTCATAGGGCACCCGATATTTTGCTATTGACGCATGATGCAACACTTGCATCGTCTTTTTGCATTATGCTGCACTTCCCGATATCATAACTCGATAGACATTTTTCACATCTGGCCACAAGCGCACAATATGCGTCTCAATGGTCAAACCTCTGACATCTAAAGCATTGCTTCGTTCCAGAGCTTTTTACTCAGTCCCATCTTACTTTGTGCCTGAGGAGGAACCTAACAGTTTTGATTTGGAACAAACTATACCTATCCTCCAGAACACATATAAACATATCTAGTGGTATTGCCTTCTCTTTGGAGCATTTCGTTTCGAAATTTTTAACGAAAACCTTTAAAGAGGGGACCAATCTAACAGAACTACCAACTGGGGTGCTCTCTTCCTTTGGTTCATTGTTCAATATGGAGAAACATGTGTTGCTTGTTTCAGTCGCCAATTTTGTTGGCGCTCCTGTCTGATACAAATTGGCGTCTTTTGTGAGCTAGTATATTATTATACGTATCCTACGTTCACAAGAATTTTGCTGAGGGTAGATGCAGTATCATCTGTATTTGAACTCAAATCTTTCACTTCCTTACTTTCTTATTTTCTTAATTATTTAGATGATGGCAAATTGAATGGTTTTATTACGCTTTTCATAGTTTTTGACAGAGTTTTGTCTGGGGGAATACTTTGTATAGTTTGTATTGAAAAAAAATGTATTTGTAGCGATGCATTCCTCTTTATATCATATTTTCAATTTCATTTAGATTTATCCGGATATTATTGATCGGTATTAAAATGTTCCCCTCATAACGAGAGGTATAATTTTTTTAAAATTGTTTCTTTCACGATCCTGATTTCGCACTCAATTTGAAACACTGAAATACGTCCGTGCTTTTCGACATTTAACAACAAGAGATTATGATTTAACTGCTATCCGTTTAATATATTAACGTTAAAGTTTCTAATGCATAAGCCACTAGTTTATTTTCTTGCTGTATAACAGCTCCTATAGCTTGATTGAGAAGAATCAACGGAAAGTTTTATTGGCTAACTATTGTCAAAGTAATCTAAAACAGGTGCTTTTGAAATTAGAAGCTTAAGGTTCAGAAACTCATTTTCATGTCTCCTCTCAAATGCTACTCAATTTATTTGTTCAGCTTTCCGCCTTAAATGTACATTTTTAATTGGCAGCTTACTTCATCTTGGTGGGTCAATCACAATGTGAGTACCATCAATACATGCTGGAAGTTGAAAACGATGTCGTGCTCTCCCTTTTTTTATTTGTGACAAAATTACTTACCGATTATACCTGGCAAACCATGTTTTGCCCTAAATCTCTCTGCACTCAAGATTTTGTCCTATGTCGTTGGCCATTTTATCACCTGGTCGCTTAATGAGCTTACAAAATAACTCACTCGCATTATAATAACATGGACCTTTGAGATAGAAACATTAAAACGATCGGATATATCTCTAAATGCGCATTCTTTATGACCAGCAAAAACAAAATTAAAACTGCTGTTTCTTCAGCGCTGATTCCTTTGGTATGGTCAAGCAACTTGTAAATTTCATACTTGGAATATAATTTCACCAAAAGATCAAAAGATGATAAAGATTCCTTGAGACTCGAAAATGTGCTCAAAGTAAGAGGGGATGCTAGTTCGTTTTCGTCTTTTATTTACAACACCTTGACTTTCGAAACTTTCGCTGCTCTTGTCAAAATCATCGTCGTACTCAGCATCAGATGAAATATTGAGTAACAACGCAAAATAGCTTTTTTTCATTTTTAAAATAATTTATAACAAATTTAAAGTTTTATTGGAGTACAGAATTATTTGTTTCTTGCTTTTAGTTGTCTACAAAACAGCTGACAGCTCTTGCGGGTTTTATGAAAACCATTTATCTCTATAATACACTGGATAGCGCATTCCCTACATTGTTTAACTTTTTTTTTTATCCTAATTGAAGATGATCCAGCCGAGATTCTGCTCGTCGGTCTCGCCAGGGTCGTACTGAAGAAAACACGAAACTCCAGAATAAAAGGTCTTCAAACCTTGTTACAAAATCTTTATTGAAAATATTTCTTAAATCTATTACATACAATATTCTGCTACTAATATTTCACTTAATTCGGGTAATTGAATGGTTCGCGGGCATCAACTCTTCTGGATTCTGATCTGGCTGCCTCGCATCGGCTATACTGGTTGTTGTTGATTCGGATCATTCGTCTTCAAACGGGTCCTTTTTCCTTTTATTTGGATGTCGGGCTCATGACGGTATCAGTAGGTACAACGCCCCTTGTGGCACTAAACATCAGGCTAAACGCTCTGGTAGATCAGCAGGTACGACGCCCCTGGTGGCACTAAACGCTCTGGTAGATCGGCAGGTACAACGCCCCTGGTGGCACTAAACAGCAGGCTAAACGCTCTGGTAGATCAGCAGGTACGACGCCCCTGGTGGCACTAAACAGCAGGCTAGACGCTCTGGTAGATCGGCAGGTACAACGCCCCTGGTGGCACTAAACAGCAGGCTAGACGCTCTGGTAGATCAGTTGGTACGACGCCCCTGGTGGCACTCAACAGCAGGCTAAACGCTCTGGTAGATCAGCTGGTACGACGCCCCTGGAGGCAATTAATGTCCAATTCGTCTGCACTCGTCTACGTTTGGATTTCAAATGATTGATCAAATTAATTTACTAGGCCCCCTGACTGTGTGTATGATCGAAAGGGTACCTTTTCATTCACCCAAGTAGGTCCTCATGATGACTTTTCAGTAAAAACTGCATGTGAATTTTGTAGGTGGTGAACGAAAGATATTAATGTTGTTGATTTTCCTGTGACGTCTGTATTCAAGGTGCTTGTGAATTGAATTTGGCGAAGTACAATTCTCGGTATTAATACAAAAGTAATATAGAGTGGGGTAGCATGGCATGATACAGCTCGTCACGAAGACCGGAGAGTATAGTTTTTGCCATGCTAATGTTCTTGTATATAATTTCAAATGTATGTCGAGTTTTGGTCAAATAAAGAATTTATAATAATAATAATACAGCTTTTTTAAGAATCGAAAGCAGATTCCAAGAAGGTATTAACCAACTTTGTAGAGCTAGCCGTTCGAAAAAGACACGCCAATAACTTTATGAATTCTTTATCGAGCACCTTATAATTGGTTTGAAGAATAATTGTTTGAATTATTCCTTCGGAGCAAAAAAGTATGACACAGGTCTGTAAGGAATCGATAAGAGATCCCAGAAAGTCATTGCCAACTTTTTAGCACTAGCCGTTCGTTTGACTTGTGTTGGCCTGACCAACCTTTGGCTATCCTTCGACACTCCATGTTATGGTCTAGACGTATTGTAGATGACATAGCATTTAATCCTATTATTTAACATACAAAAAAATATTTATAAATAGCTCCTAACCTTCCACCAAAGGCTGAGAGAATTCGAAATTATAACTCTACTACCTACAAGAGGTGATCGTGAATTTTAGTTATACTTGGCCGAAATTTGCGATTCACTTCTGGTATACCTAAATTTTTTAACTTTTTTGTTTGAGTCAGATAATCTTTTGGTTCTGTGCTTTGAAAATAACAAATTTTGATTTGGTTCCTATGGAAACAATTTGAAGTTTATAATAAATTACTCTTTATTTTTAATCAAATAAGCCAACAGATAAGATGTTTTACTGAAATTAGATGGAAAATCCCACCTAAAGACCTAAAAAATTAATTTCTAAAGACAAATTTCAGGCCAAGACCAAAATGAAATTGACGAATTAAATATCTATCAGTGAGAAAATAAAGGCAATAATTAATTTTGATCTCTAATGAAAACACTGCACTTTCGCTTGACTTGATGCTCATCGCTAGGAATAAGTTTTGGTAATGTTTAGTTACTTTTTTTTTTAAATATAAATTAATAAAGAAAAAAAATTCATCTAGAACCAATTTTATGATATGAGAGGCAAAGGTTTATCAGTTAAATCATTTGTTCACATCGGCCGCAAATGTACTTTGAAATTTTCTGTGTACGAGTCTCACTCAGTTGTTAGATCTTAAGCAAAATAATTTTAGAGCCGTACGATATACTATAAGATTTAAAAAAAAATTCTTGTCTTACCTTGAAGAGAAGAAAAGGTACATCACCAATATTTGGCAGTTCTGAGAGCTCTTCAGAAAGTGAAAGAATTTTTTCAAAATTGATATCTTAGCAGTTGTCATTGCCAGATTCCTCCTTCTCAACTTCTGACCTCAGAACCTATTATCTACTTCAATTACACTATAATTGAAGTCATTCTGCTGTACGACCGATGTCGATGGAACTTCCTTTCCAGGGGCACGAACTTAGAAAGTATGTTCGTTAATTTGAATTATTGGTTTTTGTCAGATCGGATTAGTTTTTTTTCTTAGGCTCTGGTTTGTCTTCTTTTGCTGGTTCGATAACTCTTTCCTCGCAATCTATGGTCAAAAAACCATATATAATACTTCTTTATATTTGGAATTTCCATCGACTAGAGTTAGAGAAGAGAACATGTTGAAATTAGCATCGATTTGGAGTGTCAGAGGAGAACATAAAATTGGAAAATGAACTGAATTCATGAAAAATAATTGTAGGTAATGGTCAAACAACCCATTATAGCTTAAGCTCACATGATGATACCTAGTCGGTTGTTTTTCTGGTCCTTTTCAGATCTTCCGTGGATTTTTTGTTTTTTCGGCAGAGTTTTCGTTTTTGGGACTTGGACTTTATAGTGTGTTCACTGAGAACGTCTGGATGTGCAAGGACTCCATTGGATAGGGTTCTTTTAAATTGTTGAGTTGTTTCGAATCAATGGTGCTAGTCACTGACTGTATTCCTATTCTGAAGAGCTTCTATGCTTGTCAAGCAGACCTGGGTCAACCCTAGGTAAAGTTGAACAAACGAACCTATTTATTATATATTAATAACTTTAATTTTTTCCCCTCATTTTGTTTTAATTAAAGTTTTTTTTTTTTCAATTTACTTATATTTTTTCAGTTTATTTTTTTTTTTAAATTGTGGTTCACACCTGACACTATGTAGATAGTTTAGTAATAGTAAATTAAATAGACGGCACCTTTAGTTCGTTATATGTTGTTTTACTGTATAACAACTACTCTTACAATCGTTTAAAAAAAAATAATTAAAAATGTTTCATTATTTTTAATCTTGTAGTACGTTGGGAAAGGGGATATAATTAATTTAAAAATTTGAAATTAATGTAGTGGGTACTTATTTTCTTGAAAATAAACCTACATGTGCATATTTCCTTTTGAAAAGTTGCTTTAAATTCTTTTCATATTGTCTTTTGTCTTTTTATATTGTTCATGAAATCTTCAATCAGGTTTCAATATTGTAATATTATTTTAAACGTTTATTAATTTTATCTTTATTCTGTGTGAATGTTGCAGTTCCTTAACAATATATTATTTATAAAATGTTTAAATTAATCATATCATTATAAATATATACATAATACAAACACATTTAAATAAAGGTTTATTTAAAAACAAACGATTTCTTTGAATATAAACTGAATGGACTTTGATTTTGTAAGGTAATAATTTATAAACCTGCAATAAAAGTTAATTCATAAACGAATTAATACAAAAAAAAAAAAAAGGAAGATCAGCAGTGTAAGTAAAAATGATAATCCAATCAAAACAATTGAGGTATAGAAGGAAATCTTTATTTCCATGAAAATTAACTAAATGTACCACAGAAAAACTGCACATTCTAGGTTAATGATAAGTTTGGTAAAAGTAAATGTAAATGTTTTGGTTCATATAATGGAATTACATACATACATATAATAAAAATAATAAACAAATTCGTAAGCGACAGGGAAGACTATCAGCGTAGAATCGTCAAAGCAAATTCTTACTTCCAAGAGATGTAGTTTGTGTTGCATTGGTTGGTTTTATATATGTTCATGCATACCTACATATATATTATAAATGTTTTTCCGTACTGACTAAACTCTAAGTAAAAGCAAAGTTAAATAGCTAACAGTGCTTACAAATTCATTATTAATTCCTATTCCAAAATATTTAAAAATCTGCAATTTTCCAACCCTAGCAATTTTGTGTACCCCCACCACCACATATGTACGTCTCTCGCCTACGGGCCTAAAATCCCCAAGGTAATATTGCATCGTTTAAAAGCAGTCTATTATGTTTGTCAATTTTCGACATGATATTTGACGTTTTATCAATAACTCGGTACTATGGTTTGAAATTTTCAAACTTCTGATAAACTGTGGTGACCGCTATTATGGTGACAAGTTATCCATTTTAATTATTAATAAATAAATATTCAATATTATCAGTCTTTGACTGCAACACGACCCTAGGTTTGTTATTATTCTTCACATATACATATGTATAGCAGCACCTCCTCCGATTCGACTTTGGCGATCTGCACGATAGAGTTTAAATCCTTTCATACATACAAACGCGCTATATACATACAATATGTCACAATTGAACCATGTTTCAGAAATACATACGATGTCGGTTAAACTACTCTCGAAAACCCATTCAAACTCACTCATCTTATTCACGAGACATCAACATTAATATGCCATATATGAATACCAACCTCCAAGATGCATTCTAGCCAGTAAAGATTTAAAGTCAAACGAAAACAGAAAGAATAACAAAAATGATTACTAACTAATGCTAGATCAAATGCCAATAATAATAAATGAACTTTCTCTTACGCATTCGGAACTGCTTTAGTTAAATTTAAAATCAAAGGAAAAGTAGAGTAGTTTTTATATTTTTTAAAAGTTGTTTCCAAAATTTGGAAAAACTACATATATTTTCTTGGATTAGCATTGATTAAATCAGATTTTGAGATAATCGCAAACAAAAAAAAGATTTGTTTGTTTTTTTTTTTTATCCGTAGAGTAAAATTACATTTCTTTAATTTCGAAAAAACGTAGATATCGTATGATCTAAAAAAAAAAGAAAGTTGGGGGAATAATTAGGAAACATATGAGCCGTTTAGGCTGTAATCAAACAGACAGACAATTGCGAGATCCACCATGGTTGTATCAAAATCTCGAGTAAATACCTTTACGGAAAAGCAATTTAGGCGAAAGCGAATTCAACAATACCTTAGAGAACCTAGATATAAAACTGGCTGTGATGTACTCGTAGTTTTAATTTTTTCTGGAGTATCCTTAAATTTATAGCTTGGGATCCAAATGAATACTGTTATTCATGCATAATAATACAGTTTTGTTTTTTTTTTTTAATTTATTATTTTAGGTATTTAGGAATACTCATAATTTTGAACCTACATATATATTTTTTCAAAAATTATAACAATAAACAAATTGTCGTAAGATGATAATTACCAAACAAAACAAGTAACGGCAAACAATTGATCATCAACAAATTGTTCATTGAGCTAAGTTTATACATCGATGCGAAATGAAATTTTCATATAATAAAATAAAAAGTTTCCCAGGCGTGAACTATAATAAAGGGATAAAATTATATACAATTGTTTTGGCGATAAAGAACAAAATTAAGTCGAAACAAACATAAATTAAGGTCTTATTCAAACTCAACACACGAAATAATTTATTTTGTATGTAAACTTTTCGATGAGATATCTTTTTATGTTTCACTTTAATTTAGATTTAGATTTCATTTCGTATTGATGCTTTTTAGAGTCATATTAGATGACAGATTATAAAAAAAATTAATTTGTCAGACACAAATAAAAAAAAGAACGTTTTATTAATGTTTTATATTTTATTTAGATTATTCCTCTATAGTTGTTATACTACCTATCACTTTGGCATGTGTTTTGTAATGCGCCTAAAATAAAAAATTAAAATAAAGTTATAAACCGGTTTAGTTATACTGAGAGCTCCAAAACTTACTTGCAAATGATGTTTTCGCTTAAATCTTTTTTCACAATATTCACACTCAAAAGGTACTTCTGCATTGTGAACTGCTTTGAAATGTGTGCGCAAAGTATTTGGTGACATGTATTTTTGAAAGCACTCAGGGCATTCGAATTGCTTTTCAAAATGTGAATAACGATGGTTAACCATATGTGTGTGTGCACGGAATCGTTTATCTAGAATAAGTTATATATAAATTTTTAATTTTTTTGTTTGCTTAAAGAATACAAGTTACCACAAATATCGCACTTGTAGGGTCGTTCATCTGTATGACACCGCATGTGTGTTTTTAAATCACCGTTACTGATGAATCCTTTTTGACAAACATCACAAATAATATTTCTCTCGTTGTTATGATTTAGGATGTGATAATTGTAATGAACTTTTTGATTAAACGCCTTCTCACATATATTGCATCTAAAAAAATAATTATAAGTTATAAAATTTCTTTGTAAGCAGCATAAAATTAAAAAAATTGTCATACGTACTGATACGCAGGTAATCCATTATGTACATTAATATGAGCCTGATATGTTTCTTTTGACAACAAGGCCTTGTTACAAATAGGACATTGAATTTTGGTTGTTATTGGATGCATTTTCTTTCTAAAAAAATATGAAATTTTAATTTTAACATCAGATGGGCGCACTTAATAAAATTCAGAAATACTAAAGTTATCATTAATACATTTCTAAAATAAAAATAACTTAGATTTCAGATCTTTCAGTATCTCAGGAATCTTAAGAAATATGAAAAATGATGCTAAATTTAAGTCCGCAAAAGGTTTTCCGCTTTCGGCTCTGGTTTTGAGATATTACCGTTTAGAAATGGGAAACAAATGGGTTTCTTCCTCTATTTTAAAGGTTTATGTGCCCTACTAACGTATCTGTTTGGAGAAAAATTAAGACCGTGGCGTTAATTTTTTCATAGAATTTATTTCGCAAAGTAAATATGCAGTGCTAACAAAATTCTGTCTCATTTGTACGAAATTTACGCATTTTCGCATTGAATTTTCAAATTGATGTCATGATTACAAGCAATACATTGCGATTACTTTACATTATACGAGTAATTACAGCCAAATAGTTGCAGAGCTTTGACTTGACTGAGGAAAATACTGCAGCAAAAAAAAATTGTAAGAACATTTTTTAAATATTATTTGTACATATATATTGGTACATATTTTTATATCGATAGAGAGCAACGCATTGAATCAATAAAGTTAAAATTTTTCGAAACTTAACTTAAACATACTTTGAAGAAAATAAATTCCCATATGCAGATATATATTAGTCTGGAAAAAGTTATGTGTTCTCTTCTTTCGTTTTAAAAATTAATCATTTAATCTATTGATATACACCGCCGGTCACTTTAATATATCCAGTGCTTTTAAAAGTTCGAGCTGAGTTTTCTTCGGACAGAATTGTAACTGTAAAAATCAGACCGCATAAAGTCTAGTTAATTATAGAGTTTGGACATAATAATCGAATGCTATGTCACTCCATACTTTTTTGATAGCATCAATGAGCTCGTCCTTGGCATTATATTGTTTTCATGATTCATAGATTTTGCGCGACATCCAACCCCAAACATTTTCAATGATATGAAACATTTTGACTTTTGATCCACTCTTTATTTCTGAGGCTCCATTGAATGAGATTGATCCCCAAACCATTACTTCACCCTCGCATCTGTGGAAATGATTCAATTGGTTCTTTTCCTTTCTGAAATCGTGTTGCCGCAATTGATGGGCAATAGAATTTTTTTATCAGTAAAAACAACCCGATGCCGCTACACTTGCCTTTTTGCGAATTCGTGTTAAGGATGGTTTTTAGAGGCAGTTTGCATTTCCGGAAAAGATCAGCTGCACGCATGACATGTTTTACGGTGGAAAGACTAGCTGTAACGCCTTACTTTTTGTAGCAGAATCGTGTGAATTCAAAGCAGTTCTGAGCATTGCTCTTCTATCTAAATATAATATCGCCATGCATCGCATGAATTTGGAACGAGTTAAATTTGAAATTTTAACGTATGAATACGATAACAAACCTGTTTGTGACGGTACGAAGTGATTTTTTTCGAACAACTATTAGCAGCGATTCCTTAAGTACTAATCTTCTCCAAAATTCGGGTTAAATATTTACAATATTTCTTTTACTCGAGAAATCTTTTGTTAGCTATTGTTAGTCTGCAAAAAAAGAACACAACATTCCAACAAGCAAAAAACACATTGGAATGATTTAAACTGAATTTTGGTGAAGCCAGTATGTATTTTGCAATTTAAGTTGGCACAAATGTGATACACCTTTTCATTACAAGAGATTGTTAGGTTAGGTTGACGTGACTGTCAGCAAAAGAGCCGACACACTTAGGCCGGTATTCACCGAGCGCTCATAACTTAAGAAGCTCATAAACCTATTCACCAAGCAATATTAGTGAAGATCTACGAGCGCTCTTAAAAGTTAGGAGTGGTCCCGAACACTCCTAACTTACGAGCGCTCTCTTCGAAAATTTGTTCGCTTGTGCGTGTGCCACACACGCATTTGACTCGAATCCATGTGAGCAATGCCAAGTAGAAGAGTATCCATTTGCTGTCAATCAAGACCAACATTCCACAACATTTCACAGTTTGGGTATGCCTGAACAAGAGAGAGTGGCTCTCATTTTCGAACTTCGATTAACACTTGCGAGTGGTTGGTGAATACCCCACAGAAATTTCAAGTTAAGAGCCTCGTAAAGTTAAGAGGCACTTAGGAGCGCTCGGTGAATACGAGCCTTAGACTATGACTTTCTCCCTAATCGTTAAACCAATAGGATCTCCTTATGAAGCGAGCGAGATTGCCTATATCTATATTTTCCAGATGACTAATAGAAATCTGCGATATGGAGTTTACGTCTTTGGGATAAAGCAGGACATGTACAAAAAAGCTGAGCGATTGTTTCCTCCTCTTCTGCATGCAGCTTCTGCAGAAATCGTTACAATAAATTCCAAACCGAGTTGCGTAGTTGTCTATTAAATAGTTTCCTGTTTTAACACCTATTACGGAACCTATGTGCTTTAAGATATAAAACCTTTGGAGAGCTTCAGTTCCAGCATTGGCCAAATCTGTTTTGTCACCAAGCAGGTGATGCTATTGTTCCACCCAAGGGTTACAAGAGATACTTTTGAAGAATTTATCCCTTCTTCGCAATATACAATACCTCTTCTATTCACATGCGAGCGAACAACGACTAACGAATAAAAAACAAATGGGATTTAAATAATGTATATAAGCCTAAATTCTTCACAAAAACTTTACAAAAGGGTAAAAATCTAGTTTAATTTATTGTTAATATATTAAAATTTACATACGTTGCAATTGCTAAAATGAGAGAAATTTGAGAAAATACATTGGTCGTCACGAATTGGAATATGATTGCTACGAACTGTCAAGCACTATTCGCGTTCCACATGCATCCACACTGCAACGAATGAATTGTTCGCGCGCGTCTAAACTCAAAATCATTCTAAGTTGTCTATTGTCGTTTTTATTTGGCAATCCGGAATCTCTCTCCGATCCGGAATCCCAACTGAACACTTTTGTTTGATTCTGAAGTTTTTTGTGATTGTATATGTGAACCATCAAATGTGGACAATAATAAAAATCAAGAATAAAAATATGTTGAAAGATACAGTTCGCACAATTAGCATACAAAAAATCGCAGCTGTCGAGTTTGACGTTTAACTATATGAATGTGTGAGTGCTTCTGGTTTCGATTCTGATTTCAAATCCAGAAGCAAATTCCTCTTTTATTCAGAATCAGAACAGTCATTTTTTCCAAGTGAACACTTTCAGAAGAGTCCAGAAGGCTTCCGGATTGCCAAATAAAAACGACATAAGTAAACGCCATTTGCGACGAATAAAAAAAATGCATGTGAACGAAATAACAAAATGGGCGAATGTTCGTTCATTCGTCTCTCGTTGGTCGCTCACATGTGAATAGTCCTTTAGACCATCGACGTTACAGTCCACAGGGGTAACTATTGCATCATGGATTACTACCTAACCAATAAGTATTGAAATATATTTTGTATAATGTAAAGTACGGGTACGAGTATGTTTTTAAATTTAAATATCAGTATGTACTTACTTATGGATTTTTAACTGTGTTTTAAGTTTAAACGTTTCATCGCAGTGCGGACAGTTATAAATCTCTTTAAATTCTACTGTTTTTGATGTTAAGTTATTTTCATTAGTATTTTCTTCGTTAATAAGACTTTCTTCATCGTATTCCTCTTGGTCTATTTCTTTTTCGTAATTTTCCACAATCATGTCTTCGTCTAAATAACATATTTCATACTCATCATCGGATGTTTCGGAAGGAATATTTTCTTCTGTTTTAATGAATTCTTCAACGCTATTGAATTCCTCGTTTTCTTGTTGTTCTTCGATATCCTCTATACCATCGTCCATATCATGATCGTTTTTAGTAATAGAATTTGCATCCAAGTAGTTCTCAATGGTGTCAATTCCAGTGACGTCACTTTCATTGATGCAATTTCCAGTGATGTAATTTTCAGTGACATCATTTTCAATCATCTCATTTTCAATGTCATCTTCAGTGACGTCATTATCATTGAGGTCATTTTGTTTTGCATCATCTTCAGTAGTGATATTTTGAGTGATATCAATTTCTGGTTGTTCATTATCTTGGCAGTCGTCAATATACTCGCCAATTGAAGTGTTCTCTACATTTTCAACAAAATATTCATCCTTAAACTGAATGCTACTTAATGTATCGGCATCGGTCGGAAGAGTTCTTTCCTCATTCTTATCCTCAACACGATTAGCATCCTTACATGGAATAGCATTGAATAAATCTATAAGAAACAAATATGTTTCAAGAGCTTTGTTTTTAAGTTGTTGAAATAATTTTAACTGTAGACCACAGCTATTACAAATGTATTTAAGGGTAATTCTTTCACCATCGATCTAAAAGAAAAAGAATATTGTATTTAAAGAAAGAAGAGATAAGTTAATAGTAGTATTTTTCGACTGAGAGAGTAAATCAAAAAAGCAAGTTTTAAACGAGGTATATGGTTTTATGACCTTGCACCAAAAACTGTGTGTCGTTTACACTCATACTGTTAAATAACTCGCTCTAATTAGAACTCATAGAAATTAAGGATATTCCGCAAAATAAAGTTTTTTCTCTGGATTCTTATGACCCCTTGTCATAATGGTTAGTGCGTTGGACTGTCATGCAGAAGGGTTCGATTTTCAGCAGATGCAAAAAAGTTTCTCAGGGGTGTACTAACTATTACGAGCAATTGACAAATCCTCTAAGATTATCTTTTGTTATGAAAAGTTTTGCTCATTAGCCGTTCGAATCGGCAGAAAATTGTAGGTCTCCTTCATTCCTGGCAACGCACACCAATGTACCACCAAATTTATTTATTTTTTAGATTCTTATGACCAGGTCAACGTTTCAGGAAATTCCTTTTGATTAGTGATTTAAAACCAGTAATTCATTCAATATTTCAAATATTCAATACATTGAAAATGTTTTAAGGGTTCCATTGGAAGAATATCACTCATGGAATGCCAAAAAAATCGGATTTCAAGGTTTAAGGCAATTATTTATTCAGAGGAATATATTTTTTTTTTAATTTGGCTAAGGGTGATGCTTTTAAATATCTAATACAAAAATGATATGAATATTATTGATTTATGCATAACATGACTGGAATCTAGCAACAGCCAAAAGTCTGGATTGGATGGGTTCGCAGCCTTAGAAATAATTCTTTTTCCTTTGCTTGCACACTTTTTTCAAACCGAAAATTGAATCATATACCTAAGTTTGCTATGCATTATTTCAGTATAAATACAATAATGAACACAAGTGATGCTAAAATTTCTACAGAAATGATACTGGTTATATGAATGCGATACTGGTAGTGATACTGTATCTTAACTAGGTCTGTGGTAACCCTCTCGAATTACAGACTTCTAATTCCTAGATTTTTTCAAATTGACAAGTTTTTGATATTATTTGTTTTGTTTTGAGAGGAAGTGATAAAACCTCCAACTCCTAGTGAATATATTTTGATGGTAATATAAATTAAATTTATTTGGATACGATTAGGCACAGGCAAACAAATTAGAAGCCAACTATAAAAGCCTGCTATAGGAATTATTGAAAACAAGTCGCCTAGCCAGTTTGGAATGTGCCTTTTATAGAAAAGTTTACTGCCTGCAAATCGGAGCAAATGATGTAAATATTCAGAAACGTAGCAATAATTAGTACATAAAAAGGAAACAACTGGCCAATAATTACAATTTCAGTTGGAACTATTTTTATCTTAAATCTTTTTCAAAATTATATTCAAAAGGTTGTATATACAAACGTACAGGTAAGTTAAAGACTTCTTCGTACAATCGACCAAGGACGCTTAAATTGTTGTACTCCTTCAAGAACAAATCCTGGCGTTCAAATGATAGTGTTTTAGATAAACAAATTCGACAACAATCTTGCTCCATTTCAAAGGACAAATAAAATATATATTATTTTAATGTTTTATTCATATGGTATCTGTATCAACTATCAAATATGGTAGTCCAAATCCTAACAAAATACATGTCATGTGGTTGTCAAAAATAGTTCTGTTTAGTTTGATTATTGATAATATGTCAACGTTCAGGAGTTCTGAAGCAGTCTTCACACCGTACGATCGGTCAGTTGCTTAGAACAATTTGACATAGTTTCCAGTATTTTGACACGAAATAAAGCAGCTTATGTCGATTTCCTTTACTCACTAGGGATTTCGATCCTTTGTCAATTTTTTTCTTTTGGTGTGCGTATTTCGTATACATGTAAATCCCTCTTCAAATACGGATTCGAGGGATTTGATCTGTCAAAAAAAATTGATTTTTTTGGTGTAAAGGAACGTGAAATCTGTCGAGAGATCGAAATCTGCACACAGAAATTGATTTCTCATGTGTAAAGGAAATCGACATTAGTTGGCCTTGGGATTCAAGGGAAATCGGTAAATAAAAAAACAAATTTGTTATTTTTTTTTCATTGGAGTTGAAATGAAAGCATGATATTTTTCTTTCGTCGAGTGCGACTGGTAAAGAAGAAATATAGGTATGTTGAGATATAGATTTTATTTTATTTCAATTTTCCAATAAATTAGCAATAATGCTAGGCGCGCACATTCAATTTTTAGTTTCACAACTGCTTGTTTCGAGAAACTAAAAAGTTTGTGTTTTGACACAAACTAAACGATTGCCTAAAATGTGTTCGCTATTTTGTTTAACATAAAATTATATGCACCTGCGCGGACATTCAACCAAATAGTTCATCTGTTTTCTATAAGGCTAGCCGCGCACTAGCAATTTTTAGTTGCGAAACTGTTTGGTTACTTATAGAAAACAGATGAACTGTTTGGTTGAATGTCTGTGAATTTGCAGATAATTATATGTTCAATAAAATGGCGAACTTATTTTAGGCAATCGTTTAGTTTGTGTCAAAACACAAACTTTTTAGTTGCTCGAACCAAGCAGTTTCGCAACTAAAAATTGCTAGTGCGCGGCTAGCCTAAGTATCCAAACAGTTGTGCAACTAAAAATTGTGATCTAAATCAAATAGTTTAATCACCAGTTGATAAGGCACCGTAGACTGGCAACTCTTCACTCACGCACACACTTTTCTCTCTTGTGCTTATAGAAAACAGCTCAACTTTTTAGTTAAATGTCCGCACAGGTGCATATAATTATATGTAACACAAAATAGCGAACTCATTTTAGGCAATCGTTTAGTTTATGTCAAAACACAAGCTTTTTAGTTGCTCGAATCGAGTTGTTATATTTGCGCGAAGTCCCATATAAGCCCATATGATTCATTTTTGCAAATAAAAAATTGCGAAACTAAAAATTGAATGTGCAAGAATCACTGTAGTCATGACGATCACAGTTTGAGTCATGTATAGAAACACAGTCATAAAATACTCGTTTGTTAGACAGAAGACCAACTATGTTATCAATAAACAAACTTGCTATTAGGTGCGTTTTATTATCCACAAATCTATCTGGATCCGGATCTGGATCTTCCCTTGAAAATAAAACGATACGCATCTTAGTGACAGCAGTGTTATAAGTCCGTCTCTTTTTTTCCTTTGGTTTGTAAATTTTCAATTATTTCTTGTCTTTTTTCTTTACACTATAGCTTACACTACCTTACCTTAAAAAGCCATCTACTCGCCATTGTAATAACTAATTTTTGGATCTTTGAAATAGATCCCGATAGAAAACAGGATCCCAAATTGTTTTTGTAATACACGTTAAAACTTAATCCAGATCCGGATCCAGATAGATTTGTGAATAATAAAACGCACCTATTGTGGTGGCCTCAGTAACTGTAAAACCATTGACGTATTATAACAGTTTTCTTAAAGTTATATCTTTGAACGCACCGACCATGTGGGCATAACCTAAGGTATTTGTTCTTGTGTCAAAACCCCTATGTCAAAAAGTTGAAAAACAGCAAAGAAAATATTGTGATACGAATTCAGACCTATTGTTGCAATAATTTAGTTTAAGTTTATAGTTTGTTTCTGCTCTTTTCTCTATTATTTGTGTGTATTTAATAATTTATTTTTTAATTAATTAGTTTAAAAATTTTTATAAAGTTCTTACTGAACATACAAATATGAATTTGAATAATAATATTCTTTCGAAAATCAAAAATATTGACGCTGAGGATCTATATTTAGTTGAAAATGATTTATGTTTTCATGAAAAGGTACGAATATTTATTTAATTTGTATCAACATTTAATGAAGATTACAATAAAAGATGGTTTGTTTTTTCTACAATGAATGTTTATTATGTATAAAATTATATTCGGTTCTTCCCCGAAGGCTAATTGAAGATATGTAAATACAGTAAAACCCGCTTAAAAGAAAAACCCGCTTACCTGAAACATTTTTTTCATCCCCAAGTATTTTCCGACCAATTTCCCTTAAAACACTCCGCTTCGCTTAGGTGAAACTCGTTTAAAGCCTACGCAGATCCCGCTAAATTTTATCTCCCACATTTTTCTCCAAACATCAGCTAAAATCCAAGCTAAATTTTGACATAAGAACTTTGTGGAGAATATGTCACAGCTGTTCTCTAAATGAATTTTTTTTCAAAGATTTAAAAGAATTTGTTTTAAAGTATGATTTTTTAAGAGTTATGAATGAGAACGAATGAGAATTATGAGTGATTTTTGTTGTCGAAAATCTTGTAAGACTCCCGTCACCAAATATTCTTCTAAATATTATTCAAATATTATTCCATTTCAAATTGAAATTTAGCTCGAGAATAAATGTGCCAGACAATTATTTCGTGCGCTAAATTTTGACAGATAAGTTATGTACAGTTCGAAGAGAAATTTTGATTTTTTAGCTGGAGCAGCGTACCTCTCGGCTAAAATGCTTGACATAATTTTAGCTTGGCTAAATTTTGGAGAGAATGTTGTATGGGAGATAAAATTTAGCGCGATCTGCGTACCAGGCTTAAGCGAAAACCCCGGATAACTGAAACATATTTTCAGTTAATTTTTAATATTTTTCATTAAAAAAACTCTCTTAAGTGAAAAAAAATTGAATCGAACAAAATAAATATTTGCTAGTTTTCGTTTTTTCCGCTTAATGGAATTTTTCAATCCGCTTAAGTGAAATTTTATTTTCACTTATTCGAACTCCGCTTAAGTGAAATTATTTTTCACTTAAGCGGGGTTCGTTTAAGTGAAAAACCCGCTTAAGTGAAAGAAAGACTGACATTTTGCCGTTTCTCTTAAGCGGGTTTTACTTTATTTAGGCATGTCCATTTTATATTCATAACATATTTAAGTAAATAAGCAAATCGCCGTTCTATCCCAATTTATAATAATTTAAATTTTATTAACCTAAAACTGACTTCTGATATGGCTGGAATCTATAAAGCGTATATTCGTCCCACGCTCAAGCATGATTGCCATATTTGGGCAGGTGCTCCAATAAGCCACTTGAGTCTCTTAGATAAAATCCAAAAAAGAGCTTTAAAAATGATAGGTGATGAAACTACATACAACCGAAACATTTGAATTCTCGAGCACCACCGCAATGTTTCTTGTCTTTCATTCATTACTCAAGCATGATTGCCATATTTGGGCAGGTGCTCCAATAAGTCACTTGAGTCTCTTAGATAAAATCCAAAAAAGAGCTTTAAAAATGATAGGTGATGAAACTACATACAACCGAAACATTTGAATTCTCGAGCACCACCGCAATGTTTCTTGTCTTTCATTATATTAACGTTATTTGTATTAACAGTGTTCAAGTGAAATCGCCAGTTGCAACTTCGGACGTACTGTTAAATTCAGATATTCATATTTAGCCGCACTACACGAATGTGGAATATTTTACCCGACTCCACATTTCCCTCCCATTATGATTTCCAAACATTCAAAACCAATGTACATCGGCATCTCCTTTTAAATCCTCCATCTTTCCTAAACGCCCGTACTGTGCTTCACATTTTAAAAGTAGTAAAAATCCCTTTAATGAGCGCAAAATATAAAAAAAGGTCAAAATTTCTAGATACCAGAAGTATGTTTGCCGACTAAACCTTTTCACTTAACTAAGCTTGTGGCTGGTGCCTAATACATCACTTTAGTTTTCTGTTTCCTTTACACATCAATAATAAAGTAGTAAGCCTTTTTGGTCTATAGGTCGCATTTTTCAGGATGTTGTCCGCCTATGTTTCTTGCTCTAAAATTTGTTGTCGAATATTCTATGATCTAGCTCATCTGGTCTATTTTACATTTTAAAAGCCAAGGAACTGAATATTAATATCGAGATTATTATAGTCTATTGCGATCGACAAAGTGTGGATGAGAAATTATTTAAATTTTGGAAGTCAATGTAAACTAAAATGCAGAGACAAAACATGCCAGACTTTTGTATTTCATATCATGACGCAAGAAACTATAAATCTTCAAATCTATATTTTTGTTATTTTTCTATAATTTGCAGTCGGCTCTTAGACTATAAATGTTGTTATTGAAGACAATGCACTAAATTGTTTCCATCACCTCTGAAGTAAAAAGAGTACTTTCTTACTTACAACATTGCTATATATGTAGGTACTATAGGGCATTTGATGTACAAAAACAGTACTTTATTCATTGCTATCTAGGTAGTATAAGGCACGTTTTGCATTTGAAAAAAATGGAACTCTAGATTTTGATCAAAGTTGACGAAGACGACACGAAAAAAGTGGGTCCTAAATTCCGTCTGTCTGTAAATCGACCTGCACCCAAATTTGATTGCTTGCACATCTTGTTTTTTTAATTTGTACTTGGGGAGTTGAAATTTCAATGGGAACCGCATGGATCTAGTTGAATTTGAGTTATGACCAATGGCCTTAATTAGGATTAGGAAATACGAAGCCAATACTTTTAAATTCGATATTACCTTTTCAACTCGCTTCAATTTTCTCATTTGTGGAATACGAGGCGAGTCGAAAATTATACTTCCAAAAATTTTATTCCATTGGCAGTTGCCTTCATTTTTTTTATTGAAGTCATCATGCAAATGAATTTTTTTTGTCATTTAATAGGAAATAAAATAAAATAATTATTCAAATGAAAAAATGAGGAAGTAAAAGAATTCTCTGATTAAAGAATTTGAGTAGGGTGTTGATTTGTTATGTCTCATTAAAAAAGTTAAATAATACTCTTAGCTGCTTCGGCTTTTAAAGGGAACTTCGTTTGTTCGTTTGTCACATTTTATTTATTTTAATGTTAACAAATTACCATTAGTCCATTTAGTTTAGACACCAATTCGCAAAAAAAAGCTGTCGAAAATTCACATATTAAAAATTAAAATATTTCATATTCGCTTTCGATTTAGAGCAGATATAGAGCAGTTAAACCAGCTAAAACGATTCGCTTCATATAAACTAATATATATTGTATATTAGAACTTTGTGTTCCATAATAAAAAAATCTTCCTCAGCTACATGCCTACGCCCAACCTTGAGCTAGATTAAGTTTGTCAAAGCTTCAGCTGATTTATTCCTTTGGAATGATATAAATAAAAATTTATTAAAGAGACATTGGTTTTGGAACTACAAATAAAGAAAATAATGAAATAAAACGAGCAAATTTCAATTCGAAATTAAATTTAAATTGAATACACTTCATACACTTGTCCTGCTCTGCCCTTATCTAGGTTTTTTTTACAAATTGTCGACTAAAAAATTAATTCACAAATATAATTTTAAAAATAATTAACAAATTATTTCTTCATTTAAGGTATCTATAGCTTTCTTGCTATTCGCAGATTCAAAAACAAATGCACAATACATTCTTCAGAAATTACTGGTTATATCATCAGCTCCAGATGCTTCCACAGATATTTTAATGAGCTACACTAAAGTTAATCCAAATTGGAAACCTTATCTCGTGGAAGCTCTAGCAATAATAAAAGCAAACAAAGTCCTACGAAAGCTTGGATTGCGTGTTTTTGAGGTCCGAACACACTTCCTTCCACACATACCAGAAATGAGTCTACACATCAATCCAATAGTTAAAGTACTTTACTCAATGTGTGAAATGCTTACGCCAATCGATGCCGGTAATCTTGTATTAGAAGTTCGTGATGCAATAAGTATACAAGATCATTTGCGCTTCTATAATTTTGACTATTTGGAAATTTTCCTACTTGATTGGATAACGAAACGTATATTGGACGCTTCTGGAAGTGAAACAACTGATATATCTATACTTATCGATTATTTTAAACTCAATAGCATGGGAAAAATCAAAGATATGCTGGCATATTCTTTAAGAGATCTGAATAATGAAGTAAATGATAGTGAACGAAGAGACTCTCAGGTTTTGCAAACCAATAATTATGCGAATGACTGTTCGACATCCAGTTCCACAAAAAGTCCAGAAGTCATTCATCGCCCTTTGGAATTGAATACTGGAAACTATTATAAAATTGATAGAGAAAGTGCAGGATTCGTTTTGATAGTCAACCAAAAAAATTTTCATAGATCAACAAATCCCGATTTGCAGGTAAACTAAACAAAGAAAACACGTTTAGCTTTCGGTTTTTCTTTTTTATTTCAATTTACATCATATTTTAACTGTTCATCTTATTCAATGTTTATAAAATGAGTTAACTAACCCATTGATCCAAACATTAATTTGGAGGCGGTTCTCGTCGGTAGGGCTACCAAATGGCAAATGGTTAAACAATTATTTGAATTTTTCTCATGAGGCTTCACATAAAAGTATCACCAAAATGTATTATGTTCTCAATTTACTGAAGGGTTTGACGGTTAATACTCACGTATAATTTGAAGAAACCATATTAACGTTTTTTGACTCTATTTAATAAATTTTTTTAGCAAACTGCGAGGTAAAATATTGTAATTTTAACAGATGTTGTGAAATGATGATACATTGAAAATTAGCTTCTGAAACTCTTATGCTCGAACACATAATATGTATATTATAATAACTGGCATTTAGTTTATTACACTCAATACATAAAAACACCGTCGTATGTATTATTTTTATTTTCCTCCATTCAACGGTACTAAAAATTGGTGGCGGGACAAAAGATACTCTTGAATGATATGTCACTTTCTTGCAAGGGGCAGTACCCCTGAAAAATATTTTGGCAGCGGCTAGAAATGGATTGTCAAACCTTTTTTCATGTACATATTTAAAAATCTTTCTATTAAAATCAAAAACTATATAGGCCCTTATTGCAATTGTGGGTTAACTCAATGAAGATATGAACATTATTTCGGCTTAAGTGGAGTGATTGCGTTTCGACCAACTACGATAGTGGGCTCATCAGTTAGATGCTGCCGTACCCTTTAAGACGCAAATATTGGCCAATCACTCCACTTAAACCGAAATAATTTTCATATCTTCATTGATTTAATAGTCTGACCACGGACATTATTATTTTAGGTGTCTGAATTTAATTTTTTTTTATTTATTTATTAATGCTGTAAATTTTATAAGAGTCGGTCCATATCATTCTCCAATTAAAAACTTTGAATTCATCATATTTTGTTCTGAGGTAAAATATCA
This sequence comes from Philhelius festivus, assembly GCA_963931855.1. Taxonomy (NCBI): domain Eukaryota; kingdom Metazoa; phylum Arthropoda; class Insecta; order Diptera; family Syrphidae; genus Philhelius; species Philhelius festivus. Next base: position 92,680,780 of record OZ007556.1, read on the forward strand.
ATTTTAAAAAAATTCCTACTTAAAGAATATTCATATGATAGCGATCAATGACCGTTTTTAGATTCCTGCTATTTGTATGTGGAACTAAAGCGGCCAGTTTCATTTTATTAATTTCATATTTTTTTCAAAATTGTAAAAACAATCTCCCTTATTTTACGTAGTTTATTTTTGGTAAAATTATTGTTATATCTATCGCAGCATCTCTTACCAAAAAAAGATTTACTCGAACGCTTAGGCACAGACGTTGATAAATTGTCTTTAGAAAAAACGTTTTCATCATTTGGATATAAACCGGTCATCAGGGATGATTTAAATCATATTGAAGTGTTACGGAATATTCGAGAAATTGTAAAACGTTCCATAATGTACGATTCGTTAATCGTATGCATTCTAACTCATGGCTGTGAAGGTTTGATGAAAAGTTTTTCTATAAAAAATGCTTAAACTATTCGATTGCTATATACAAATTCTAGGTTCTGTTTATGCGTGTGATAGCATACCCATAAAAATAGATGAAATCAAAAAGATCTTAACTGGAGAATCGTTGATTCGAAAACCAAAAATGCTTATCATACAAGCATGCCAGGGTACAAATCTTCAAACAGCCAAATATGATGACAATTTGGAGAGTGACGCACCCGAACAAAATGCAACAGACTATGGTGATATGGTGCAAGCAATGTCTACAGTTACTGGATTTGCATCACTGCGTCACACAAAAATAGGATCTTGGTTTATTCAAAGCTTATGTACGAAGATTAATGAGTTAGGCGACAGGTAATTTACTGTTTGTGTATTTATTCAAGAAAAAAATAAACAATTTCTTTATTTTCTTTTATAGAGAACATATTTTAGACATTTTGACCGAAGTGAACAATGAAGTTGGGAATAAGAGAGGATTCGATAACGCATGCATGACTCCAATATCTTCTCAAACGCTTAGAAAAAAATTTCGTTTACCAAGTCGCTTGACTTAACTTATTAGTTATTATAGTTAACTGTATATTGTTAATAAATTTTATAAATTTAAACAAAAAAATATATATTTATGATGTTTAAAAAATATGTATAATTTTTTTTTTTCTCGCGAAGATAACTGCAGTGTGGAGATCAGAAATTTAATGCATACGCTTTCAAAAAATAGATGCTTCTATCGCTTGGCATATTAGACATTTGTTTTGAAATTTGGATTTGATGTGAAACACCAGTTTATCACAGCTGATCATATCAATCGTAGCTTTTGGATTGTGTTAATATGCTCCTGTCGCATGCGGACAGACTCAAGCTTTTGTCTAGTAAAAAGTTCTTAGCTTGCAAAACTCTCAGAATTGTATGTAAATATTTAGAGTTTAGAAAACAAATGTCTCAGTTAGATTTCCTTGATGTTCTGTGTCTGGATTCCATTTGAATTTCATTTCAATAGCAGAAGCCCTTTCATTCATTAGCTCAATGACAAAGTAAATTAATTTTTGAAAGTTCATTGAAGTTAGAAATAGAGAATATCACCCAGCATCATACAATAGATGATAGAAATAGTTTAATAGAAGTCGTGTTTTTTTTTTGCATTTTATAGAAAGTACACTAAAAAATTCTCAAAAAACTCATTAATTTTATGTTTTAACTCTCAGCTTATTTTGTTATTATTTTATTTAATTAAATTCTATTTATTATTTTAAATAATATCGATTTGCCTTTATTTCGTTTCTTTTTATATTTTAACAATACAAACATAGTTACGGTTTTATTTAAGTGTGTAATCAAATTGTTGTTGCTCGATACTAAAGACCGCTTCCAACAAGCAATTACAATGAGATCGTTTAATATTTTTATATTTCTGTTTTCTTTTTGGCAAAAAATTAAAGGAATACATAAGTAGGTACATTAATTTAGGACATTATTAGTCAACTTAGTGGTCGGTTTAACTTTTTAAATTCGAATTTTCAAATAATTTGTTTTTATTTAACATTAATAATAATAATTATAAATTTACCATAATTATTTTGTTTCATTTCTATAATGATGATAGCCTTGGACCTTATTATGGTACATGCTCGTATATTTAATTATTTCCATGCGTGTTTTATCGGCAATGTTTTCAACATATGCATTAATCTTCTTAGTTATTACTTTATGTTTTTTTTTCATTATTTTGTATTTGTTTTATTAAAAAAATAAATATGGAATGAAGCGAAACGCTACATGCTAAATTGATTTCAATTCAATTTCTCTTTTTTTGTTATGCATTTAGATTAACTTTTGTACTGACCGTACTGGGCGTCATCGGGTGCGATTAGTTAAGTGGCCAATATTATCCTTGATCGCGAACGATCTCAATCTTATCACATATATCTGAGTCAGGAATAGTTGTAAAATGGGTGCGATCACTTCTGAAGGTATTGCGTTCGTTAGAGCTAGTCTTAAGGGATCTCTCAGAGGGAGTTTCGGTACCGGGTTGCACACGTTTTTGGAGGGCCGAGACGAAGTTCTGTGAATAATTTTTTTTTTTATTAAAAATTAATTTAGTAAAGTATGTTGAGACTTAAAAAAATAAATTCAGTACAAATATTCAAAAAAAAAAAAAAAAAAATGAAGAAATAAAACTGCTACTTAAGGGCTCGGGCGCCACCGTAAAGCATAAGCTAACATATTTGAACGAGCGAATAAACACAAACCCATATCAATAACCACGATGGCGTCCAACTGCAATTCGTTAAGTTTAGTTGAATTTAGGCAAATGCGATCTCAGTAGCTCGGCGCAGAATTGTATTTGTCAAATGCAGGAAAAATACATAGAATTTAATTTGAGATTTCAGCAGGAAACTTTTATGACTTCCAATTGTTCCCCTCACCAGTAGTCAACGACTTGCGTTTATATCTGTATTTGTTGTGTTTTACAGCTTTATTAGCTAGTTCATGAAGCCGGTGAGTAGAAAAATGCCATGGCAAGCCAAGCATAATTTTTAAAAGTTTGTTTTATCATATTTGAAGCTAATTTTTGTGCGTTTTCGTACAATCGTACCAAACACGACAATCGTAAAGCAGAATGGCTTGAAAAATCGATTTTTATAATATTAACTTGTTAGTAGAATTTTTACTTATAAGAGGATATAAGATTCTTATATATTTGTTAATTTTATCGACAGTAGTAGATATGTGTTTTTGGAAATTAATTTTTGTATCTATCATAATGCCAAGATATCTGCAGTGTTCGGACCAATCAATACTAAATCCGCCCATTTAAAGTTGAACATTATTTCGCAAGAAACACTCTTTTCGTCGACGCGACGTGTAAACCAAGTAGCTTGTGTTTTTGTAGGTTTGACTTTAATTTTCCATTTAGAAAAGTAATTTTCTAACATAGTCAAAGAAACTTGTAATGTACGATGTACATTCAAGTAATATATTCCTGATGTAAGTATAGCTGCAGGCTATCAGAAACATATATTAAAGGTATATTTTCAGAAATTGTTTAAAAAAAAAACTTTTAAATCAATCTTGAATAGTTTTTTTTTTTTTCAATTACATAATTATGTCGTTTGTTTCAAAACTTACTTGCGAAATTATGTCTCCTCTAGCTGTTCGAACTTGATACAGATAACGATATTTTCGCTGTCGAGCTTCTTCTCGTGTTTCTCTAGGTCTGGAAGTAGATCGACAACGGATGTCCTGGGGATGTCTATGATAGATCCGTTTCCGATGGTCCACACGCCACCCGGTAATAAAACATTGCACCATTACACTAATAATAGCAGCAACTGGCCAAGTGCATATAAGAATTCCACCAAAACAAGGAGGTGGGGCAGGATTTGGTTTCATGTTTAAAATCTTGAATGAAAAAATTAATAATTAATGTATTAACAGTATAACGATTAAATGTCTTACCCAGTTAGCAGTGTCAAGTCCATGCATGAAATAATCAATGGAAGCTACAATCATTGCAGTACCCACTATGCTAGAGGCTAATATTGTTATGTATTTTACACAACAGAGCGTTAAAACAGAGAAAATTACAGCTCCGCCTACGACAGCAACATATATTTCTCTTGGCTAGAATTGAAAATTAAATTTATAATTATAATATGCACATTTTTATATGATAGTGCAAAGCAATGCTTTTCATTTTCTTTTAATAATGAGGAAAAAATATAACAACAAATACATATGTATGTACATAAAAAAGAACATTATAAGCAGTAGACAAAAAATTATAGTTGGCCGGGCATCGTGCGTCGGGGGCAAAGTATTATCGAAATTAAATTATAAATCTCTAATAAATGGCGACTTTTTTTATTTTGCATTTTCCAAAGTCAAATGTCAAATGTTTTAGTTATTTTATTGCACTGGACACTGTTATATAGAAATATGTAAACTTACCCCAAACTCATTGTCTGGCATTGTAGCCACACAAACCGCCATAGCGACGGCTGCTAATAAAGCTCCAGCAAAACCACTAACTAGAGCCGATGCTATAGGGTGAGCGGAACCTAAAACGGCTCCAATTAAACCCGCAACAATAGCAAGAGCTGAATCAGCTGGGCTTCCCAGAAGTGTAATTTTCAAATCTTGCAAAATGAATATACCATTGGCACCAACAAGCAATCCACTCAAAAATCCAACAGCTCGAAGACATCGATAGCCTAGAAAAGAAATAAGCGCATTTTAAAATATTTTTAAACAGCATGCAACACAATAATATAACCTAACTTTTCTAAAAATGAATTGATTTAGAAATTTTGTGACTCAAAGGCAGTAAAATATGTAAATATCTTACTTTCTATTGAAGAAGTTTATTAATTAAGAAAAAAATCTCTAATATACAGTTTTTTCCATATCATACCTAATAGTGCGTAAACAATTCCAAAAACAGCTGTGATTGTCCATAAGAGGGCAGATATGGTATCTGGGGGAGGAGTTGCGCAGGATGGATTATCCATTATTCCCTGTAAAATTAAAAAAAAAAATGTATCTAAAAAATAAACAAAATCTTTCTTCTTTATTATTATATTAATTAAGAGCATTTATTGACCTAAAGACCAAAAAAGAAACCAACAAATACATACTTCAATCAAAAAAAGGTCACCTGTTCTACATATTAAACTGCAAAAATAATGTAAGAGGGAAGTAACAAGAAGTACTACCGCTTGATGTAACGGTTTGTGCTTTAGACTGCATCGTCGGAGTTCTAGATTTTTGCCACTAAAGATATTGATCTTGCGAGTTAGTTACAAATCTTCCAAGAGTATCTCTTGTCATGTGCATGTCATTATTATATTGTATATTACCTAGAAAAAACAAGGTTAGTCCCTGCTTAAAACAACGGTAAATTTTATTTCAGAAGAGTTAGAGAAAGATTTCTTATTTTACTCTTTCATATCCGGAATACATATAAAGCAACAAAATGGCGACTTGACCCCAAAAAGATGAACGTTTGAGAAGTTAAGGGTGCGTATATGGGCGTATACGCATTGAGAAAACTATCAAAAAAAAGTTGGTTGAAAGTTATAAGATTAATGTTAATAAAAATGAATTTAAAACCAAAATCAAAAACCTCGTTTGATTGCTGTTGTATAAAAAATAAAATGCACGACTGGATCGCACGAACTTGCTCTTATGTAAAAGTACTTTGGAATTTAAGATACATTTTATAAATATTAAACATGGATTTAATGAGATAATAATGTTCAAATGTATAAAATTGCCGTCTGGTTTCCGGAAAAGTATGAATTTATGCAAATAAACTTTAAAAAATCGTTTTATTATTAAATAAAATTTTTATATAAGAAATTTCTCTAAAATTTTTCAAGAAAAAAATGTGGGATGCGAATTTTAAGTATTTAATAATATCGGTTTTAGGAAATAATTTCAAAAAATAATCGTTCATAGGTTTTGAAGATATTGATTTAATTTTTTTTTTTTTTTTAAACCCAATAAATATTTTTTTAGAATATTTTTATATACAATATTATTTTAAACTTAAGGGGACTCCTGCTAAAAATTTTGGGTTAAAATCCTTAGAGCCGTTAATGAGAAAGTCGAAAATCAAAAAAACGGGTCTATGGCAGGTACCCCTAATAACATTTTGCCCCAAAATTTTTTTTCACCAAAATGTAGTCCATGTCCATAATATCACACTTAATTTTTTTATCAAAATCGTTAGAGCCGATTTCGAGATAAATAAGATTTTGCATTACGGGTGTATGGGGGGTACCCTTAGTTTTGGAGCTAAAAAAAAATTTCAATTTCTCCTCTAGGGAATCACCGAAGACCCTTAACTACCGAGATTGAACGAAATAGGTCCAGTGGGTTAGGCTGTAGTTCGAGGTACAGACATACAGACACACTGAAACATGTTTTTTGTGTACTAAATTTTCCTTAAAATTTTTATAAAAAAAATTGATATGCAAATTGTTAGTATTCAATAAAATACATTTTAAAACGTAATTTAAAAATTTAATCATGTATCGGTTTTCAAGATATTGAATTTTCAAAAAAAAAAATTGTATTATTTTTATAAAAATCCAAAAACTATTTTTTCGAAAAACTTTTTAGTTTATAATTTTTCAAATGCAAAGCAGCTCCTGCATAAAAATTTTGGTTAAAATCGTTAGAGCCGTTGGTGAGAAATTCGAAAATCAAAAAAACCGTTCTATGACGGGTACCCCTAATAACATTTCCCTCCAAATTTTTTTTCACCAAAATGTAGTCCATGTCCATAATATCACACTTAATTTTTTTTTATCAAAATCGTTAGAGCCGTTTTCGAGATAAATAAGATTTTGTATTACGGGTGTACGGGGGGTACCCTTAGTTTTGGAGCTAAAAAAAAAATTCAATTTCTCCTCTAGGGAATCACCGAAGACCCTTAACTACCGAGTTTGAAGAAAATACCTCCGATAGTTTAGGCTGTAGTTCGAGGTACAGACATACAGACATACAGACATACAGACAGACAGACGGAATTGTCGGACCCACTTTTTTCGTCTTCGCTATCATCGTAATGTCAACTTTGATCAAAATCTCGAGTTCGATTTTTTTTCCAAATGCAGAACTTGCCCTATAGTACCTATATCGCAAGTAAAAATATTTAGTGCTTAGACCTTTGTGTCATATCTGCGAATTTCTCATGTTAACAAAACCCAGCTAGAGAGATAATTCGGGGAGAGTACGATAACTTAGGCGCTAAAAATTGATAACGGATTTTTGTAGAAGGGTCAAATACAAGCGTTTTTTACTATAGAAGGAGGGGGTCTATCTCGCCCCGTTTAGGAGGTAGGGGCGATTTTAGAAAAAAAATGACTTAAATTGAAAAAAAAAAAATATTAAAAAAAACAACGGCAACACTTACAATAAAGTACTATACTGGTTTTGAAAGCCAAAAGTCTGTTCTATAATCCTTAACTATTGACTTAAATTATTTATGTCAATAGTTTTTGAAAAATTTGCATGCAAACTTAAAATTTTGTTAAGAAAAAATGAAAAAAAAAGTTTAGACCAATTTTTTTTTTCAAAATTGTGAAATGAAGTGCTTAATTGGCTTTTTGTGGTCAATGCTACTATCAATTCTTAATCGAACACAAAAAACCGAATGGTTTTATGCCTTCTATTTTTTGAGAAAATTAAAAATTACTAAAACTACTTTTTATGAAATTTTTGATTTTTGGTATTTACCTACGGTGATTTCATTTTGAGGATTAATGTTATTGTGGTTCATTTGTAAGTAAAGTACAGCAAATCATTTAGCGGTACCAAGAATGCACCACGAGAAGGTAGAATTGCATGGCATTCCGCATCTCAGCCAGTCAGTTTTTTGAGTAAGTCAGGTGTTAATTAAAAATAGTCAAGCCAATTTTTCAATGTTCAATGTATTAAAACCGTGTTTACAGGCATTTTGATCACAACAGAGATAATTATAGCAAGCACCTCCCGAATCTCTAGCCAATATTGAGGCCCATGGAAAAATGTGCCGATAGATGGGTTTATTGTATTCTTACAATTTTTGTCACCTTTTTTTAGAGCTTTTTTCGGAGCACCGCCACATCCAACCGAACTTGAAATTTTTATATTTTTCTACCTTTATCGGTAAGTTGCAACACAGTGGGGGAGTTGACGTTTTGAATTGGACCAATTTCTTCTAAGAACGCGATGCTTTTGAAATATTTTTTTTGAAATATTGAAAAGTTATTTAATTTATGATGAAGTAGTGGATGCTTAGTCGCCATTCTTTATTCAAAGAAAAAAATACTTCACCTGTACCAAATTAGCTTTAAAAATGTTAGACACATACAATAAACATACATAATAATTAAGGAATTATATAAATTTGCTGCATTCGTACAGTAGTACCTAGGTAATGTGAATTTTTCATAATGTATTAAATTTTCATGTCTGTACATTTTAAATGTGCAACTTTGGGCTACGTACATATATTTAGTTGACATTGGATATAGGCCATAGGGTAAATTCAAAGTTTCTTTAAATCCAGATTCTGTAAATGCAAAAGAAACCTTGCATACACTCAACCTCGCACCTACCCCAAATCCTAGTGTGCCCAAGCAGGGTTTGTTTATACGCCGTAATGCGTAAGCAAGCAAAAAAAAACAAATATCCCATAAAAAAGTATTTTTAGTTACGAGTATTTTCAATTTTCTCAAAAACTAGACGACATAAAATCATCTAGTTTTCAGTTTTTGAATAAGAATATAAATGGAGCAACGAATTTTAGGAAAAAATAATAATATATAACTTTGCAGTTTTGATATAATCGAAGGCTCCGTTCTCTTAGAAACAAAAGAAACAAACTATGGTCAACTTTTCTTCGCACGCAAACTCCTACAGATTATTCTAACTATCTCGGTACGTATCTCCAATTTAATGAGCTTTCCAACTCATTATACTTGCGTTACTTAATTATGATGCAAGCCAACCTTATTAATGATCCTAAATCCTTTTACCAATTCGTCAATCATAAAAGAAAATCCGATGGGTACCCAACTTCTCTCTCCTTCAATAATATAACATCAAATGATCCACAAACTATTGCCAACTTCTTTGCCTCGTTTTTCAAACAATCTTTCACGGATGATACCTTTGAACCTGACTCTGCCTATTTTAATTATTTACCAAGTTTTTCGCTTGGGCCATTTCTCCCACCTACTATCGATCCAATTATTGTGGAAAATAAGTTAAATCAGCTTAATGATGACTTCTCTCCTGGTCCAGATGGACTCCCAGCTATTCTCCTAAAGAAATGTTCATCATCACTTTCCCTTCCTCTATCGAAAATCTTCAATCTTTCCCTTTCTCAAGGTGAATTCCCTGAGATATGGAAGAGTTCCTTTATAATTCCAATACACAAAAAGGGTCCAAGAGGCGATGTCATCAATTATCGTCCTATCGCCAAACTCTCATGTATCCCCAAACTCTTTGAAAGCATACTTCATGAAATTTTAAGCTTTCACTGTAAATCCCTCATTTCTCCCATACAACATGGCTTTCTTAAATGTAGATCAACTACCACTAATCTTGTTGAATTTGTGTCATTTACCCTCTCTGCCTTAGAGAATGGTAAAGATGTCGATGTCATTTCCACTGATTTTAGTAAAGCCTTCGATAAAATCTCCCATAAACTTATCCATTTCAAACTATCCACCTTCGGTTTCGAACCCATTCTTTTAAAATGGATTTCTTCCTATCTGGAAAACCGTTACTACAGTGTTCGTTTTAGATCCACTTCCTCTTATCCTTTCTTAGCCACGTCCGGAGTCCCTCAAGGCAGCCACTTAGGGCCTCTCCTTTTTATTCTTACTATTAATGATATTGAATTGGTCATCAAAAATTCCCATATATCTCTTTATGCCGACGACACTAAATTTTTCAAAACCATTTCTTCTGCACAGGACTCTACTCTTATCCAAATTGATCTCAATAATTTTTCAGTTTGGTGTCTCAAAAACTGCTTAGACTTAAATATCACTAAATGCCACTCAATCACCTTTTCACGAAAACGTTTAAAATCTACTCCCCGTATCTATTTTCTTCATAATCAACCCCTATCTATTGTTAACTCGATACGTGATCTCGGCATATTATGTGATCAGGAGCTTAACTTCATCTCCCATTATGACGACATAATTCTCAAGGCCAATTCCGCACTTGGTTTCGTCAAACGATGGTCCAAGGAATTCTCCAACCCATATGTGACCCGATCCCTCTATGTTACCTTTGTCCGCCCCCTGCTTGAATACGCCTGTCAGGTGTGGTCCCCCTACCAACAAGTCTACATCGCCAGAATTGAGAGTATCCAACGTCGATTCCTTCGCTTTGCTCTTCGAGGACTTTCCTGGAACAATCCCCTAATCCTACCTCCTTACCTAGATCGCCTTAAACTAATTAACCTGAATTCTCTAGAAGAACGAAGAAAAACTTATGAAATTCTCTTCATTCATAGTCTTCTTACAGGTTCTATTGACTGTATAACTCTTTATAACTCCATCTTCCTTAATACCAACCCCCGCAACATACGAAATCCCCTTCTCTTTTATATACCCACCCACCGTACGTCTTATGGCTCCAATGAACCAGTCTCACGTATGCTAAGGAATGTCAACTCAAACCCAATAACCTTCGACTTTAACCTTAGTACCCCTTGCCTAAAACTCCGTCTCTTGAATCAATTCCCCCACTAACCAAAATTCGTAGCTATAAGTTTTCTTAGTTTTAGGTTAGATTAAGCTATAGCTTGTATTAAGCCTAATAAATGGGGGTATTGCCCCCACCAAAATTAAAAATTAAATTAAATTGAAAAATTAAATTTTAAACTTTTTTTTTTATGTTTTTTTTTCCCAAAATTTGAGTTTAAAACTCGTTTTTTCAAAAACTGTGCATAGATTTCACTTGATTTAAAAATTATCTAATAGAACAGAGTATTGGCTATAAGGTATAATATTTAATTGTAAGTATTACCGTTATTTCCATTGTTTCCATTTTAGTACCTTTTTTATAAAATTGCCCCTCCCGCCCAAAAGGGGGGAGATGGACCCCCTCCCGTAGTAAAAAATGCTTGTATTGAACTGTTCTACAAAAAACCGTTATAATTTCTTGGCGCCTAAGTTTTCGTACTCTTCTCAACAGAACGGTTTCGCAAAACGAGAAAGCCAACTGGGACGGTATCGATGATTTCTTCAGAAACTTTAACTGGTCGCTATGCTTTCTCGAAAGTGACGTGGACTCCAGTGCAGGTATAGTAAGTGATTACAAAGGGAATGCCCATTTTACTATGGAGTCTTGGACCAGAGTAAACACGAACGAGCTTGGTATCAAATGAAAGGTGACCTTGAGCTTGTTATGTGACTGAAATATTTTCAAAATCGTTTATGGGAAAGTTGAGATATTTGAGCTTGAAATTGCCTGTAAAATAAAAATCAAAGCTTTTTTTCCAAATAATTGTTCATAACATGTTAAATAAATGACGTAGAAAAGTGAAATTGGTATCAAATGAAAGGTATTTTGTTCTTGTCTTTGACATTATACTAAACATATTTTTCTATGTTGAATACTTACTTACTTACTTAACCGGCTCCCGATCCATGGAGGGTCTCTGCCTGGGTTATTGCGGTCTTCCATCGGTTGCGATCCCTCGCGAGCTCCCTCCAGTCGTCGGGACCAAGCGCTCTTGCGTCTATAACCGCCTGGTCCCTGTAGCGGAGGTTCGGTCTTCCTCGTCGTCTCGAACCTGGGGGCTGGGATTCGAAGATTTTCTTGGCTGGAGCGTTGTTGTCCATTCGCTCGATGTGACCGAGCCAGTGTAGTCGACGTGTTTTGGCTTTTTGGACTACATCCACATCTTGGTACAGCTCATATAATTCACGATTGAATCTTCTCCTCCATTCGCCCTCTTCGCATATAGGACCAAATATCCGCCGAAGAATTTTTCTCTCGAAAGTGCCCAGTATCAATTCCCCTTTTTTACTTATCGTCCAGCACTCGGCACCGTAGAGTAGAACTGGTAAAATTAGCGTTTTGTATAGCGTGCACTTTGTCTTTCGAGAGAGGAGTTTTGAACCCATTTGTTTGGCCAAACCGAAGTAGCAGCGGTTTGCTAGGGTAATTCTTCGTCGAATTTCCACTAAGGTGTCATTCGTGGGATTGATGTTCGTTCCGAGGTAGGTGAACTCCTTGACTACCTCGAAATTACTGCTACCAACAGTGACGTTTTGTCCTAGGCGATGGACAGATGCGGCTTTGTTTGTTGATAGCATATACTTTGTTTTGTCCTCATTAACTTCAAGACCAACGCGTTTCGCCTGTTCATCAATAGCTGTGAACGCTTCTAGCACAGCAAGCTTGGAGCGGCCGATGATATCGATGTCGTCCGCATATCCAAGCAGTTGGGAAGACCTGTTGAAAATAGTGCCTTCCAGGTTAACTTCACTCTTGCGCACTATCTGCTCCAGGACTAGGTTGAAGAAATCACATGATAGCGCATCCCCTTGTCTGAACCCTGTGCACGTTTGGAATGGCTCGGATGAGCTGTTACCCATTTGCACGTTGCACCGCGTATTTTGTAACGTCATGCGGCATAGCTGGATCAGTTTTTTCGGGATCCCGAGTTCCAACATTGCCAATAGAAGCTCTTGGCGACTTATGCTATCATATGCGGCTTTAAAGTCGATGAAAAGATGGTGGGTCTCGACTTGAAATTCGTTGGTCTTTTCCAGGATTTGCCTCAATGTGAAGATTTGGTCTATCGTTGATCTGCCGGGCCTGAAGCCACACTGGTACGTGCCGATTATAGTGTTGCAGAAAGGTTTTAGACGCTCACATAGTACGGTGGATAGGATTTTGTAGGCAACATTAAGCAGGGATATGCCCCTGTAGTTTTTGCAGGACATAGGATCGCCTTTTTTGTAGATTGGGCTTATGGAGCTATTTGACCAGTCGTCGGGCATGCTTTCCTCCTCCCACACTTGGTTGATGAGCTGATGCATGCACCCTATCAGGACATCTCCTCCATACTTAAAGAGTTCCGCAGGTAGGCCATCCGAGCCTGCGGATTTGTTATTCTTGAGCTTGTGTATGGCTTTCTTAATCTCTTCAGTACTGGGTAGTGGGACTGGATCTTCATTGACTGGTCTTATACTTCTTTGCTCCCCTGTGTTTTCGTCTAAATAATGCCCATTAAGCAGCTGCTGGAAATGCTGTTTAAACACGTCTACAATTCCCTGTGCTTCGGTGACTAGGTTCCCTTCGCTGTTTCGAAGAGCTTGCGTGCCGGTCCTATAACCTGATGCCAGTTGTTTGGCTGTTTTATAGAACCGGCGGGTGTTTGTGGCGGTGCTAGACTCCTCGAGATACCTGAGCTGAGAAGCTGCGGCTGCTCTTTTCTTTCTGCGCAGGGTTTTTTTCTCCTTCCTTCTCTTTTCACGGTACTCCTCTTTTGCTACTCTTGTTTTCCGTTGCAGCATTTGCATTCGTGCATTTTCCGTCTCCTGCTTCAATACCGCGCATTCATTATCATACCACGGGTTCTTTTTCCTAGGTGGTTGATAGCCTATGGTGGACTCGGCTACCTCCCTAATGATGTCGCGGTACTGGTTCCACTGGTTGTTGACGCTTGTGGCTGGGGGTACGGCAGAGAGTTTCCCGGTCAATTGCTCACTGTAGTCTCTGGCTTTCTCAGGTGTGCTAAGGCATGCAGTATTGAATTTCTTCCTTTGGGCGGTCCTCATTTTCTTTTCGTTGGACAGTCGGGCTCTGAACTTTGTCACAACAAGAAAGTGGTCAGAGTCCACGTTTGCACCTCGGAAAGTTCGCACGTCCAAGATGTTCGACGCGTGCCTTGCGCCAATTAGCACGTGGTCGATTTGGTTGGCGGTTCGACCATCTGGAGATCGCCAGGTTGCTGTGTGTATCCTTCGCTTGGGGAACCTAGTGCTACTTATCACCGTATTCCGAGCTGCAGCAAAGTCGATTAGTCGGAAGCCGTTATCTGTTGTCATTTCGTGGAGGCTGTGCTTTCCAACTAATCCGCCAAAAATATTTTCCTTCCCGACTTTAGCATTGAAATCTCCGACCACGACTTTGATATCGTACTCCGGACAGGCTCCGTCCAGGAGGTCGTAAAACTCCTCCTTGTTAGATTCCTCAGCTTCATCGGTAGGGGCGTGTGCACATATTAGGCTGATGTTTTGAAAAGTAGCTTTGATGCGGATCACAGCCAGTCGATCACTAATCGGCTTAAAATCGATGACTTTTCATCTGAGTCGATTACCCACGACGAATCCGCATCCTAACATGTGCATTCTTTGATGACAGCTGTAATAAATGTCGCAATCTTTTCTTTTCGCTATTCCTGATCCTATCCATCGTATCTCCTGGATCGCGGTAATGTCTGCCTTGTACCGCGAGAGGACAGATTCAAGTTTTTGAGTAGCACCTGGTGTGTAGAGTGTCCTTACATTCCAGGTGCATACTCGTAAATCGTAGTCCATTTTCGTTCCGGGTCTGGTTGCCATTTGAGGGGGGTCGTTATCCGAGGCTTCTCGCGTCTCTCTCATAACAATTGGTGTTTTTTACTGTGGCCGGGTCGTTAGCCCGACGCACTAACCTCCAATCTGTAGGGCCATGGGTTTAGTGTTGCAATTGTTTCCTTGGTCAACACTCGCACTTACAAATTTAGCAAGTCATGACATAAAGCCAAGACCAGTATCCGGCGGTTACCAACGAGGAGGTATTGTAAGCACTTGATGTGTAGGAAAAGATACAGCTCGAAGCCCCCAGTTCCTACAGCATCCAATCACCCTATGTTGAATACATTTTGCAAATAAAATTTTATCTCCCAAACAAAATTCTCTCCGAAATTTAGCTAAGCTAAAATTATGTCAAGCATTTGAGCCGAGAGGTACGCTGCTCCAGCTAAAAAATCAAATTTTCTTTTCGAACTGTACATAACTTATCTGTCAAAATTTAGCGCACGAAATAATTGTCTGGCACATTTATTCTCGAGCTAAATTTCAATTTCAATTTGAAATGTAATAATATTTGAATAATATTTAGAATAATATTTGGTGACGGAAGTCTTAGAAGATTTTCAACAGCAAAAATCACTCATAATTCGTAATTCTTATTCGTTCTCTTTCATAATTCTCAAATAATCATACTTTACACCAAAAATTTTTGAAAAAATTTCATTTAGAGAACAGCTTTTTTCTGTGACATATTCTCCACAAAGCTCTTATGTCAAAATTTAGCTTGGAATTTAGCTGATGTTTGGAGAAAAATGTGGGAGATAAAATTTAGCGGACAAATTTTATCTCTAAAATTTTAATCTCTACAAAACGTTTCCAAGTCTCGCGCAAAAGTTTGAATTTGGAGACAAAATCTAATTTAATACATATGTTTTGTAGTGTATCTCCGGAACGGGTTGTCTTACAAAAGTCGTTCATACCTTTTTTGGGAAAGAGGATATTATGGTAAAAGAAGTAAGTTTCCGATATTATAAAGCCAACCCTACTGAGGAAAACCGTTCAAAAAAAAAAGTTCAAACAAGCTAGAAAGACCTGTAATGATCATATTCAAAGAACCAAATTATTGCATGACCAAAAATACTAGAATGTCTCAAAGGTAATAAACGTTTTTGGTCATTTGTAAAAAACATACAAAATACTACTTCGTCTTCGGTTCATACGCTCGTTTTCAATTACACTCCTTATGTCAGCTCACAAGAAAAAGCCAATTTGCTTGAAGCACAGTTTGCTGTCAATTCGACACTGTCTGTTAGTGTCATGATTCTTTCTGTATTTGAGAGCGTTAACGATTCTATTGAACAAATCTTCTTTCGCACTTCATTCAAATTCATTCATTCAAGAGTACTGAAAGATCTCGATATACACAAATCCGTTGGCCCGGATAGTGCCGCCCCAATTGCTCTGAAGAGGTGTTCTTCAACGCTGGCAAAACCATTGCGTAAGCTTTTCCAGCTGTTCTACTCTACTCGACTCTTTCCGAGTAGAATCTTCTTCTTTCTAAGGCCATGGAAACCCTGATAAATTATCAACTCAAAAAATATCTTGAAGAACGAAAGCCTCTTAATGACCGGTAGTATGGCATTCGTAGCAATATGTTCACTGGTGATCTGATGGTATAACGCACCGAACAGTGGAACAAATCTTAACATCGTTTTGGAGAAAGTAAGATTATTGCACTTTATATTTCAAAGGTATTTCATAGAGTTTGGCATCAAGCTCTCTTATCACAAACACGTGCATTTGGTATTGATGAATCTGTTCTTCGATGTATTAGAAACTACTCTCGAACCGCTAAATACCAGTTGTATTTGATGATTTTGAATCTGAAATTCATAAAATAAATGCTGGTGTGCCACAAGGCTCCGTTTTGTCTCCGACTCTCTTTCTAATATTCATCAAGGATCTTTTGTCTGAAACTTCTAATCCATTAAATTGTTTTGCTGATGTCAGTGCCCTCAGCTTCTGATTCGTTTCCAGATACATATCCTTGTTCTTCGGATGTCAGAATTGTCAAATGGAGAACCATAAACCGTGTAAAATTGAATGCTTCAAAAATACAATGCTGCCTTCTGCCCTTGAAGCGTAACCCACGTCCCATGCCACTATCCATTAGCGGCACTTACATTGAAGAAACTGAACAGCTCTTAGTTCTCGGTATGTACATCACAGACCACCTTGTGTGGAATTACCACATATTCTATGCCGCCAAAAACTTTGCTAAGTGCTTAGGTTTCCTCCGACGTTGCAAGAAATGTTGAATCCCTTCTGATCTGGATGTAATCTATAAGGCCTATATTCGTCCAAAGCTCGAGTACAATTCCCGTATTCGGGACTCTTCGATAGAATCCAAAAAAGAGCTCTAAAAATGATAGGTGATAGTATTTTAACAGAAACATTTGAATCTCTCGAGCACCGCCGCAATTTTTCTTGCCTTTCATTACTGTACCGTTATTTTTATAAACAGTGTTCTAGTTAAATAGCCAGTTGCATTCTTCCCCTTAACCCTTCAATTCCCAGTGTCACCTATGGGTGACATATACATATATTTTTTTTCCAACCATACCGCAACGATTTTTTTTGTTCTTCCTTCACTTATGCAAAGCCAATAGGTCCTAGTAGGCCATATTATTTTTTCAAAATACTAGCTTTACGTCATTTCTTCATTTCAATTTATTGTTTCGTGTATAATTGTAGTGTTTTTACTTTTTGTGATTTAGTGGAATATAAATTGAGATAAAAATGTCTAAATTGTAAGTATTGTTTTTTTTTTCTAATTGAATGTGGTAAAAGAATATATAAAGTTGTTAATAAATGCATTTCAGGACAAAAATAAAAAAAAGAGTGATTATTACAACGGTAAAAATGTTAAGCGTCACCTGTAGGTGACACTGGGCATTGTCTGTATTAGTAGTAGTAGTATTAGAGCAATTACTGAATCTTTGATGGCGATGGGATTTTAGAGCTATTGTACGTCTTACAGATTGACTTTAGATGAGATTGTTGAGGTTTTGCACGCTGGAGGATTCAGGTGATATTGGGGGCTATCGCGAATAAAATTCCCCTGGAAAGAATTCAAATTTTCAAAAAATCGCGATCGTGAGTGAGTTTGAAATATTCCCGCGTAATTTATGGCTATCGTGATTTTCTTCCATTTCTGGAGGATTTTAATGTTATTGGAAGCTCTAAAACTACACATACCTATAATTCAAAGGTGTTTTTCGACAACAGATGTATGGTACTTTCTTTTTTATCGGAGGGGAAAAGTTTCGAGGGAGATTCACGATTGACGAAAAAAGTTCCGTGGCCACAAAAAATTCCGAGAGAAACAAAATTTCCAGGGAGATTCCCGATAGGCCCGCCCCACTGTCTTATTTCCGCCGAAAATTTCCACTTAAAAATAAATATTCTTGTAAGAAACGTGGTTTTATTTCTACAAGCAAAAAGAGGAAAACAATACACGCAGTGCCCAGTGTCACCTGTAGGTGACGCCCCCTTAAAAAAAAGGGGGAGGAAGGTGTTTTGTTTTTATAATTTTTTTTGGTCTATTTTAAATCCATTTATGCTATTAAGAAGAAGAAATCGTTTTTTTGTTCATAAACATAAGCATGGGAATTGAAAAGTTAAACAATTTAAACATCAGTTTACCTTTGAACCTAACTTCGGACGTACTACACGAATGTGTAATGCTTAACCCGACTCTATATTTCCCTCCCTGACTGTAAGACGTATGTATGCACACGCACATATAGACGAACAGATTAATAGACGGTCCCACAGACCAGCGGACGGCATTCTCGTTCATCATAGTGCTAAGTTTGATTATAACTATTTTACACGAAACCAATATTGGCAAGTACATTCGTACAAATATTGCATTCGCTGATGTAACTTGTTTTAAAAAAATGTAAATATTTCACCCTTTATTTTCGTATTTTCGGAAAGCAAAAAAAAAAGTCAAATGATCTCAGTAAAATCATCGACTAACAAACCTTTTAGCCACTCATGCACAGGACTCGTTACAATTTTTTACATGACTGACTAATAGGCACGGTCCTTTCAATTACAAAAAAAAAGAGGAAAACAAATTCGAGTGGGAATGTACGAGTATAGCTGTTTTCGTTTTTACCTTAATTGGAAGCTATTTTTTTGTTTGTTCTAAATAATTCTAAAGAGATGTATTTATGTATGCAGGTACTCGTTTATATGTACATATGACTTTCACTGATCTGGATTCCTCTGACCTAAAGTAACACGCAATGAGTTCAAGGTTTGACCTAAAAAGCAAAAATCCACTCATCTTTTTTCATTCTGACAAAATATAAAAATAAAAGGGCCAAGGGATTAATGTAAAGCTATTAACACGTTAAGCTATCAGCTTTTGAATATTGCGAGACGAGTAGACGTATAAAAATGTAAAAATGTTGATTACCTTTATAAGAAATGGCCAGTCTAGTACTGGTATCTCCGCCTCACTTCCGTTTTCGTCGCTTTCCTTGGAGTGCATTTTGTTGTTGTTTTTTTTTTTTTTTTTTTTTAATTTTAAACTTAAGTTGGTATTAAAAGGTATTTTATTGTTATTTATGTGAAACCGTAAACACTATGTGTCATTCATTGTTGTTTTTGTTTTTCCGAAATGAAATGTATCTCGAACAGCTAATTATTTGCATTGTCCTTACGCTGCATTGTTCCAGACGCACAGTATGTCCTCACCCCCGTTTTTGGTGAGCTATCAAATTCGCTTATTGATTTTTCAATCCTCATTTTCTTTTGTTTACCGATTTTATATTTAAATTTACTTTTTTTATGTTAACGGATATTTTTTAAAGGAAGCATCAGCATTCATCGGAATGAAAGTAATTAGAGAGTGTTCATGCACACCATGTGCTTGGTCAAACAACAAACAAAGGAAGACATTCATTGGGCGAACTCCCGCAAATTTTCACCCTAAATTTTAACTTCTCAGAACTGGGTGGTGGCGGTTTTGCAAACAAAAAAGCAATGATAAAACTATAGGGTTTTTTTTTAAGGAAATTACGGGCTGCATTTTATTCGAAGAGGAGACACAGTAAAGGAATTTGTTTATATTTATGCATAATTAATTTTTTTTATAGTTTATCACTTGATTTGTGTGAAATGTATAGGTAATTGAAATTTGGAACAAGAACTAGGAGTGCTAAATGAAGTTAATGATGTACTTGGAACACAGACGCGACAGGACTTTCACGAAAACTTCTACATACTGTTAATATCCACATTCTGGCCGTTGTCCTTTTGCAATGAAAACGAGTTCAGAGTATGCGCAATGGAAGAATGCAGGATTCTGTTAGGGTAAAGTAACCAAGTTTGTGTTGTTGTTTTATTTTTGATGTGTGATTATAATTTGAAGTACCCCTTGACATAATGGTTACTGTGAGTTCGATTCTCAGCCGCTGCAAAAAAACGTTTTTCAGCGGTGTACTGCCCCTTGCGAGGAATCGACAAATCCTTTAAGAGTTTATCTCTTGTGATGAAAATTGGTTGACAGTTGTAAGTCACTAGGTCCTGGTTCTCTTCGAGCTGTTGCACCACCAAATTCAATTTACTATAATTAGAATTTGCAGTATATTCAAAGGAAAACAAGAAGTCTTTTAAAATTATTTTACAGAGTTCATACATAAGTTAAAGCCCTACAAGACCAAAGTCACTCAATGAGCGGCAGAGAGATAAGATTAAGTGGCAGCTGCTCAACCACTGCGTGGCCGCAACAAGCCAGGGATGGAAAATTCGGTACAATTGTATCGAATTCGATACAATTTAGTTTGTGCAAGTACAAAAGTACAATTTGTCTCAATTCAGTACAATTTCAAAATTTCCAATTTTATGTTTTTCACAAAAAAAAAAAAAAAAAACAAAAGCACATAAAAGGGAATTGAAAGTTGAATACATCATCCTGGCCTGAATGCATTCATTTTCATACCAGAACATTTTTTTTAAAATAAAAAAATTAAAAACTTTGGAAAACTTTTAAATATGTAGTTGAATTATTAATTTTGTGTTTTTTTATACAAAACTCGTTTTCGGTACAATTGACATGATTTCAGTACAATTTTATTCCAGATTTCAGTACAATTGAAAAATTTCATTTTCCATTCCTGGCAACAACACGATTTCATATGTTTTAATTTGTGTTTGCTGCTATCCCCCTCATCGAGTTCATAAGTTTTAAGGTAAGGCAACACTGCAAAAGTCAATTCCAAGTCCTTTGTGAATGTTTGTCCAGTTATTTAAAAGTGTCGACGTTTTCTCACAACAAAATAAGCTAATTATATTGGTGTGTACGCACATGTTAAGGAAAAACTGTGACGCTCTTCAATTTGGGACGGCAGCAATCGCAAGAGGTCACCAAGTGCTTTTCCGAACGAGTATATAAAAAGCTCTTGAGAAGTACTATTTCAGTGTTGAGAAAAAGTGGCAACTCTGCTATTAAGTTATCAGACTAGTTATCGACTGTTGGATACAAATAGAATAATCGATTACGTCCGATCGATAAATTTAATTTAATAGATTTTGGCGGCCATATTGATTTAGTGGCATCTGTCAAATCTGTTTATTTTTCATTTACTAATGGCAAATCACCATAGTTTGCAACAAGATTGAACAGCACGTCCAAAAGATAAAACTTTATTATCAAAATGAGTGTTTGTTACTTTAGTTCAAACGTTGCGTGGCATTGTGCCCATTTTACGGTAATCAATCAGCCAACCCGAGGCAGTAGATTCCTCGCCGTACACAAGAACTCGGCCTTTGGAATACTTCAAGTTGGCGAATTTTGCTCCGGGGCATGGGCCTTTACTTGTAAAAGATCCAACTGACCCGGGACCTCAAAGTTCATGATTATAGAGGACGTCATTTTTTCGCTGACTGGGCCTTGGACCATTTGGAAGAGAACCCCAACTTTGACTGAAAAATCATCTTTATCGTCGTCGAGGCGTATTTTTGGACGAATGGCTGTGTTGACAAGCAAAATTGCCGTATATGGGATGGCACCAATCCATACGAGGCTTACCAGGAGACAATGTATCTTAAAATTTTGACGAAGAACTCCCCCTCCATCGAAGCAAACATCGGAGGCACAAATCGCGACTGGACCGCAATCGCTTTGCAGAATCTTCAAATAAAACAAAAACGTCGAGGAGAAGATATCCGTTCTTCTATAAATGTAGTGAAATTTTGTTTTCCAGCAGACGTATCCTGTCTTCCATAAGTATATCATAACACCAAAATTCTTAACCCAAAAAAAAAAATCATAGGATTATATTAAAACTTAGACCTTTCCGAGGAAAAATACAGTTAAGTTGCTTAAAGCAGTGTTAAATTCCTTACACAAAGTTTTTACTCGTTTATACTCTCTTCAAAATTTGAAAAAGGAAAGGAGAAAGATAAGCTTGTGGCTTTGAAATTCCCAAATATATATGTACAGTGGATCAAAAAAGAAATCGGACATAAACATTTTTTTTCTTTAAACCATCAAATAAAACTAAAGAATATTTTGAAAACATGAATTCGTATATTTTAAAATTCTATATAAATTATGAACTCTTCATACATAACCAAATTTAAATAATTCATTTCAAATTTTTTCTTAGATTCATTTATTTAGAAAACAATGGGGCCTATCGTGAATAAAATTTCCCTGGAAATTATTCCCAACTTTCAAAATTGTCATCTTAAATAATGTCTAAAGTTTCCCTTGGAATTTATTGATATTGGGAATTAAGTTTCATAGTGACTTTGCCTCTCATTTAAAAAGGCCAGTCGCCAGCTTATAATGAACAGTGCAGAAGTATTGACCTTTCCAATTTTCGAAGATTGGGAAAATTCCGAGGGAAATTTTGTTCACGATAGCCCACAATAGCAATTTTATGGTCAAAAAAGAAATCGGACAATGAATGTTGGACAAAATAAAAATTCCGGAACAACAAATAAAAGCAAAACAAATGAAAAGCTAGTACTTCGTCGGTAATCCTTTACTATGTTTTACCGCATCCAATCTTTTTGGCATTGATTGAACGAGCTTTTGACAAAAAGAAGTAGGAATTTTCTCCCATTCGGTTTTTAATGCGATTTCCAAGTCTTTCTTTTTAGTAAACGTTTAGTTTTTTAGCTGGTTCTCTAAATAGCTCCATAAATATTCAATAACATTCAGGTCTGGTGATTGTGCTGGTGGTTCAATCACATTTTTACAGTTATATAACATCCATAACCGAGTATTTATAGCTTTGTGTTTTAGGTCATTGCCTTGGTAGAAGTAATATTCTTCGCTGATTCCTAATTTGTGTGCGCTTTGATGTAAATTGTCCTTCAAAATTTTAATATACTTGTATTGATCCATAATTCCATCCACAAAAACTAGATTTGCTGGACCAGCCGCCGACATACATCCCCATACCAAAAGGGAGCCATCTCCATGTTTCACAGTTGGTCGCAAATTTTTTTCTCTCAGCTCTTCATTCGGCTTTCTCCACACATACAGTGGCGAGAATATGTGGATACATAATATGCTCAAAACTGACTTTAAGTTGCTGTAAAACTCGCAATAATAAAGCTATTACAAAAAATTCTTTTTGGTTTAAACTCTTTATTTATTAAGAAACAAAAAAAATAAAAACATATTTTAAATCTGAAAAGACAAATTAACATTTAATTCATTTAATAAAAAAACTCAATGTATCCACTTCTGCACGTTCAAAATAAAAGCTTTTAATACTACATTTTTAGTATGATGTGCAAAGGCCCTTGGCTTTAATGACGTCATTGAGTTGTTTGGGCACGCTTTCTACTAATTTTTCCATTAGTCCCACTCTGTCTAAATCCGGGACCAAAGCTCGTCTCAAGGTTTTGGTGCGTTATCGTACCGTACCAGTCTTTTTTTTAAAAGAGCCCATAAATTTTCTATGGGGTTTAGGTCTGGACTTTGCGCAGGCCACTGCGTCGATTGAAAGGTTTGCCTACCGAGCCGATTTTTTACGATCTTAGCGGTATGCTTAGGATCCTCATCCTGTTGAAATAAAACTTCATCTTCTGGGTATGCGCTTTCGTCCACGAAGTTTGGCAAATTTTCCGAAGATAATCTTCTTTCTTCAAGTGAAGCAGCCTGATACCATTAAGCCATAATGAACATCACGTAGAGCGCTCGGTAGGCAAACCTTTAGAAAATTTATGGTCCCTTTAAAAAAAATACTGGAACGGTACGATAATGTACCAAAACCTTGAGACGAGCTTTGGTCCCGGATTCAGACAGAGTGGGCCAGCATTCCGCACCGACTAATAGAAAAATTAGTAGAAAGCATGTCCAAACGACTCAATGAAGTCATTAAAGCCAAGGGCCTTTGGACAACATACAAAAAATGTAGTATTAAACGCTTTTATTTTGACCGTGCAAAAGTGGATACATCGATTTTTTTGTATTAAATGAATTAAAAGTAAATTTTTCTTTTCAGTTTTAGAATATGTTTTTATATTTTTTGTTTCTTAATAAATAAAGAGTTTAAACCGAAAAAATTTGTAATAGCTTTATTTTTGCGAGTTTTACAGCAACTTAAAGTCAGTTTTGAGCATTATGTATCCACTCCACATATGCTCGCCACTGTATGTTTGTCCATCTGATAGAAATAAATTAAATTTACTCTAGTCAGAGAACAAAACACGATTCCAGAATGACAAATCCTTCTTTTGGTACCGCCTTACAAACTACTTTCTCTTGATTCGGTTTTTCTTGCTTATAAAAGGTTTTTTTCTTGTCACTCTTCCATGAAATTTACTTTTTCACAGCACTATTCGTACAGTTTCAGTGTTAACATCTTTTGTATTTCTTTACCTCCGCCGTCAACTTTGGTGCACTTATTTGGGGATTTTTGATGTGTAAACATCTTTCCCGGCGGTAGAGTGAATCCAAAACGTGGGTAAAACTTGTAACCCGTTACGGTTACACGTTACGGTTACACCTTACGGTTACACGTTACGGTTACACGTTCTGTGTAGCAACCTACCTTACCGACGATTGCATTTAACACCATGTTTACATTGGAAATATGGCGAACTTACGACATCGTGTTTACATTAGCCGTGTTTTATTGGTTAGTGAATACACTACATATCAAAATTTAACATTGAAAACAACAACAAACGATTAGTGAATAAAAATAAGCTAGTAATTGAAATGGATAATTTAGTGAAGATAGAGTTTCGGATGTTGAAATGTAGGAGGTGTTTAGGTGGTGTCCGAAAAAGTATATGTGGCATACTTGAGGGTATGTTCGTTGGTATTTATTTTGTTATACTTGGCCGTTACTAATCCAAAGTGTGATCGCTCCGAAATTTACAGAACAAATATTTTTTCAAATGCAAAACTTTAATTCATACCATAATTCCGGCTTTACATAATTCCGGCTTTACTGCCATTAATTTTGTCATAAAATATTGAATCAATTTACGCGAAGGCGATTGGTTTCGATTGATATATTTTATCAGTTCGCTGGCATTTGTTCAAAAATGTCATGTAATTGCGGCATTATGTTGAATTTATATAACAACTGAAAAAATTGCACATTTTAGTTGAATTAATACGATGTTAAGGCTGTTTTAGTATGGAGCTAGGTTAAGACAACGATTTTGCAAAATTTTAATCAGACACAGCATCCTACTTTCTCTACACTTTTATTGAAGTTAAACTCTCAGAATAGGTACCTATTTTATTTTGTTAGTATCGTTCTAACTTCATATTGTAAGACATTTTCATACACTTTAACATTAATGTAAATATATTATTTTGTATTACTTAGTAATATCTTTCATTCAAGTATTGACTACATATATTATTAATAAAGTTTTTGCTGAAAGAAGAAGTCATTGATTTTTAATTAATTTAGAAAAATTTTGCATAAAATAATTCAATATACTTTTCTTGTGTTCAAATCAATTTGAGGTTTTTTTTAAATAATCTCTCATAATATGACTCTTTAACATTTAAAAACGTCAAAATAGGTCTGTTTTCTTAGTTTTTTTTTCACGAACTACCATTGTTTTAAGGTTGCTCAGAATCAATTTATTAAAAGAAATTGCCTTAGGCTAGGCGGTTTCTTAACTGTTTGGTTCAAGAAACTAAAAAGTTTGTGTTTTGACACAAACAAAACGATTGCCTGAAATGAGTTCGCTATTTTGTGTAACATATAATTATATGCACCTGCGCGGACATTCAACCAAATTGGTCATCTGTTTTCTATAAGTATCCAAACAGTTGTGCAACTAAAAATTGAATGTGCGCTCCTAGCTTTAGGATGATATTAGTTAAAAAATATTTAAAGTTAGAAAACTACTTTAAAGTTAGGAAATATATAAGAAGTATAATGCTACTACCTTAATAAGAGGCTGTTTAAAATTTTGCGCCAATATTATTTTATTGAGTACAATGTTTTTTTTTTCTCCAATACTCCAATACATATATGTGAGAACATTTTGAGTAGATTGTAGAAAATATATATATTTTCGAACTTTTGTAAGTTTTAAATCAAATTTAACAGTGAGAAAAACTCTAAATCAACTCGATCTGCATTTTCATGAATATTTCAACTCCAGCTTAAAACGAGATACAGATCTTTCGAACACATCCGTGTAAGTTAATTCAAAAAGTAGGAAGGAAGAGTGAGTTAAAGAGTGAATAAAGCGTTTTTTTGGTGCTTGTATTACTGCGCTAGATATAGATTACCAATAAAACGCGCCTATTGGAAACTTTGAGTACTGCAATCTCGATTTTTTTACTTTCCATTGCTGGCTAGAACTAAATTCAATCCATTAACGAAAGATTTCATAGTGTGTTCATTCAATGTTTTTTAAACAAATCCAGTTCACGTTAGTGATGGACAATTAAATTTTATTGGGGCCTATCGTGAATAAAATTTCCCTGGGAATTGTTCCCAATTTTCAAAATTGTTATCTCGAATAATGTTGAAAGTTTCCCATGGAATTTATTGATATTGGGAATTAAGTTTCATAGTGACTTTCGTTCTCATTTAAAAAGGCCAGTCGCCAGCTTACAATGAACAGTGCAGAAGTATTGACCTTTCCAATTTTCGAAGATGGGGAAAATTCCGAGGGAAATTTTGTTCACGATAGCCCCCATTTTATGATCCCAAAAATGTATTTTCAGAATTGAAATTAAATAAAATGTACGATTGGGTCGCACGAACTTGCTCTTATGTATTTGCAAAATCGTCGTTTTAACCAAGTTTCATTGTAAAACAGCTTTAATATCGTACTTATTCGACTAAAATTTTGCATCTTTGTCTTTCTAGAAAAAATTTGGAATTTTGTTTCTAAATACAAAAAAAATAATACTCAAACTTTTGAGGAGCTTTAGCATAAAAAAAACGATCAAATTCGGTTGTACCGTTTACGAAAAAATCAAAAACTTAAAAAAATGTTCCAAAAACCATTTAAAATGTTGTTCAGGGCAATCAGTTGACATCTACAACGAAATATTCTCGATACGTCAAAATTTAATTTGTCCTCTATATCTGTCATATACCATATAATTATTTTAATTATCGAATTAAATATTCTTTACTATATCAAAGTATACTTTTGGCATTCACTATATCAAAATATAGATCGTTCATCATCTGTCAAGCGATGAACTGAATGATGACTGCGAACTTCAATGGATTAAAAAAATTAGGTTCTGCCACTTATAATTCCATTACAAGGTGAAAATGATGTCAATCATTTTTATAAATCTCTGACGAAGGGAGTAAGATAAAGTACAGAAACCTAAAAAAAATTAAAGGATTGGTTTGATTTTGATAAGATGAACTCTCCATCTAGTGGTTTGTCAAAAAAAAAAGTTTTGACATTTTCGCTGCATGATAAGTATATTTGTTGGCGGCGTTAAGCCAGATATACATTGTTCAAATGCATGACAAGCACGTGCAAGTCTATTATTTCAGTGGCAAGAGGACGTTGCCCTTTGTGAGTTTTTTTTCTGTAAAATTGTGTTTTTACGAATTTCTTTGAGATTTTTTTAAATTTTATCCGAGTAATTTGTTTTATTTTGTCTGTCCATTTCATCATATAATTTTCGTTTGGTGTTTTAATATTTTATTTAGTGCTTATTATGCTGTGCTGTGTTCTCATCTCTTCGACGTACTATACGCAAATGAACCAATAAATGCGTGATCAATCATCAATCTTGAAAATACAATATTTCTATGCAGTACGCTAGATTGAAAGGATTTGGATTTTTCTTCAAGCCTACATCCGATCTATATGTGTGACTTTTTCAATAATATACTTACACGCGTGCTTGTCATGCATTTGAACAATGTATATCTAGCTTTAAACGCAATTGCTGAGGTTGAGAAAAAGGCGGAGTTATCGTTCATTCTTCTTTGTGGTTTTCTTTTTTTATATTTGGCGTTCGCTCAGTGAAATTCACTTAACTGAGTAGAGTAAGGAGTGTGAAAAGATGTCTCCTTTTTGCATGAACAAAGTTAACTTACATTAAAAATCACTGTGTTTAAAAGCACTGATGTACTCGAAATTAAGCCAAAAGAGAAACAGAGATTAAAATCGGATTCGTGTAAAAACAGTCTATTTTATATCAGATAACATCCCTGTTTGAATATATGTAAGTGCAAAAAGCAACATCCCTGTTTAAACATAAGTCAAACAAACTTTACGTTACGCAGCGGAGTCCACTTACTCCTAACACACGCCACGAACTACTTCATCGAAGCATATTGTCGATAAGGTTTTTGGGTTGTGTGAAATGAATAAGTGCAGACACGGCAGTTCACAACTGCTTGGCTCGAGCAACTAAAAGGTTTGTGTTTTGACTAAAAGGCTCTGTTTTTTAATAAGGAATAATCATAGATGTCTATAGTTTCTATGTGTAAAGCTACATATGTAGAGATATTTTTAGATTTAAGTACAAGTGAAAGGGTTAAATTGTGGGAAAAAAAGTGGCTTCCATTTGAATATATTATGTACATACATATCTAAAGTCACAAACTAAATAGTACGATTGCATTGTATGTTTATTGAGTACGTTCGATAACAAAAATTTGGCACTCGGACGAACGTTGATGTTTACACATCTTAACCGTGAGTCCTGGCACTCACACTTTTTTTTTTGAACTTGTTTTACTATCCAACGCTCATCGCCTGCAGTTAACTTTCTTAGTCTTCCAGATTTTTGTAAGTTTTCAACAGATTTTGTTGTTTTGAATCTTTTTATGATGTCTCCTTTACCGTAGACTTACTTCTTTCTACAATTTCTGCAATAGCACGTACAGATTTACCTTCTTCAAAATGTTTTATTACTATTTTTCGCACCAATCGTTGTATATCCAAGTTGTTCATCCATTTTGACCTTACTAATAATAATGCATAAAAGTCAAATCGAATAAACATCTGACATATGTAACGGAATTTTACGAACCTAAAAGTGTTATATTTGTCCCGTTAAAAACAAAAAAAAAATGAGTATACCACAGGCTGTCCGATTTCTTTTTTGATAGTAAATTTGCGATTGTTTTCTTTTAAAATAAATTTTGATGACCATTTATTAATAAAAATGTAATTTCTGTAAATATTAAGAGTTTATAATAAAAACTATTGTTAAATGCAGAAATACGCTATTTTCGAACTTTCATCAATTTTATTTTGTGATTTAAAGAGATAAGACTTCTGTTATTCACAAATTTAAAGTGATTTGTTTCAAAAAAAAAATATTTTTTAATAAAGAAATGTACAGGGTTTTTATTTTCAACAAAAAAAAATTAAAACAAGTATTCATAACAAGAACAAATTAATAACAACAAAATAAACCTCTGATATTCCTACACAAAAGTTTGCTTGTAGCTGTAACAGAAATTGAAAAAAGTTACTTAATATAGACAAATAATTGTTTTTATTACTTTCGCTGTTAATATTTGGTCGGATACCCTTTTAGCCTTATAACTTCTTTCGAACGGTTTTGCATTGACCCTACCAGTTTTTCTGTATAAGAACTATTGATCCTACTCCATTCAAGCAACAAGGCTTCTTTTAACTACGCCTTTTTGCGGATATCGTGGGTTCGGATTTTTTTCCAATTTATTTTTTGAAAAATCAATATCTTAAAAACGTGTAAACGATTATTTTTTGGAATTATTTTCTTAAATCTAATTACTAAGCACTTAAAATTGGCATCCCAAATTTTGTTCTAGAAAAATTTGTTATATTAAAAATTACTTTAATAAAACGATTTTTAAACTTTATTTGCATAAATTCACATTTTTCCGAAAATCAAACGGCAATTCCATGCATTTGAACATTTTTATCTCATTAAATCCATGTTTTATATTTATAAAATGTATTTTAAATTTCAAAGTACTTTTACATAAGAGCAAGTTCGTGCGATCCAGTCTTGCATTTTATTTTTTTCGGATTGGCAATCCAGAAACGTTCGGAATGCTTGTTAACTCTTCTGAAAGTGTTTATTCACATTCTGACAGTTCCTGTACTGAAAAGAAGAGAGAATAGTTCTAAATTTAATTAAATGGTTTTCCATTGGCAAAAATAAATCAATTTATTTTTTATTTACATCTGTCAAAACACCGTTTTTGGTAATTTTTGTATTCCATTAGGCAAAAAAATTGCTTTTTTTAAATTTAAAATCAATTTTTTAAATCTGAATTTTTCTTCAGATTAAACTCTCTGTACTTATACCAAATCAACTTTCAGCTGTCAGTTTGCAGGTGTGGTTTTAAATTTGTTTAATTTATTTCAATTCTGCAAATTATATCCAAAACACGAAGGAAATTATTTGTTCGAGCTGATACATATTTCTCTACTGGAAGGAATGAATGAAGATTTTTTTTGACATAATGAGAGCGATTCACTAATGCAATAACAAAAATTATTCAATTTGCATTCACATGCAAAATCTCGCGAGGGATCAAAATCTTCACACAGAAATTGGTTTTTTATGTGTAAAGGAAATACACATAAAATGACTTTGCAAATAAGTGGCAATAATTATAAATTAATTGAAAAAAAAGTTTAGTCAAAATAATTGTTTAAAAAAAGTTAAAATGAGCACGTAGGAGGACGTGTCCTTTGGATTGCATCCTTTTTGTAGCCAGTGAAATTGTCAGAACATACATTTTTAGCTGAAACTATTCAAATATTTTGAAACTGAAATTACATTATTAATTGACGAATAAGTTCCGAGTAATTTAATTGAAACTTTGTTCAGATCTTGTGAAAGAAAGCCTTAACCTACATTATATTAGCTATTAGAACTTCGACAAGTTACCACATTTGCATACATTTAGGGGCCCACATTTTTGCCCTGTTTCTTTTTTGTCTGGACATTATAAAACATTGAATTTATAAAACGGGATTAAAAAATAATAATAATAATAAATAAATAAATAAATAAAAATAAATAAAAAATAAAAACACAATTTCAAGTACTACTTCATAATTCAAAAATATTCTCTTTTATTTTCGTATAAATAAAACTGCTACTAGTTAAATTAAGTTTTCACCACCTTCAATCAACTTAACAAATAATAGCTAGCTACACATTTACACCGTGCGAATATGTCAGGTATCACTTTTCAGGATTCTTCCAAACATACGAACCGTAGTATTTGAAATTACTTTGCTTACATTTCTTGTCAGCCGCTTCGGGTCCACGAGATCCATAAACATATGGAATTGGCTTGATGCGTTCCTTTTCGATTTGATGAAGAATCGGTGTGAAAATTCTCCATGCCTCGTGAAGCTCATCTGACCGGACGAAATGCATTAAGGAACCACAGAAAACGTCTAATATAAGTCTTTCGTAAGCATCTGGGAGGTAGGAATCTTTGTAACGATGTTCATAAGTGAGGTCCATTTCGGTTTCCTCAATATCGAACGTGATGCCAGGTGATTTGGTCATCATCTTAAAGTACAGAGCTTCGCCTGGCTGCACACGTATTACAAGCTCGTTTCGTTTTG
The DNA here is from genome assembly GCA_963931855.1 of Philhelius festivus. Classification (NCBI taxonomy): domain Eukaryota; kingdom Metazoa; phylum Arthropoda; class Insecta; order Diptera; family Syrphidae; genus Philhelius; species Philhelius festivus. Next base: position 92,712,330 of record OZ007556.1, read on the forward strand.
AGTTGCCTTCGAAAATATCACCAGGCACATCATGATATTGAATACGAACTTCAGCTTTTCGTTCATTGAGAGCTTTCCCGCACCGCAGGATAAAGGGTACTCCTTCCCAGCGTTCGTTTTTTATTCCAAGCACCGCTAGAGCATACGTTGGAGTTGTGGAATCATTTGACACTGTTTTGTCATCCAGATAGGAAAGTTTTGCATCGCCTTTACCCTCAGGATTACCAACATATTGCCCCAATACCATGTCGTCCAGGGTTAGCGAACGGATATTTTTTAGAACCTTCACTTTTTCATCGCGGATATCATCTGGATGACAGGAGACTGGCTTTTCCATAGCAACTAATGTTAAAATCTGAAGCAGATGGTTCTGCATAACGTCTCGAATAATACCAAATTCGTCAAAGTATCCGCCACGACCCTGGGTTCCAAAGGGCTCTTTAAATGTTATCAACACTGATGCTATGTTCTCTCGATTCCACGTTGAGCTTAGAATTTTGTTAGCAAAGCGAATTGTCATGAGATTTTGCACCATTTCTTTTCCTAAATAATGATCAATACGATAGATTTGATCTTCCTCAAAAAGGGACGCCAAATGATCACATAAAGCTTTTGAGCTTGCCGCATCTCGACCGAATGGTTTTTCAATAATGACTCGATTCCAGCCACTGCAAAAGAAAAAGTTTATTTTGATTATATTATCAGAAATTACTTAAGAGCTAGCAGATTAATTATTTATAAAAACATAAAACGACCCATGTAAAAAGTTAAACTTATACCAAAAAATTGATATTTAGTCGCTGCGATTAAAAACTGTAGTCCTTCGCAATGAAATTCTCCTTTTACTTCTTGCGACTGAATGCCGAAAGAAATTACTTTGAGTCTCTACTATCAAACTCATCTTAATTCCCCACCATAGAATTGGAACTCGTATAATTCGGCTGCAACATTATTTAGACCATACAAAAGGATAGAATGGTGTGACTCCTCTTCAAACTAAGGTGTGTGGAAAATATTCGTGTCTTTGGCACGTCAACGAGAGATCCTATCATCACCAAACCAAATACTACTACCAGATACTAGCTTGCGCATAGTATCAGTACGAACTTGGAACTACGAAGTTTCTACTGCTGTGCAAGACTGCCATCAGAATTCACATATGAATCCAAGACTTGGATGCTTATGAAAAAGGCACCATCGACCTCTGAATGTTGTAGACCAGTACACTGAAGCCCTGATGTAGCTTTGTCACCCAAAACAAGTGTTTCACATATTCTGAAACACAGTCTGATTTTCGTCCCATATAAACAAAAACCGAGGAATTTGAATAGGGCTATGAATTACTTGAATGCAAAATTATAACAATATTTGTCGAGCCCTTATCGAAAATACGGGAATAATCGAAAAGTAAGACACTTTTCTCAAACATCATTAAAACACTGTTTCTGTTTGGCACGTGAATTTTTTGACAAAAAACCTGAATCATAGTTTTAGCACAATCACCTTAGGACATTACAGGTAGGAAGTTAATTAAAAATCTTTAGTCGGTTTTGAAAAAAAATTGAAAAACAAAAATCGTTATACGACGTTTAAGCTAAACGAAACTCCAACTTTTCCTCTAGAGAATCACATAAAAAATGTTCTATACAAAATTTGTAGCAGATCGGTCCCTTTAAATTATAGCTTGATGTTCAGTGGACGATTTTCAAAATATATATTTCATTATATCTATTCTTGAGTCTTGTGCTAATGAACAGTTGTTTTGAACATTTCTTGTACTTTAACCAATACCTTCAATACCACGAGATGGGAATAAATAAATGATAGCTTTGTTTTCTATTAGTTTTCTGTTCTGAATTCTATCCAATGTTTGCAAAAAAAAAAATCGTAAGAACCATAATTATAACTTAAACAACCAGAATTAAAAGTTTGCCCGGTCAAAATTAGGGTCTGTTATCCCTTTTAATCATATTTAAAGAATTTTTTGATTAAATAATTTAAGGCAAAATTCGAATTTGCTAACATCTAAAAGTACATACATAAGGCGTTTTTCTTTTTTAATTCAGAACAGAGTTCGAGCATGTTTTGAACATCCTCTGTACCAAGCGTGCTCTGAGTGCTCCGAGTTGTTCTTGAAACACACCAGAACACTTTGCTGTCTCAATTTTTTTTTTTTAATTTCGATCTGTCAAATGCGTGTGTTAAGCATTAAACTCTGTCTGCTCAGTTATTCTGAGCTCATAGAGCGCACTCTGAACACGCTCAGAACGAAAAAAGAAACACATATTCTGAACTAAAAATGAAACAAAATTTATTTTTTGACAACTCAGACTGCTCTGAACTAAAAAATAAAATAAAATGCACGACTGGGTCGCACGAACTTGCTCCTATGTAATAGACTAGGAATGTTAAAAACGAAAGTTCTTAGAGAAAACCGTTCATAAGGATAAGATTATCATAATTTTTTAAATTCTTTTTGTAGTAAGAGACAACAACAGAATGAAAAAAATTTGGTACGTCAACTTTACCTTTTAATTATTATACGAGTGAAAATTAAATTTCCAAAAAAAATATTGACCCATTTTTGAGATATCGAATTTTCCAAAAAAAAAATGATTCTGTTTTTCAAAAATTAAAAAAAAATATTTTTTTTAAAGTTTTGAAATACAATGTATTTTAAACTTTTTAGAAGCATCTCTATAAAAAATTTTATTAAAATCCGTTATGTGGATAATGAGAAATTCAAAATTTGAAAAAATGGTTTTCTGGTAGGTACAAGCTGTAATATCTTAATTTCAAAATTTGTATTCAATTAAAGATCGTAAAAATTAATTGAAAGAAAAAAAAATCATCAAAATTCTAGGCGCCGTTTTCGAGAAAAATACGATTTTTGAAAACCATTTTTAACATTTTTTAACATTTGTATGGTGGGTACCTTTGTTTTTAGGTAAAATAATAATTATATTTTTCTCACAACTTGTAGATTATATTGAGAAACTTTTATTGATTTTTTTTTAAATCCAAAAAAAAAAATTGAAACTTTGAATACACAATTCTATTCAAGATTTTGGGAGCTCTAGCAAAAAAAATGATCAAAATCGGTGGTACCGTTTTCGAGAAAATCAAAAACAAAAAAAAACGGTTCCAAGGGGGTATCCTAAATAACCATTTTTCGGAAAAAAAACTTTTCAACCATTGGGTCTTGTGAATAAAAAAAAAGTTTAAGCTTTTTTTGGAGGAAGCTAAAGCCAACTAGTCATAGCTTTTACTAGCAGCTAAAGCTAGACAGTACTAGCTTAAGCTTTGTTTTATGTGAATAAAAAAATGATAACGCTAAATAGCTTATGCTGGAAAATTCTAGCTTAAGCTTCGTAATTTAAGGTGTTCGTTTTTTTATTCACATGTTTCGGCTAGTTAGCTTTAGCTAAAACTGGTACATGTATGACCGAAAGGAAGGTTTTTTTGCCTCAATTTGTTATCTGTTCTACAGGGCAACTATTGGTTTCGGCTAAAACATGTTTTTAACATTTCGTATGTCAGTTTCTGGGTCTATACGTTCACACTCCTATTTTTTGAGATATTCCCTTATGTTTAATTAAGTTAAGCACAAGTTAATACTGAAAATAAGAACTAGTCAAAGCTTTCTAGACAGGTCGAAAAAATCTTGAAATTTTTGTAGCTTTAACTATAATATTCTAGCTTAAGCTATTTTTATTCACACAAATCGAAGCTTAAGCTAGGAAAACAAGCTAAAACTAAATGAATTTAGCTTTGGCTATTTTAAAATAGCTATTACTAGAAAACATCTTTAACTAGCTAGCTTAAGCTTATTTTTATTCACTAAAAATCAAGCTTTTACTTAAAAATCCAAGTTTCAGCTTTAGCTTTTTTTTTATTCACAAGGCCCATTATCCAGCTTTAACTAAATGAAATTTTTTTGTATTTTTATCTGTCGAACAGTTTTTGAGAAAAAAAATATTTATGAAATTTCGAAAAAAAATTGTATGGCAGGTACCGTTATTTTTGATCTTAAAAAAAGAAGGGGAAATTAAAAATAATATTCACCAAGTTTAAAGAAAATCGGCCAAGCCGTTTAGGCTGTAGTCGAACAGACAGACAGACAGACGGACAGAATTGCGAGACCCACTTTTTTAGTCGTCTCTATCATCGTAATGTCAACTTTGATCAAAATCTCGAGTTCGATTTTTTCTACGAATGCATAACTTGCCTATAAGTCGCAAGTAAAAAACGCCTGTTATCTACATAAATTGTGCACCGTTTTGAATTTTATTAAGTTCACGAATCAACATACAAATGAAGCAGAGGTAACGTATCGCAAGGTGCTCACGCTATCATGTGAGTCGAAAATGGGGATATTGAGACGTCAAAAAAAGTCGACATTGAGTCCAGTGTGACCACGATCAAAGATGCAATTTTTTTTCAGATAAAGGTAAATATAATTTCTGATTGAGTATCCAATTTGGCGTGAATTGAATAAATGACATGATTTAAATTCAATTTTTTGTAGTGATATCAATACAAAAGAAAAAAAAAATACAAACAATATAATTTACCTACTTTCTAGACATACAAGTATCCTTGATATGAACTGTTACATTCTGAAATACAGATGGTGGCAGAGCTAGATAAAATATTCGATTGGCTTTCGAATTACTTTCCATTTCCTCCATTGTTTTGGTCAAGAATTCATAGCCAGTGCGTCCATCATAGCTTCCTGCAACGTATTCATTCAAAGACCAAAACTCTTCATATCGTTTTATTTCATCTTTTTGAACCTGAAAACAATTACAAATAAATTATTTGCATTAAGATTAATAGGTCAGACTTACATTCATATAAGGATTACATTTTTCACGAAGATCTTTAACTGTCAGATGAGAACGTGAGTAGCCACAGAATTTCGTTGAATTTGGCAGTAAGTTGTCTCTGAAAAGCCACCAGAGGGTTGGATAAATTTTTTTCTTAGCTAAGTCACCCTAAGACAAAATAAAAATAGTTAATATTTGTTCGATTTGATGTTTGATTTGTATTAATGATACTCACCGAAGCCCCAAATATAATGAAAGTGTGGGGAATATCACCATCAAAATGTGTTCCTTCACATACCATTGCCACGGACTTTAAGGACTTAATAATGCGTGATAGTGTTCCTTCTTCGTTAGATGTGTTACCTGCAATAAAATTTTGTTACAATTATTCCAATGCACTTTACTGTTGGCTTAACTTCTATTTAGGTATCTCTGTGGTTTAAATATTAGTGCCGAAAATGTTAACAAAAAATTGGCTAATTCTCTGATTAATTTTAAGCTTTTCCTTAAAATTTTCTACTTATCCTTAACAATCTAGTGTTAAGAAATAAGTATGATCATTATATATAAAACTTATTAGCACTATCAAGAAGTCGAATGATTGTGGCGACATCTTAAGCCTAGGGACAGTACTCGATAGATTTGTCTCTGCTAAATTTAATAATAAAATATTCTCTTTTTAACTACTTGTTTTGTATCCTATCCTACTCTCCATTGTAAGATCGAGCGCTAATTTCAGCGCCACCACCAGGATAGCGTTTGCAATACAAAAATACATACAAAGGTATGATACACCTTAACAATTTGGTAACTTTAAAGCAGTTTACTTATGTACTTCTTCATAATTTTAAACATTTTCTCACTAATATAGAACTAAGGTAATTTGTTAGGTGATTTCCTTCTAAACACACAAAAAGCAAAGAAAGTTCGTTAAAAAAAACTAAGTATACAGATCTTTTTGACATTTAGAAATATCAAAGAGTCATATGAAGTTAGCATGATACTAAAAATTTAAAATACGTGACACATGATTTTAACTATAATAAAATATTGCATTCGATTTAAATTTCCAAAAACGTCGGTTTAACGTAGTCTCATACTAAAATAGTTAAACATGGTACGAATGCGACTAAACAATGACAGTTCTGGCGAAAAACCAAGAGACCTTTTTTACGTTTGTACGAGTAAATGTCAAAGAATCATATGAAGTAAGCACGATATTAAAAAAATAAAATGGCTATTTGGTGATTTTAATTTTAATAAAATTTGACGAGAAAATATGATACTAAACTCAATTAAAATTTGCAAAATCATCGTTTTAAACAAGTATTATACTAAACAGTTTTAACATCGTACTAATTCGACTAAAATTTTGCGCCACTTTGGTTGTATGTTTGAATATAATCCACAGCACTTCCTGTAGTGCTGTATATCATGTGAAAAATTATGGGAATATATTAATGGCCCACCCACAATATTGTCTTGTCACATCTATGTATGTAAAAAGTTAATTTTCAACTTAAAGAAAAAAACACATTTAGTATTCAAGTTCAAATTTAGTTTTTGAAATGTACACTTATGTACGTCGTATTTATCTGGCAATCCGGAAGACTTCTGGAATCTTCTGAAAGTGTTCACTTGGGAAAAAATGACAGTTAAAAAAGACAGATCGTTACAAAAAAATACGATCATATTTTAAACCGTTTGAAAACAATAATATTATTAAAACACTTTAATAACATCGAAACTTTGTTACCTACATATATTTTTTTTAAACACGAGTTGATTCTATAAATTATTTTTTAAACACTTTACCGTGGGACGTAGTTAAAACGACTAAGACCTTTAGTGAACGTGAGTGAAGTTTCTCGATTGAATGTTATATGAACTCAAGAATAGAATTAAAAACGGAAATTTTGTTGACAAAGCTTTTTAAATCTATATGAGAGCAGCTATGAAAAATACAAGTTGAAGACATGCAATGTTTTTCGAGAATAATTATTAGGTAGATATTGTTATTTGAGAATTCAATAAAATATTTTATATATACCAATATGCCTTGTCTGTCTTCAGACTCTCTTATACTGATTGGTACGCCGCAATCTGACACGTGACGCATTAAGCATTATCTGACCGCACTTTTCCTTCCGATATATTGGAATTTTTTTGTGACATTTTAACTTGATTCATTTTGAAATTGATACCAATAAATAAAACCTCAATATCTTGTCATAATTAATTATCATTATAATTGATCAAATATTGATTTAGAGATGAGGTGTGAAAAAACTTCAACTATCTTATTTTTATTTCAATTGTTTAAGGGCTTGTAATAGGTTCAAAATAAGCTCAAAACAATATTAAAAAAAATGCAGTTTTTAAACAATAAACGGCTTCTTCGTTAATATCCAACCTATTTCATCTAAACTGTTTGACAGGGTTTACCTACTGCCTCTTCTGAGTTAAAACAAATCCTCCAAGATTCCTCCAAGATTCCTCCTCTTGCCGTGATGTGTGCCTCTTACAATTTTGTTTATTAAATTGAGTTAACACCTTAAGATTAAGGAGTGACTGCTGTTTTACTGTCTCTGTGCAAACTTTCATATATCCTAACTACTTGAATTCTTTATAATATCGTCTAATATCCCGATTCTGCCCAACATCATTGATACTTCACCTGTCGCCATAGGTTTCATAAATACAAAAAATCACATGAGTACACCTATTATTTTAAATCTTTTAATGTATTTTTTATATTCAACTGTTCCACTACTAAATCCATCTTTGCTGTGGTTAGTTTCATTGTGAGTTTTATTGGAGAATTCGAAAAACGTTATCGAGTCACAATAGTCCTCACATATTGTGCTTGTGACTTCTGACAAGAGGGAGAATCGCCCTGTAAAATCGCCCCAGAAGGCGACCTACCATCATCAAGGTACAAAATGTCTAGTTAAATCTGGCCAAAGATTCCTTGGACAAAGAAATAGCAAAACAGTTCTCGTGCAGCTGCGTTGTCGCTTAATAAGTGACTTAGGGGCCAGTTAAAGCTATCATTGAAATGCATCATTAAAAACTTTGATTTCAATTTCCAAGACGATTAAACAAACTATAATGGCTTTAATTGGTATCAAAATGAAGCTATGAGGTCTAGATTTTTTTTACTGTAAAAAATACTAAATTATGATTTAAAATTTCTTTTAAATACACTTTTATTAATTTATTAATAGAAATCAATTGCAATGAACAGCTGATTTTCATTTCTTTAACTTCGAACACAATAGTTTCACTAATGTCGTTTTTATTTGGCAATCCGGAAACCTTCCGGATTCTTCTGAAAGTGTTCACTTGGGAAAAAATGACAGTTCTGATTCTGAAAATAAGAGAAATTTGCTTCTGGATTTGAAATCAGTGTCGAAACCAGAAGCCCTCACACATTCATATACTTAAACGTCAAACTCAACAGCTGTGATTTTTTGTATCCTAATTGTGCGAGTGTATCTTTCAACAAACATTTTTTCTTGATTTTCATTGTTGTCCATATTTGATGTTTCACATATACAATCACAAAAAACTTCAGAATCATCAGAATCAAATAAAAGTGTTCAGTTGGGATTCAGAGAGAGATTTCGGATTGCCAAATAAAAACGACATAATAGGTTCGTTCGTTCAACTTTACCCAGGGTTGACCCAGGTTTTCTTGACAACCCTCAGAGTTGTCAACAAAACTGGGGTTTTCGGTTTTCAAAACAGACCCAAGGGCTCTCAATTGCTTTGTTGAAAACTAAAAGCAAGAAATAATAATTATAAATAATTCTGTGTTCTGGTAAAACTTTAAATTTGTTATAAACTAGTTTTAAAAATGAATAAAACAATTTTGCGTTGTTGCTGAATATTTCATCTGATGAGTACAACAAACATTTAATTACAAGCCCAAGCAAAACCATGGTCCATGCAAATCGACAAACGACAACAAAAGAAATATAGATATGAAATCTCATGTGACTTTTGACAGCCACAGCAAAATACCTAGATTTACTTCAGGGCGAATTCAGGACGACCCCAGGTCTCAAAAAACACAGAATTTACTCACTAGGTTGACTTCAGGTTTTTCAAAAAATGATTTAGGGCGACTTCAGGGCTCAACGAACAAACCTAATGTCGTTTTTATTTGGCAATCCGGAAGTCTTCTGGACTCTTTTGAAAGTGTTCACTTGGGAAAAAATGACAGTTCTGATTCTGAAAAGAAGAGAAATTTGCTCCCAGATTTGAAGTCAGAATCGAAACCAGAAGCACTCACACATTCATATAATTAAACGTCAAACTCGACAGTTGTGATTTTTTGAATCCTAATTGGGTATACAAAGTAATTTTTTTTCAAAAAAAAATTATTCTTGATTTTCAAATGGATAACATTACTGTCCATATTTGATTTTTCACATACGAGTATATACAATCACAACAAACTTGTGTTCAGTTGGGATCCCGGATCGGAGAGAGATTCCGCATTGCCAGATAAAAACGACATAAAAGTGTTCGATTCGATTGCCAACTGTCAGTTTTGCTTTCAATGATCAACTCTAACCTCAAATACCTAGGATTGGTTGTTATCAGTCACTGTCAGGAAACTGAAACCAATTTTTCAATGAAAAAAAATAAAATCAGCGTTCGATTGATTTGTTTCAAAGATGCATTTCAATGAAAGCTATAACTGAGATCTAATCAACCCTTATGTATGCTGTGTAGTGGAGAGGCACGGACAACGGACATTGGCACGCTTTTAACTGCCTCGAACGGAAATTTTACATACCACTATCAGTGAAGTTTTATTTCCAGTTAAAATATGTATGTAATATGAAATATTGAAAAACCTCTTAAATCTTTTTTCTCGATACCAAAATAATGTATGTAAATAAAATAAACGCTCGCACTTTATTAGACTAAAGGGTTTTTCAATATTCAATTTCAATTTAGTTTTGATGACATCTGTCAAATCTTAATCAGTTACTGATGGCAAATTGGCAAATCACCATGGCAAGTAACGCTATTGGAACAGCACTTCAAAATTCAAATTGATAAAACTTTATTATCAAAATGAGTGTTCGTTAGTGCAAACGTTTGCACGTGTAGTGCCCATTTTCGTTCGGTGGCTGTTTACAGCCGACTCTTCAATCATTTGGTTGCCAAATTTGAGACGACCGGTTGGGTAATCAATCAGCCAATATTCGTACGTCAAAAGAACGAAAGATATGGCGAGAACATTGCGAACATTGAGAACAGTCCGTGAAAGTGTACAGCGCAGGCCCCGAGGCAGTCAATTCCTCGCCGTTCACAAGTACTCGGCTTTTCACAGACACTTTAACTTGGCGAAATTGGCATCTGAACTGGGGCATACATCTGTACATGATCGAATTGAACCAGGAGCTCAGATGATAACCAATCTCTTATAGGACAAATTAAACCATAGGGAGCAAGACGACATGTGGTTCTAGCAGGACAGCGCGACGACAGCGGACGCCACGATTGACATTCTCCATAAACGATTTGAGGGCAAGGTTATCTCTCGCAAAGGTTACCTGCATTTCACCATGCCATTTGACTACGCTAGATTTTGTATTGTGGGGTTCCCTGAAGTCGCAGGTTATTGCGAATAAACCATAAAAATAAAAATATTTCAACATCTATCCGCCCTTATTGAAAAACCTTTTATAATATTGTAAGGGTATTCATAATCCCTTGAGTTTGTGCATTATACGCAAAAAAGAAGAAGATACGGTACGCTAATGAACTCAGTAAGAAGCTCTAGGTCAATACAGTAATCAAGCACCGACAGAAAAAATGTTTACCAAAACGAAAAAAAAATTTAAACTAAATCGTATTGCTTGAATTAAAAAAATCATCGAATCGTTCTCTATACGAAGCCAATACTTCGCTTGTAGAGTAAATAATAATTGCTACCACTTAAAAATCAGTGTAACTGCATCAATTCACGATCGGGTGATCGTAAGTGCTTTTAAAGTCTGTTGTTGACATGAGTGTGTATGCACTGACGATGCATGATACGATACTCGTACCTCTGCTTTGTCGTAATTTCAAAACCCTTAGGCTGTTGGCCCACAATTATTATCATTTTCTGCGTCGTTACATTGAAGCAATGTCAATGTCAAAATTGCCGTGAAAGTAAGCATTTTTTTTTTAATTAAAGGCTTTGTAGCCTACAATATTTACTATTTTTCAATTTATTTAAATTCAGTGTTATGATTCGGACGCTTTTAATAGGTCATGGAGCTTTGATTTGAGCGTAGTTGTTTATCTTAGAAGTAGATTTAAGATTATGTATTTACATAATGCAAATAAAACCACCAACAATTTTGTGAGAGAACCTAGAATGGTGTATCTTGATTAAATTTAAAATGTGTATACACAAAAATTAAGAATTTAAAAAGGTTAATTGTGGTGTTTTATTCTAGAAATAAAGATAAAATAAAATAAAAAGGTAGGTATTTGTCTTTGGATATCACGTTAAACGATTATACGAATAGGCAGGGTGTATATATGTATATTTCCATGTACATAAATAAAGATGAATAATGATTTATTATAAAATATTGTTTTTTTTCCTCAAATGGAGTGTGCAATTTTTTTTATAACTAGGTTTTTGAATAGGAACTTGGTCAAGAAAAAATTAACAGGATAATATATCCAATTATCTGAAGACTTCAATATGATATCAACTTTATTTAAACGCAGTTAAAAATAAAAGTGTTTCATCTAAAAATGAATTTTTGAATGAAGTTTCTACCACTAATATTAATAGCAAACTCCGTAAACATACGTTACGGTACATCAAAGAAACCCCAAAATGATTTAACATTGGAGATAAACACTCTCCTATTTCTTTCTTAGAATTTACCCAAGAATCATTTCCCAGAATATCCATGACGAATTCAGGAACATCTCACCCCGTACAGACTTCAGGTTTTTATCTTAACCCTAGAAAGGTAATCTTCGTCGATTAGACGAACATCATTTTTTCTTTTTAAAATTTCTCAAAGATTCTTCATAGATCTTTAAGGAGAATACAAAGTCACAAATCTAAAAAAATAAAATGAAAAGTGTGTTTTTATTAAAAGAAAGGTTTGATGAAAATAAATTATTAACATCTACAAGAATTTGTTAATAACTTTTCGAAAAAATTGCATTTAAATTTTACTTCGTCGATTCGACGAATGATTACCTTTAACGTACTAAAAAATATGATTACCTTTCTAGGGTTAAATCGATTTTATATACAAAACATGGGTGTAACTAGAGAAAATCTATAAAAACATAAACAAACTTTTTAAATAGTTTTGAACTAAAAAAAATGATGTAAAAGTTTTCTTAAAAATTCAATTTTGTATTAATAAAATTTGTTTCGCATTTTTACTTGCGATAAACAGGATGGGCCATCTAGTGGTTTCTTTTTAAATCATAGGTTATTTTGACAATGACAGCTGTTTACCGCTCCAAATCCTGACAGAAAGTCAGTTTCATACCCCCGCGGAATGAAATGAGTCGCTTTACGCTTGAGCAACGTTGTGTTCCATAATTAATGAAAATGATTGCTTTTATTAATAAGGCCATAAAACATGGACGAAATTTAATTTTGTTCATTTTATTGCATTTTTAAAAAGAAACTTGTCTTAGGTCCAGCCTTTACAAAATGGTCGGAAAAAGTATTTTGACAAAACTATACATACATATGTGCAAAGTTAGACTTCTCGTTTTGATGAATTAACGGTTCATTTTTAATGCTCAAATAAAACACATTCGTGCTTTTAACTGTAAAATCGTAAAATATTTTATTTTTCTCATGCATTCGTTTTTTATCACGTTCAATGTGTGCTCAGGGCTAAAACTAACTGGAAATCAAAAATTTTGACATCATATTTTTTCTAATTTAATTCGTTTTGCGTGCTCAAAATTTTAAACGATTTAGTAAAATTCTAAAGCTATTTTAGTAAGTTACTAAATTAAAAAAGAGGATTTTACTCCACGTATAAAGGTTTGACAAGACAACAGTTTGGTTCTTGGCTAAAAAGCTAAACATCCAATACATAATTACAAAACCTTGGGCTTCCGATTTCATCAGAATTACAAGTACATACTAGCTTTGTATAGGTATATGACCAATAGTATTATCATGAAGCGTGATTTTGTGATGCAAACGCTATCCTGGTAGTGGCGCTGAAATAAGCGCATTATTTTACAGTGGAGAGTAGGATAAGATACAAAACAAGTAGTAAAAAAGAGAATATTTTATTATTACATTTAGTAAAGACAAATCTAGCAATTGCAGTCCCTAGCCTTAAGATGTCGCCACAATCGTTCGTCTTCTTGATAGTACTATAAGTTTTATATACAAAGGTACTATCATCTTTGTATATATAACCTATAGTATTATCATGGAGCGTGATTTTGTATTGCGAACGCTAGCCTGGTGGTGGCGCAGAAATTAGCGCACGCTTTTACAGTGGAGAGTAGGATAACATACAAAACAAGTAGTAAAAAAGATAATATTTTATTATTAAATTTAGCAAAGACAAATCTAGCAATTGCAGTCCCTAGCCTTAAGATGTCGCCACAATCTTTTGTGTTCTTGATAGTAGTATAAGTTTTATATACAAAGGTACTACAGGGCAAGTTTTACATTTAAAAAAAAAAAACGAACTCGAGATTTTGGTCCAAGTTGACATTACGATGATAAAGAACACGGAAAAAGTGAAATTCTGTCTATCTGTTTGTACGAGTATCTGTATCTCGGCGTACAGCCTAAACCTTTCTCATTAACGGCTCTAACGATTCTGACCGACATTTTTTTACAGAAGCTCCGTTGATTTTTTTTTTGAAAAATCAATATCTTGAAAACGAGTGAACGATTAGTTTTTGTAATTATTTCCTAAAATGTATATTATTAAATACTTACATCTCAATTTTTTTTTAGAAAAGTTTTAAAGAAATTTCTTTTATAAATAAAATATTCTTTTAAAAAAATCGATATCCTAACTTTTAAGGGGCTTCTATGTAAAACGAAAAATTTGATCGAAATCAGCTCAGCCCATAAAGAAAAAGTCGAGATATATGGCAGCAACCGTTATTAACAGCTGTTGATAAAATTGTTGCTTATGAAAATATAAGACATTATGTAACGGGTGATTTTTTTGAGGTTAGGATTTTCATGCATTAGTATTTGACAGATCACGCGGGATTTCAGACATTGTGTCAAAGAGAAAGATGCTCAGTATGCTTTGACATTTCATCATGAATAGACTTACTAACGAGCAACGCTTGCAAATCATTGAATTTTATTACCAAAATCAGTGTTCGGTTCGAAATGTGTTTCGCGCTTTACGTCCGATTTATGGTCTACATAATCGACCAAGTGAGTGAAATGTCGATTCGTCGCCGTTCGCAGCAATTGGGTTTGTGTTATTCGACCACATGGAAGATTTTACGCAAAGATCTTGGTGTAAAACCGTATAAAATACAGCTTGTGCAAGAACTGAAGCCGAACGATCTGCCACAACGTCGAATTTTCAGTGAATGGGCCCTAGAAAAGTTGGCAGAAAATCCGCTTTTTTATCGACAAATTTTGTTCAGCGATGAGGCTCATTTCTGGTTGAATGGCTACGTAAATAAGCAAAATTGCCGCATTTGGAGTGAAGAGCAACCAGAAGCCGTTCAAGAACTGCCCATGCATCCCGAAAAATGCACTGTTTGGTGTGGTTTGTACGCTGGTGGAATCATTGGACCGTATTTTTTCAAAGATGCTGTTGGACGCAACGTTACGGTGAATGGCGATCGCTATCGTTCAATGCTAACAAACTTTTTGTTGCCAAAAATGGAAGAACTGAACTTGGTTGACATGTGGTTTCAACAAGATGGCGCTACATGCCACACAGCTCGCGATTCTATGGCCATTTTGAGGGAAAACTTCGGAGAACAATTCATCTCAAGGAATGGACCGGTAAGTTGGCCACCAAGATCATGCGATTTGACGCCTTTAGACTATTTTTTGTGGGGCTACGTCAAGTCTAAAGTCTACACAAATAAGCCAGCAACTATTCCAGCTTTGGAAGACAACATTTCCGAAGAAATTCGGGCTATTCCGGCCGAAATGCTCGAAAAAGTTACCCAAAATTGGACTTTCCGAATGGACCACCTAAGACGCAGCCGCGGTCAACATTTAAATGAAATTATCTTCAAAAAGTAAATGTCATGGACCAATCTAACGTTTCAAATAAAGAATCGATGAGATTTTGCAAATTTTATGCGTTTTTTTTTTTAAAAAACTTCTCAAGCTCTTAAAAAATCACCCTTTATAACTACAAGGTAAATAACCTTTTTCTTAACTGTTGCATGATAAGTCCCATGTTTTATAGCTAAACAAAAAATTCAAACACTCTAGAGAATATTTCAAGACCTTTTAAGTCCCAAGTTAAATGAAATTCACTTCGGCTATAACAACATAGGTACATATCCACGTTTGTTTCGCAATAAATAATATAAGCAGATATTTTTTGTATTAGGTACCTATGTATCTACCTTTTTTATTTTTTTTTTAATTAATTATCTAGGTACTCGTAATTAGCATATCAAAAAATATGATAGTAGTATGTAGGTAAATTTTAATATATCGTACATGCCTACATTACATGCATATGAAAAATGCTGTCACATGAAATATGACACAATTGCATTAGGTACTCGTACATAATATAAAAAGTAGTATTCGAAAAATATTGACATGTAACTAGAAACGATTTACATGACCAAAGAATTTTGTCACTTATTTTCGTTCATAATTTTATGATTAATCGAAATTTTGCTATCAAATTAACAATGACGATCTTTTGACAAGCTCTCAAGTCGTAGTATAAAAAAATGTACATAATGTATTTTAAATTCGAAGATCACTTAACCGAAATAAAGACAAAAATTAAACTAAAAATAGACTTAAATATAATAAATAATAACTTGTTTATTTTGATTGTTGTTGGATTAAAACAGGAAATTTAAACCAAAACAATTGCGTTCTATGAAGAAATTTCACATGGATTCTTATAATTATATTATGACACAGAAATTAATTTTTAAATTATACTACTTTGGTAAAATGATTTTTAAGTCGTATTTATTTGCTAAAGTTGACATGTGGATATGTAGGTAGGTATACAGCTATGATATTCAAGTGTAATATCACTTTAAGATCGGCACTTAATCTATTCACTATTTCACATTTATTATTTTCACTTATTCTGTCGATTAAATATGATCAATTTTCAAAAAACAAACCGAACTTTTTAAAAGCTAAATTCTTTTTTTTATCTTAAAATATTTCCATACCTATAATTCTTACCTCCTCCGGCAAACGACAGAACTCAGAACGCGCACTACGAGTTTACACACCACACGTGTTTTACCGAATGCCGACTAAGCAATATCCAATTTTTTTTTGGTTTTGTACCAACTACCAACCACTTAATAAAAAAAAAACTTTTTTATTTAGTTCTCCCTTAATGACGTCATTAATGACATTAATTTAAAAACAAATCTGTCATATACCGCACCGCCTCTTACGCTCCCCCTAGCGTTGTTTCGTTTTTTAACATGTGATATGCGTATTTACTCGTACTTTAAGGGCAAGTTAAGAATTCTTAAAAATAAACAAGAACCATGTAAGTAATCATGTGTAAAAATTAACAGCACCTACTTCTTAGAAGTGTTTACCTATTTTTTGTTTATAACGGGTGATTTTTTAAGAGCTTGAGAACTTTTTAAAAAAAAAAAAACGCATAAAATTTGCAAAATCTCATCGATTCTTTATTTGAAACGTTAGATTGGTCCATGACATTTACTTTTTGAAGATAATTTCATTTAAATGTTGACCGCGGCTGCGTCTTAGGTGGTCCATTCGGAAAGTCCAATTTTGGGTAACTTTTTCGAGCATTTCGGCCGGAATAGCCCGAATTTCTTCGGAAATGTTGTCTTCCAAAGCTGGAATAGTTGCTGGCTTATTTGTGTAGACTTTAGACTTGACGTAGCCCCACAAAAAATAGTCTAAAGGCGTCAAATCGCATGATCTTGGTGGCCAACTTACCGGTCCATTCCTTGAAATGAATTGTTCTCCGAAGTTTTCCCTCAAAATGGCCATAGAATCGCGAGCTGTGTGGCATGTAGCGCCATCTTGTTGAAACCACATGTCAACCAAGTTCAGTTCTTCCATTTTTGGCAACAAAAAGTTTGTTAGCATTGAACGATAGCGATCGCCATTCACCGTAACGTTGCGTCCAACAGCATCTTTGAAAAAATACGGTCCAATGATTCCACCAGCGTACAAACCACACCAAACAGTGCATTTTTCGGGATGCATGGGCAGTTCTTGAACGGCTTCTGGTTGCTCTTCACTCCAAATGCGGCAATTTTGCTTATTTACGTAGCCATTCAACCAGAAATGAGCCTCATCGCTGAACAAAATTTGTCGATAAAAAAGCGGATTTTCTGCCAACTTTTCTAGGGCCCATTCACTGAAAATTCGACGTTGTGGCAGATCGTTCGGCTTCAGTTCTTGCACGAGCTGTATTTTATACGGTTTTACACCAAGATCTTTGCGTAAAATCTTCCATGTGGTCGAATAACACAAACCCAATTGCTGCGAACGGCGACGAATCGACATTTCACGGTCTTCAGCAACACTCTCAGAAACAGACGCAATATTCTCTTCTGTACGCACTGTACGCATTCATGTGGTTGGTTTAATGTCCAATAAAGTAAACTGAGTGCGAAACTTGGTCACAATCGCATTAATTGTTTGCTCACTTGGTCGATTATGTAGACCATAAATCGGACGTAAAGCGCGAAACACATTTCGAACCGAACACTGATTTTGGTAATAAAATTCAATGATTTGCAAGCGTTGCTCGTTAGTAAGTCTATTCATGATGAAATGTCAAAGCATACTGAGCATCTTTCTCTTTGACACCATGTCTGAAATCCCGCGTGATCTGTCAAATACTAATGCATGAAAATCCTAACCTCAAAAAAATCACCCGTTATTTAATGATTACAGAGTGAAATTTAAAATTTTATTTAAAGTCTACTCTACGTTTTATTGTTCGTCCATAAGCCTTTAAATTAAAGTTTTATTTTTTTTTTAAACAAGACAACTGCCACTATTTTTTGTGGAGCTATGTTAAGGCTCATGTCTATAGCGACAAGCCCGCTTCGATTGACGCACTTGAAGCCAACATTGGGTGGTACGCAGAAGCCATTTGCTCAGTCTCATGAGAATGAGCTCCAGATAGTGAGATTGAGCTTTTGCCATGAGAAAAATCTCAATTTGGTATGCAAGAGACTTGTCTCATTTTGTCACAGACGTAACAATAGACGTGCAGCAAATTGCTAAGAAAATACCTAATATTAAAAACAGATTCAAAGAAAGTGTGTCAAAAATATAACAGGTAACAGAATAATGAAACTTAAATCATAGGAAAAAGTACAATGGGATTTGTTTAATAGAGATGGAGGCTCACAAAATCCAAATGCTGCACTTAATAGACTATTGTAGGTCAGAAAATATTTTTTAGAGCACATTTATTATTACTTCATTACAACAATTTGTACACGTATAGTTAGTGTAGCCATTAGTCCAGACGAATCATCTAATTCCGTTGCAAGCGCAAAGCAAATTTTGAATTCTAACACTCGAAAAAGAAAACATGAAAATGTTGAATGAGAAGTTCAATCGAGATAGATGAAACAGATAAACTTTCTAACCCCGATGTTTTACTTAAGCAAAATTTAGTTTTGACAAAGAAATTAAAACTCTTGGGAGAAAAACTTGCATCATGTGAAATTGAAGTTCTTCATAATTTTTTTTCGCTATACTATGTCCAACAAAAATTGTCAGTACAGGGAAAATAGGACGTTTGTCTCTCATTCATTTGCATTGCCATGCATAAGTGTGTCGCCTTTTAAAGCTCTCACAGGGATTCCGTAGTTTAAATTATAAAACGCCGCAAATGAAAGTAAAAAACGCGTAGAGCTACCGTCTGCCGATTCAAAACGACTGAAAACAATATTCAATTTACCTTTTCCCACAACGCCAAGCGCTAAGATAATAGGCGCGTTTTTTTTTAAGTTGAAAAGCAATACGACAACACTCAACATACTCATCTTCTTAAAATGTGTTCTCAAAAGCTTCAAATCCCAAAAGCTCCTTAATAAAAACCACTGAAAAAGCTCTTTGCTTGCAATTGAGAATGATAATGGCATCTCTGTTTTGATGTAGATAAAGACGGTGTTCACATTGGACTCAATCCGCCGACTTATTTTGATGTCTCTGTGTTTTTTCTCGTTCGCACTTCATGGTAAGAAAGAGACGGCAAAGTGAGGCAGGATTTTTAAAACAAATTGAAAATTAATGGATTTTTTTTGACATTTGTCTTGGTGACATAATATGACACACGAAGATACAGTGTATCACAAAAGTAAGTAAGCACTCATTAAAAAAAAAATATAATCAAACACTATTTGGAAAATAAATCGAAGTGCGAGAATGGTAAAATTAGCTGTGTTTTATTTTCCCCCAGATCTTATCCGGATTGGATTTTTTTTTAAAAATAACATGTAAAACAACAAATACAAACAAAACTGGGCCTTGTGTTGTTTTTGTTTTACATGTAATTTTGAATGAAGATCCAATCTGGATCAGATCTGGGGGAAAATAAAACACAGCTATTGTTAACAAAAGTCCATCTACTATACACAAAATAATAACCAAATAAAATAGCATTGGAAGTTTACAAAATGACCCTCGATCAATGACAATGACAAGCAGGAATGCCGTATTATTGTTAGAAAAGTGAAGAGGAATCTTTGAGTATATATAATATGGAGGGCTCGTTTCTATTCCAAATGCGTGACTATCATAGAGGCGCTACTCAAATTTGTGTAAGACAAAGTTATTGCCGATTGCTTCATATCACATGTGACGGAGAACTATATGTGAGGAGAAGGTAAGCACAAATCGGAGGATACGGCTGTATCCTTAACTTACAGAAAGTGAGACAGCGAACCCTATCACAACTTCAAGTACTACAATGCATTAGGGATAGGAACGAACCCTCCATATTATATATACTCAAAGAGAGGAATCCACAAGTAAGCCCATCAAAGATATCAGCAGAAATAACCAAATAAAACAGGTTAATCATGTAACCCTCAAACTATTCGACGAGTGCTCTACCAATCCAGTTATCATGTATCGGTTAGAAAGAAACCTTTCATAAGTAAAATAAATCGCCAAAAGCGGCTCTTCTTTGAAAAAACCCATGAATCTAAACAAGGAGAATTTTAGAACACAGTTGTTTTATTTGAAATAATATTACTTTTTAGTTCGAAATACATACAATTAATTATAGACAAAAATATTAAGGTTTTTTTTTTAACATTACTATCGATTGTTTGAAGGAAATGATCTTTAAACTAAGAGGTGCTTACTTACTTTTGTAATTCACTGTATATTTGTAGTGGCATAGCAAATGGCCAACAATTATGACAACTATAAGACGTCAAAGTGAGTCTGGAGTGTTCACACTGCTTTTGTGTCTGAACACGACAGGGTGGCCTTACGTCAAAATAATTCGGTTGAGTAAGTCCAATGTGAACAGCGTCAAAGAGCGCACGATCGTATTGAGTGACACTTGACACTCTTGTCTTGATCTTGACAGTATCTCATCAGCAGTGGGATACGACGGTCGTGTTGGGGTGTACAACTTTTTGCAAAGAATTACAACAACAATTCCTTAAGAAAAGTCAGTGGCTTGCTCTTTTTTTAGTGGCATTTTTCCTAACGCATTGTAGTGAGGGTGCATCAGTCGCCACTGCTTTAGAAAAAGCTCTCCCATAAGGCCTGTACTGACAATTTTTGTTGGACAGAGTATAGCTTTTTTGTGTACAAAATATATTGAACAAAGTTAATGGTTTTGGTTTAACAAAAGTAGCGCAATTTCGTTTCTCTTTCTCTGAAATTTAATCGAACCCTCTTTTTAGATAACTAATTTCCAGGCTCAACATTTTAGTAGCTTTATCTCATTAGAATGAGATTTTTGTTTTTTTCTGCATACGGAAATTTCTAAAATGGGATGGATCTCTTAAATGCGACCGATCTCTTTTTTTGAGAGATTTGTCTCATAATTATTCTGCATACGAAAGTTAGCAATTGCTCAAAAAAGTGAGATTTGAGACTGAGATAAAGCTTTCTACATACCACCTATTGAAGCATTTATTTGTGAGATACCGGCCGAAATGTTAGAAAGAGTATGCCAAAATTGGACTAAGCAGATGGACCATTTGAGGCGGAGCCGCGGCCAACATTTCCATGAAATAATCTTCAAATATTAAATCATATCGACCGTACTATCGATTCAAATAAAGATTTCATGCATTTTTCTGAATTGTATGTTTTTTTTTTTAATTTCCGATAGCTCATAAAAAATCAATCGTTATATGAAATTGATATATTTTTACAAAGGTTCCACGTTTTCCCTGCACAGCCGATTTTTGTTTGCTCCGTTTGTCATAAGTTAAACTGTTGTCTCAGTTCTATTTGTTAGAAAAAAAATGAAACACCATTTGAAAGGTAGTGTCAAAGTTAGTCTACTTGTTAATATTTTGGACCTTATTCGGAATTCCCAAAGGTTGGGTGTATGCAAAGTTTCTTTTGTATTTACAGAATCTGGATTTAAAGAAACTTTGAATTTACCCTATGGCCTATATTCATTTTTGTATATAATAAAAGTGCATTTTGGTGGGGGGGGGGGAATTCCGAATAAGGACCAATGTTTTTTGTGCGGTGAACGCACTACAACTTTCATCCTGTTAATTACTAGATACCATCTCAAAATGAATAGGTACGTGATAAATATAAAAATGTACTACATTCTTAACGTTTCAAAAGTTAAAAGATTTATTTGTTTAGATATAATCAGTGTTGATTAAAATAAGAGCGAGTATGTGCGACTTACTTGTGAGCTTTATTTGTTTTATAATTTTCGAATTCATGAACAATTCTACATACACACATCCGTTAGGTAAGATTGTATTCATCGCCTGATGATCGTGCAATGCCCAACCAAACGTAAAGTGCCGATTGTACAATGTATACATAGGTACATTATATTCCATTTTCCATTAGAATGTTGCTCGTAAAAGAGGTTGGTACTTTGACATTGACATTGACCGTGTAGCGTAACATAGATCACTAGCTATTTAATATTCATCATATGTACTTTTGAATTAAGTGTGTTAAAGGTATTAAAGCTTTTCAATTAATTGAACGCTAAAAAATATTTCATCATTATGACTATACAAAATTTTATCGTGAGTTAAATAACGCCGGGCAAACAAATGACCAAAATTACTTCGAGTTTCTATCTATCAAAATCTTAAACTGACCGCCATCATACAGTATGTACGAATATGTACATATGTACATACATTCATACATATCTTCTTAGAACAAAATGGTTTTGTATATTTTTTTTTGTATTAAAGAAGGAAAGATAGCCCTTGACTTTGCTTACAATTTGTGCAGGTACTTACCATTTTTTTTTGCCGGATCCATTTTTAACAAACAAAGAAGGCTCTGCACTAAAAAATAATGTTACACTTGAATCCGATAAATCAGGTAATTCAAAAGATCCGACTTAAGCAATAAAGAACAATATTATAGGAAAAAATATCACAAAGTGATTTTTCAAAAGTACGAGTAGTAAGGAGATGAATTCGTGACGATTTTGTATTGACAGAATAAGCTCTACTCGAACATGTGTCGCACATAAAAGCCGAAATGATACTAAAATCCGTGTCGATTCAAGTGAATGATTAAAGCCTAGAAAGTTATCGTACCTCCTGTCTTCATCACAACAGCTGAGCAGTATTTGTTTCTTTTTCTTCTTCTGGAATTTTTCATTGATATCAATTATGTAGTTACTTTCAAATCAAACGATAGATGTTGATGGTGAATCATTCAAGCAAAAGAGAGGATAGGAACAGGTTTTATTTGCATTATTATTATTATACTTTTCTTAATCAAAGCTCGCAAGATTCGCGAATCGCAACGCAACCAGATGTGGCAAAATTGAGATACAGAAGCACAGTATGTATGTATGTATGTTGCAACTATTTGAGTGTTTAAAGTTTTTTCGTGATTAAAAGAGCTTTTCTATCAATGTTCAACGCTTTTACTTTTAAAATGTCGTATAGACTAAGTAAAGGTACATATTTGCTTCTACATTTTCTTAAATTCAATTAAAAGCTCCAGTGACCTCAACTCTAAGGTGCGTTTCGCCCAGGTACGACAGTGGGCTCATCAGTAGATGCTGCCGTACCCTTCTAAGACTCAAATATTAATCGATGTTTACGGACTCTTATAAAATTTACAGCTTTAATAGAAAAAAAATAAAATAAAATACATAATACAAAAAAAATTCCCCTAGAAAGTGTGGATGTGAAATTAAAGGTTGATGTGATTCTTAATGCAATGAATTCTTCTTGGTCAAGGTTGTTTAAATCTCTTTTGTGGATAAGAGAGCATATGTGTGGATAAGTAACACACTAAAGTTTATTGTAGGTACGTACACATTTTCGTTGTTTTTACAGAACGAAATAATAAACCATATGCTGTGGGGAGAGGGGTTGTGTTAAGAAAAAGAAATTCAATTTTTTCATTGAATAGAATTCAGAACAGAGTGTCAAAACTGATT
Source organism: Philhelius festivus (assembly GCA_963931855.1). Classification (NCBI taxonomy): domain Eukaryota; kingdom Metazoa; phylum Arthropoda; class Insecta; order Diptera; family Syrphidae; genus Philhelius; species Philhelius festivus. The sequence goes on from OZ007556.1 coordinate 92,735,965, forward strand.
AGAAATAGAGCTATCATGGATTCATTCCCATCATTTGAACACCGTCGGAGAACACTCAATGCTCACTAGAAGTAGCTAGTTACATTCCTCCCCTTTATCAATTCCCCCGTGATACCCGCTTCGCTAGGAATGCTCATCAGTTCACCCTTGAGCCTAAGTTTAGTCGTACTGTCAAATATAGAGAGATTCGTTTTTTAGTCGCACAACACGATTGTGGAATAACTTACCCAGCAGAGTTTTCCCTTGCCATTTCAATTTGCAAACATTCAAAACCAATGTTCATCGACATCTCCTTCCCAGTGGCGTAGCGAGGGGGGGTGGGCAAAGGGGGCACAGGCCCCGGGCGGCACTTTGCTTGGGGGCGGCAATTTTTCAAAATATCCGGGCGGCACTTTGCTACAATTTTTCTAAATACGTTAATGTTAATGGTTTTTGTATGTTATGTTTTTATATTTTCTTTTCATTACGCTACATTTTTCTGTGGATAAATTTTATCAGTCAGATAAATTATTTAAAAGTTTTCGAGCCAAAATTTTCAAACATTTCATTCGACTATTTCCAAGCCACCACATTTAACTTGTCTGTGTTTCTTGTGTTGTGAATTTTTTTTTAAATTTTGTGTACGGGTACAGTACCTACCTACATAAGCGCAAAGATTTTCATTTTACCCCTTTGGATTGATTACATAAAATCAGTAAATTGATGAAACGAAATACCTAGCTGATGGCTCGGAAATAATCCATTGATTTTTCGGAGTTGAAACCCCCATTTGGCTTTATTAAGAGTGTTTTCTCCATATCTCAAGAACCATAAGTTCCATAAAAAACATTTTCTCACATTTTTATAAAAAATTGAGTTCTCTATTTTTTACCGAGAAATCGAAAGTTAATTAGGTATTATTAAAAATAGAGAAACGATAACGACTCGGTCGATTTCCCTTAAACTTGGTAGGTACCTAGCGTTTTTTGGGCATTTTAATACCAAAAATAACGGTAGGTACCTGTCGTATAATTTTTTTTTTAGCAAAAAATGAAAATCTTATTTTTCTCAAAAACGTGCCCACAACTTTAAAAAAAAAATCAGTAATTTTTTTGCAGAAAGACTACCATTTTATAAAAAAAATAACGGTACCTCCCATACAAAAGTTTAAAAACCAGCATGGAAAATCTCATTTTTCTCAAAAACGACTCCTACGATTTTGATCAAAATTTTTGTGTGAGTTAACATACATAAATGCGATCTACGATAATATTATTGTAAAAAAAATTTCTATCGTCTAATAAAAGTATCTTTCATGGAACCATTTTTTTCGACTATCTCATTATCTGCTTAACCGATTTTAATGATTTTTTTTAAACAAGAGCTCCTGTTTGAATAATATTACATATCAAAATTTTCAAAAATCAAATTTTGGATTAAAAAAAATCAAAATTAATTTTTGAAACTTCGATATTTCAAAAATGGTTGGATAGTTTTTTTCAAAACTAATTTGGGGCAAGAGAATTTTATTCAAAATTCTCAAATTTGCAGGTTTATTTATTCTTCATTGTAGAAAGTTTAGTTTTTACAATTTAATCTTTGTGTAGAGGGATTTATCCCAGAGGCCATGACCCTTCGTCGTTGTTACCACAGTAAAGGAGCTAGAGCCTATGTTGAGAATTTTTCAAAGCGGCACATTTTACGAAGTTCTTATAACTGTTTACTGGTTGAAAACTTAGACTGACAGTTCTTTCGAGAAAGTAAAAACAAATCGGACATATGTATAGGTATGTTAAATCTAATCAAAAATAGTTCTGAAAAATTTTAAAGTATAGATAATACATGTTTTGCTAAGTAATTGGTGAATATTTGAAATAGATAGTTAGAAGTTTCGTTTCCATCTAAGATAAGTTGTGGTAATTTCCTTGAGCTGCAAAAAAAAACATGTTAACCGTTTTCAAAAGATAAAACCAGTTTTGAACACTTTAATTTTGATGGGCTGTTGTGAAATTTGTTTAAGTTAGTCCTTGGCCAATATTTCTGTTTCTTCATTTCCTTATGTATAACAATACCTAATAGAAATAAAAAAATATTTTAGGTATAATAGTTATTACTATAACTATAAGAATAATAATAATTAAAGGCAGTGCGGGTTGTTTTTTTTTAAATCCGGTTTTATTTTTCAGAAATCATCTCCCGATTAGACAATTCTATCTACATACACATACATAATAAATCTGTGAATAAAAAATTTAATTATAACAAGGAAAGTTAAGTAGCTGTTTCACTTTGATGTTTTTTAAAACAGCAAACAAAATTAAAGGCCCAGAAAAAAATTGCTAGGGGCGGCAAAATTGGCTCTGCACCGAGCGGCAAAAACCCACGCTACGCCACTGCTCCTTCCCCTCCCCTCTTAATTTTCCCATCGCCCCTGCTATGTTTAAAATAATAAGGGTCTCTTAACATACCCTTGAGCGCGAGTGAATTATTAAAAAAAAAATTGAATTCGTGTTCCCCGTGCCTCTCACTCTTGGGATGCTTGTTTTAAGAGATTTCCCCGTGCCTCTCACTCTCCTTGTGACTCCTGCCTTTTTCTCAAAACGTTTTTGAACGTTTATTCCCTCACAAAATTTGAACTTTTTGATTTCTACTTATACTTGTAATACATTTTTGTATTTTCCAAGAACAATGTTTTCGCAAGAGAACAAACAAGAAGTGCAAAATAAAGTAGTTCCTTTCGATGCACATAACAAGGATTTTTCTCATCGAACCAGCTTGAGTCTCTGATGTTTGTAATTCTCATGCATTCCAAAGCCATTGTCTCCCTTATATTCTTTTGATGTGGACGTTCTCTGAAAATTCCCTGAAATACTTTAAAATGAAGTTTGCATATACATAATATGTATCTTCTATTCAAAAGTTCATCAGTTGATGCTTTCAAATTTCCAGTCACTATTTTGAGAAAAAATTTTAGTAAAAATGAAAAATTCCGAAGGACATGCTATTTTTTCATCTGTTTTTAGGAAAAATTTTGAACACTAGGCACAATTGTTCTTTGGAAGCAAATTTCATTTCCAATTTCAATATCGCTTATGACTTTTTCGTACAAAGCCTCGTCGCATATTAATTCCATAGTAGCCTTAAACAGTGAAGTATTTTTCGTTATTTTAGGTTGAGTTTCAGATATGGAGAAAATGTAATTAGCTTCGAGGAAAGAATTTTTGACATCAAAACATTAAACTCATAAACTGAAGGATTTTTGTTGTTACCACCTTTACTCCGAATAATAGAAAACAAATTTTCTAAGATATCTTGCTGTATTCTTTTTGTCAGTAAATAATCAACATTCTCATACAAGCCACTATTTATATCTTCACTAAGTAATAAAACGCCGCCGTTTATTGTCTGTAGTAAGATACAAATAGTTTTAGTTCATTATAAGCTGGATTCCCTGGCTCAACTCCACGCTTCAAAATATTTTTGTCATAATGTGAACCACATACTTTCAATGTGAACTCTTTCGTTGCTAGAGCATGTTTGGAACTTTCTTTTAAGCAATTAAGTTCATAAGCTCTTTTTATTGATGTCGCGGTTGTCCTGCTGAAGATTAGCGTTGCCACGCGAACACTCATTTTTTCGAAAGCATTTGGAGCAATTTGTGAACTTGTAAATTTCTAAACATGTTTTAGCAACGTTGTCAATTTCTAAATTGAATATTTCTCTGAAAACATCAAAGGAAACACTAACATCTGGAGTTAGTATATCAGATTGGAGTAAAACATTGCCAAAAGATTTTAATAAATGTGGGAAATCGTAAAAACAAAATACTTTTTCATTATTGAAAATTGTAAAAGGCTTTTATTCGGAAACACCTAATAACTGGTAAGCTTTCCTATTATTAGGTCCTTGGTGGCAAACCTTAAGACCAAGTTCTTGACAGATCGATAAATTATTTTGTAGAATATCGTTCAGGTTAACCTCTTTCACACCGTTTGCGGAAACAAAATAATTTAAAACGCTTTTCTAATTATCAAATAAACCACTGACCATGAAAACACATATTTCGTTGGCATACAATCTTTTTCTAACTGTCCCTAGTTCTTCGAAACCATCAATCAAATCGTTTTTAATGTTATAAGTGAGATTTAAACGAGTTCTTATCTCATCAAAAATTAAAACCACATAGCGTTGACGTGGCTTAACAAAGCAAACTTTGACTTCAGATAAGAGTGGGCATTGTTTTCGAATCCTGGTTGTAAACCTTTTACCGGAGCCCATCGACAAAATGTGGGTACGTTAGGAAGTCTAAACCCCAGTCCATCCCTTAGAAAATTGTAGGCGCTTTGTGATCTATAAAAAATATTTTGGGAAAGTTCTTTTTCCTTACTATTATATTTTTTGGATTTGGAAAACCCCATTAGGACCAAAACGTGGACTGTTACGTTACATTCATACGCATATTTCAATACAAATTTACCTGAAAATATATGAAACTGAATACTTTTTCGATATCTATTATTTTTTTCTCAAAATAGACTTCCTAACTAACACTTTCTATTAATTTAAAAATCAGTGAGGCCTGTCATTTAAACGCTAAAAATGTTTTAGCAGGACTGTTACGTTACATGAATTTGGAAGTAGATTTTGAGGTTGCATTACATTATGCAATAAGTCTGCTCTTTTAGTGTACTATTTCAAACGTGAGGTACGAGGTTTCTGAGATTAAGAAAGGAAGTAGCAAATAAAATATTAATTACACTAAATACTGTATTTTTAGATTCTGTGGAAAGAAAAATGTTGGGACTGTTACGTTACATGAAAAGACTGTTACGTTACACGTGCGATCTTGGCTCTTTTAAGAGTTATAGTCAGCATGGAAAATGGCTAAAATTGTATTTTTTTTAGTGTTATTTGGTTTTCTTATCGTTAGACATTAAAAAGGATAACTTATGTAACATACAAATTAAATAAAAAAAAACTTAATTTTTCATTATAGGTATGTACATATCGAAATTGTGGCAATCCATTAATCCACTAACTTACTTTAAGTATTTGCACTTAGTTTTAAAAATAATAATATTTTACTTTATTTAATATAAATCTATCAATCATTCATTGTAATAATTTATTAAGTTTGTTTATCGAATTTAAACAAACTTTTAGTATAAATAGTGCTTTGTAAATTAATATAAATCAATTCTAATTTGGAGTTCAACAACTTCTCAAACTTTTCCGTCCTTTTTTAACTATTTACATACATATATACAGCTTTATCATCGTATCGTTACGATCGTAACGTTTATTTCCTTCATGGTATCTGTTTCGTAACGGAAAAAACCGACGTTTACTAACGCGTGTATTTGACGTAAACGCCAATAAATTAATAAAGTGTTGAATCGTGTCAAATAAGCAAAGAAGAATCATGAATAGTGCAGCAGTGTTATTGGAAGCGGAAAGATATGAATAAAGAAAATTAAATAAAGAAAATAGAATATTCTTAAGAAATATATCAAATATTTTCTAACTCAGATACAGCGTAATTATAAATTATAAAAGTTTATTCGTTTTTATTTTTTCTTTAAAAAATTTTAAACTTATAATTTGCTGTTGGAGAAATCGGAAATCAAATATCTTCATAAATCGCTTGAATTCACCATGCGTTGCTGCCATTTTGACATTTCAACGCACACAAACTTTATTTTCGTAGATTTTTCCGATTGCAATATCGGAACGGCTACAATCATACAAAATTCGTACATTTCGTAGAAATCGGAGAAAATTACGTTCCGAACGGGTACGATAATAAGGCTCATATTTTTTGTTCCTTTGGGTCTTACTAAGCTTTCCCTAAACAATAGAAGTATGATTGAGGTTATGAAATCAACATAGTTACGTTTTTTTAATTTGAAACGAAAAAAGACTGTTACGTTACAAACTGTTTTCTGTTCTAAACAACGGCATTATTTAGTACACAACAGAATTATTATTTTATTTTTAAAATAGACTAAAACTACTCGGAGAAAATATGGTTTTATTAATAATGTTGATATAATAGAAGCTGGAAAAATAAACTTTTAAGGTTCTTGGACTGTTACGTTACATCAAATATTGCGGTGGGTTTCTTTGTTATTTTAAATGCTGATTTCAATTTGTTTTTTAAAATATTTAAGCCCTATACTTTCAACAAAACTTACTTAATGTGACGAAAACGGATAACACTTAAAAAACTAATTTTGAATTAATAAAACTTACCATTTTGTTTCGTTTTGTATTTTAATTTTTTTTTTTTTAATTTCAAGGAATCAAAGAAAAACGTGTTTATCGTGAAGTAAGTAACGAATATCTCTTTGAAATTTATGTTACTCGTTACTTTGGGATGTATAAAAAACAAAAATGGCGAAAAGCCCGCGAAATTTGAAATATTTTTTTTTCTTTGTGGTTTCGTTTTTCGCGTTTTGGTCCATTAGCATATCACAAAATGTTTTAGAATGTTCTGAAATATTAAGCGCTTGGATTTGAAAAGATAGACTTACTTTAAATTTCTTACTTTTTTGAAGAGCAGTATGGGCTCTCATTTTATTTCTAAGTTTTCTTTTCAATTTTTTTGTTTTTATATACTGTAACTAAGTATAATGTTTTTTTTTTTAATACGGATTTTTTTTCTCCTCTTTCGAGTATATACATATATGGAGGAGATTGAAGATTTTCTAGACATAAGTCTATATCCAAGTCGGAATTTAAATTAAGAGAAGGAACGGTATCCTTCTTAAGGTATTTTCTTCAAATGAATTCGGAACAAAAATGATCCTCATAAACAAAGTACTTTCCTTCATTTATAAAGCCACATGCTTTCCTATTCCTACACAAATTATTTAAAATTTCATTTCAAGGTTCAGTGGTTTGATTTGGAAAAATTAGTTAAATATTCGATTGAAAAGGTAATCATTTTTGTTTGTACTGAATGCAATATCTAAAGGGTGGTTAAATTTTAAGGGCCGATGTTGAATGTGAACCACACCTAAACGTCAAGTTTTTTTCTGCATTTCTTTTATATTCTTCAATAAGCAGAATTGCCGCATTTGGGCGTGACTGTGACTGTTTGGTGCGGTTTATGGGCTGGCGGCATCATCGGGCCGTATTTTTTCCAAAATGAGGCCGGTCAGGCAGTTACTGTGAATGGTGTTCGCTATCGTGAGATGATAACAAACTTTTTATGGCCCGAATTGGAAGATATGGATGTGGACGATATGTGGTTTAAACAGGACGGTGCCACTTGTCACACAGCTAACTAAACAATAGCTCTTTTGCGCGACAAATTCAATGGCCGTGTTATCTCACGTGGTGGCGATGTCAATTGGCCGCCAAGATCATGTGATTTGACACCGTTGGACTTCTTTCTTTGGGGTTATTTGAAAGAAAAGGTGTACGTCGATAAGCTAGCAACAATACAAGAGCTAAAGGATGAGATAATTCGGCACATTAACGGTATAGAACCTCAATTATGCCTCAGCATCATCGAAAATTTGGATCATCGGATGGAGGTGTGCCGCCGAGGTCGCGGCGGCCATTTGGCCGATATTTTGTTCCATACATAATTGAACCATACCAATATTATCAAATGACAATAATTTCATAAATAATTTGTGCTTTGTTCAAAATCAACATCAGCCCTTAAAATTTAACCACCCTTTATTAAAAATACAGGGACACAATTTGGAACACAACACCTCGTAGTGAACCAGAGCCTAATGACTCCAACTATCAACCACTTTTATATGCGTGTTTACAAGCAGGAACGAAGGAGAATTACATTTTTCTTTCGAATCCGAAGAAAAGCACTTTCCATGACAAAAGACGTTCTTGAAGTATTTGTCACTTCCTCGCAAAAGTCAGTAGAACCCCGAAAAAATAATTTTGCAGCTACTGGGAATCCAACACAGACCTTTAGCATGACAGTCCAACGCACTAACCGTTATGCCAAAGGGTACTACATTACTATATTTGGTACATAAAACCAAATAAAACGATTTTTTTCTTAGAATATACCCAAGAACCACACCACACAGGGACACCCTGTATATGTAGAGCCCGGACTATATTTTATTTATTTAAGCTTAATTCAAGCCTGTTACTTAAAACTAAACAAAAAAATTCTTAAAATTAGATTAATAATAATAGTAGGTAATAATAGGTTTGGGTGGAAAGTTGTGTCGGGAAATGAGGGTATAATTATTGAAGCATTTTTAAGGGCAGTTTTTGAACTACTTAAATCAAAAATAGTTGAGTTGTTAGCACTTCTAAGCATTCTTGTAAGTGGTTCATTTTAACCGTTCTCGGTTCGGTGAAGGGCTATCCAGAAGAGTGGTGTCGATCTGAGGCGAGATTGATTTGTGTTTTGCATTATTTTGGGCAGCAATTCTACGCAGTCGATACCTCCAGATAATAACTGGTGTAAAAATAGAAGGTCAGCATTATCTCGACGTTCTCTTAAGGTCTGTAAATTTATCAGTTTAAGACGGTTTTCGTAGGGTGGGAGTCTGTATGGGTCGTCCCATCCGAGGCCGCGCAGACAAAATCTTATAAATCTGCGCTGAACGGCTTCAATGCGCTGGATGTGGACATGATAATAAGGTGACCAGGCGGGAGAGGCATATTCAAGCAGAGGACGTATGTTCATAAGAAACGTATAAGGATTTTGTGACGTAGGGATTTGAGAAATCGTTGGACCAACGCCTTACGAATCCTAGAGTTGAATTAGCCTATTAATAATAGAATCATAATGAGCTCGAAAATTTAGCTGATTGTCACAAATAACTCCTAAGTCACGAATAGATGTGACAACCGAGACTTGTTCATTATTCAAGAAATAATAACGCTTGGGGAGAGGGGGGCGTTTTCGAAAATAAGTAATGACTTGACACTTAACTGACGTTAAGTTCGAGAAAATTATGACGGCACCAGGTAAGAAAATTATTTAGGTCGGTTTGTAGTAGCTGGGTATCTGCTGAGCATGTAATATGTTTAGAAATACGCATGTCATCAGCGTAAATCTCCAGGTCAGATCCTACTAAAGTAAGCTCAACGTCGTTTATACTTAACAAGAAGAGAAGGGGGCCAAGGTGACTACCTTGGGGGACGCCTGATGTTGAGCGAACAGGGTTGGAAGTACTTCCTCTGAACAAAACAGTGCCTAAGTGCCAATTTCGCAGCCTAATTCCATGGCACAAATAGTATTAGATACAAATTGAGTAACATTAGATGTAGTTGATCTACCTTTAAGAAAGCCATGTTGCTTACGAGTATCAGAAAAGAGTAATTTACAATGAAGAAGTAAATAATCGTGAACTAAACTCTCGAATAATTTAGGAATACATGAGAGCTTTGCTATCGGCCTATAATTTGAGACATCACTCTTAGATCCTTTTTTATGTATAGGGATAATGAAACAATCTTTCCATTGATTATGAAACACACAGCAAGAAATAGATAGTTGAAATAGAGCAGTGAGTGGTTGAGCAAGTTTAGAGATGCATTTTTTAAGAACAATAGGAGGATGAAAAATCATCCTTAAGCTGGCAAACTTTGTTAATCACTGATAAATTGACATATATTAATCGATGTCAAAGAGGTCTTAGCACAACCATTCATATAACTAAAAAAACCAAAGTCTACTTCAGAGTTATAAGAAGAAAATGCTTGGCCAAAAAAATCGGCGAAATAGTTAGAAATAGTTTTAGGATCAGCGGATTGCAGTAGTTCAAGGTGGAGGGATAACCATCTGACTTCCTGTTAGAATTAATAAATTGAAAAAAGTGTTTTGGGTTCGAGATAAGATAAGATTGAGTTTGGATGAGATGATTTGAGTAGAGTGACTCAAACAAGCTGGAAAAGTTGTAGAAGGCTACCATGTAATTGGAAAGATCATTGTCTGATTTTGACCTGAGAAATTTTTTCCATAGGATATTTCTTCTGTTACGAAGAAGGCGAAGTTCTTTGGTGTACCAGCAAGGAGAAGCTGTAAAATTCTTCTGAGGCATAAGTGGTGTGGATTGTGCAAAGCCGGTTTGTATAAGAGCGTAAAAGGTGGTTATAATAATTTCAATATTCGAGTCCATAGTGATAAAGTCGAAGTTAAGTTTACCAATCAGCTCTTTAAGTTTATCAAAGTTAGTTTTACCTACTTAAATTATATTTTTGCGATGTGAGAGAGTAAGAACGAATGTTTTCGCACTCAAAGGCAAAAGTAACTGAAATTTTTACTCCATACTAGTCTGGGCAAGATTAGAAGACAGAAGTCTATCAACAAATAAAATTTGTTTTTCAGATATTGCATTGGTAGAAACATAATAGGTCTCATCTTCAGAAATTTCCCATACTAGACGGGGAAGGTTAAAGTCACCTGCTAAAATTATATCATCTTCGGAATCAATATGATCAACCACATAATCAATTGCATCTAACTACTAAGATTTGATATGCAGTAGTAAGCTGGGAGGGGGGTATATAGCAGCACAATAAATAAAGGAAATATTTGGATACAAGGACTTTTACACAAATTATTTCAAGGTTTAGGATATTAGGTATGATAAACAACGATGAGTCCCAATTAGAATTTATTGCCAGAGAACACCACGGCCTGATGAAGAGTTACCATCTGAGATTAGGACTGGGAATGAGTGAAGTTAGGATGTTTAGGTATTGGAGTTGGAGTTTGGTTATGGTTAGTTGGAAAAGAATTAGAATCATATTGTTTGAAAAACATTTTAACCGGTTTTAGCGACACAAGGTTTTTATGTGTTGCACATACCGGGAACTGAAAGATAGTCGGTTTTTTCAATACAAGTTCCGCTCATGAATAGCGGCATGGGGAGTGGATTCTGCTTCAACCATAGGAGACAGCATTGGGATTTTGAAGCATTAAATTCTACATAATATATTAAATTTGTTGGTGCGACATCTCGTGGAAAACTAGGGCCTAGTGTGCCTTTGAGCATTTTGTCGGCCGGGATTGAGGAGACCTATGTACGATTGGCTACCGAGTTCTATCTTCTGAGATACGTTTTCACGCTCGTAAAAATCTTAAAATTTACAATTATGATATCTTGAACTTTAAGTATGAGATACATGAAGGTATGTATAAAAATCGTTCTAAGTATGGATGGAAGGAGGTATTAGAAAAAAGGCAATCATTATGACTTCTGAGAACCATCAAGACAAATCTGTGCTAAACATATCATATCGGAAGTGTTATGTGACCGTCTTTGGCAACCACCAGTTGGGTTTCCGGTTTGGCAAATCGGCTATAGTCAAAAGACTTCAAAGGCCCATATTATATCATTCATAATCAGGAGCTCTATATATGTCGATAATCGAACTAGGATCGTAGGAAAACTGATACAGCTCTGCCGTATGGCGTTAAAAAATACGCAGTACAAGTACAATGTGCTACAAAAGAACTATGTGCTCCTCCAAACTATTCCAAATATGCACAGGATTGCGGCAAGGAGATGCGCTATCAGTTGACTTCTTTAATCTCGTTCTGGAGCAGATGGTGCGGAGGTGAGGTGTTAATACCAAGGACACTATTTTCAACAAATCTTTCGAACTATTGGGGTAAGTCAACGATATCGTCGTCATTTCCCGTTCCTGACTTTTCGTAAAAGATTCCTTCGATTGAATATCCGGTGAAACTAAATGATGGAAAATCTAAGAATGTATGAATGTACATGATATCAACAAACAAATAAACATCCATCTAACGGCTAGAACAAAATATTACTGTCAATAGCAATAAATTGGAAGTAGTCAAGGACTTCATCCACCTCAAAGCAAATATGTATTAACTGCACTTTGATTTGGCGAAACACATTGGTTCAAAACTTGTCACGCGTAAGATGAAGTGCAAGCTCTAGAAAACTCTTATACTGCCAGTCTCAGTTGGACGATAGTCGGAAGGGAAGGAGGCATAATAGTGAAATCCAAAATCCCAAATGGCAGAAAATGAGAATCCCGAATTCGAGACAAAATCCCGAATGCCAAAAAATACAGAATTTAAAACTTTTTTTAGTACCATTACAGAACTTTAAAAGAAACCAAACTGTTTTGCATGGCTTTTCACTCCACTTTTCACTTTTGCTGCTTAGAAATTAAAATCCATTACCTATATCTTTGAGAATCGTTTCCGTTAATTTTTTTTTAGAAAAAAGCAATATGTATGGCTAGATTTAAAAAAAAAGTCAGCTTATTCCATTTGTATCCTCTATTAAGGAGCAGCTTAAGTCGCAAGATTTTTAAAAAATACTTTTTGATTTTGTATGTCGTACTCCGTTCCTCAATTTTTTTAAATACTAAAATCCCGAATGGCATAGTCCTTTTCATGAAATTATAATTCAACAAATATCAGGTAATTTTTTTTGGCTTTACTTCGCCCATAATCCAAAAAAATGTGCCTACTTATGTAAAAAAAAATTGTTTGTGTAAATTCTTAAAAAAACTGACCTCTTCACATCTGAAATAGCAAACGGTCAAGGAAGGAACGCAGATAATTAACCAGAAATGTTACTTCAGGCGTCTTGAACTAGAACTTGGATCGATATCGTAGTTTTTTTTATTATACGTGCACTCAAGGGGTTATGAATACCCTTATAATGGTAAACAGTGCGAGCAATTAGGAAAGTAGGATAAGATTAGAAAGGAGATACCGATGCACATTTGTTTTGAAAGTATCCACATTGCAATGGGTGGGAAATATTGAGCCGGGTAAAGTATTCCACATTCGTGTAGTGCTGTTTAAAAAAGAATCTCTGTTCTTGACATTACGTCGGAAGTTGGGCTCAAGGGTTAATTTATGAACATTCTTGCAAGTAAGGATATAACTCTTATTCCCTGTGCAGGGACGGGTTAGAATATTCCTGCAGCGCCTCCCCGCTTGTCGTAAAAGGCGACTAAAGGAGTAAATACATCTAGGCCACAAACAGCAAGGTGAACCTAGCGACACGTAACACCTATAAACTTTCCCAAAAGTGTGCATGCCAGTCCCTGGGTTGGCACGACTGGAGATCACCGGTGCCGTAAAAGAGAGATCAAATACAAAACTGGAGCATGCACACGTCGATACTTACAACGGATTTTGTGAATTCAAGCATTATGGAAGTACTCGTCCAAAATGACACTACCCCGCCAGGCACTACCATTGTTACACATGGTACCGATCCTGGACCGAGCAGCAATGCTCGGGTCAGAGCTAGACGGATTCCGGGGGCTAGCAAAGTAATGCCGCAGATTATACAAAATCTGAGAGTTGCGAGTTGGAACGTTGGCAGTATGACAGGTCGAAGCTTCGAGTTTGAAGAGATGATGAAAAGAAGGCGAGTGGACATCTTATGTGTTCAAGAAACAAAATGGCGAAACACGGGAAACAGGGCCCGTTTCTTGGATACGAGGACAAAAAACTATAAGATGTTCTACTATGGAACGGAAAAGGGTAAAAACGGAATCGGAATCATCCTTGCAAAACATCTATTAGGCAGCGTATTGACCATTTCGAAATCCAGCGACCGTTTGATGTCCCTTAAATTGGTGATTAAAGGAAAGTTGTGGAATATTGTCACTGCATATGCTCCCCAAATTGGATGTGAGCAGGTGCAAAAAGATGCATTTTGGCTAGACTTTCACAATCTACTTAAGGACATCCCAAAGGAAGAGTTTTTGTTCGTGGGCGGAGATTTGAACGGACATGTCGGGAAGACAAACGAAGACTATGAAGATTGCCATGGAGGCCTCGGATACGGCACCAGGAACCCTCCTGGTGAAGACATCCTGAGCATGTGCAAAACATACGGTCTTATCGTACTAAATACCATGTTCGTCAAACAAAGCCGACACCTGGTCACTTACAGCAGTGGTGGAAATGAAACCCAGATTGATTACCATTTGGTATCTAGTTTCATGAAACCCCGGGTAAAAGATTGCAAAGTGATACTAGGAGAAGCGATCGCCCACCAACACCGTCTCCTACTGACAGAATTTTTTATGGAGACAGTGAACGACAACAAACATACAAAAACTTTTGGGAAGATCAAATGGTATAATCTGGATAAGGAAAAAGGCGAAGCTTTCATTTCGAATATGCAAAACGTTCTGTATAACAACACCGATATAGTTCGAAATGAAGAGAGTACAGCACAAAGTATGTGGGATCTCCTACAGAGAACTTGCAAAGAAAAAGCCAAAACACTGTTAGGGGTTTCAAAAGGACACAACCAACAAGGCAAAGAAACATGGTGGTGGAATGATGAAGCTAAATCAGTTATAAGTAAAAAGAAAATGGCTTTCAAGGCTTGGTCGAAGTGCCCCTCTAATGATACAGAGCAAAAGTCACGCCTCGAAGTGGAATATAGAAACTGCAAGAAAGAAGCGAAGAAGAAGTGCGCCCAAATTCAAGCAAAGAATACAGAAAACCTGTATCGGGAGCTGGATAAAATTTCTACCCCGACAGCTGATGCTATTCAAGAGCTACGGCAAAACACGAATAAGGGCGCAACTATCTTCAAAATAGCCGCTCAAAGAAGAAGAAATGCCCAGGAGATTTGTTCGCCAAAGTTCATTAACAATGCTCAAGGCCAACTACTTGTGGAAGACAACGAAATTCTTCACAGGTGGCGACAGTATTGTGACGGACTTCTAAACGAACAATTTCCAAGGCTATACTTTCCAATAGCTTCACCTAACTTAAGCGAAGTATCCGACGTCACAGTCGAAGAAGTTAGTGAGGCGGTAAAATACTCCAAAAAGGGAAAAGCTGTTGGCCCAGACGAAATACCCTCAGAGTTTTGGAAAAAGATGGGAGACATCGGGTTTAGATGGCTCATGATTCTTGTCTCCAAACTTATACGAGGTGATCGCATGCCTAATCAATGGAGGGAAAGTTACCTTCTTCCAATTTATAAAGGAAAGGGTGATACTCGAAGCTGTGATAATTACCGTTCGATTAAGCTGATGTCACACACCATGAAGATCGTTGAGCGAGTCTTGGGTAGCCGACTGCGAAAAATAATTAGGCTATCTGATGACCAGTGCGGGTTTGTCGGGGGTAAGTCAACCACGGATGCAATCCAGAGTATAAGAATAATTATGGAAAAACATCGGGATTCTTTGGAGGATTTGCATGTCGTATTGGTTGATTTTGAAAAAGCATTCGATCGGCAACCACGAGATCTAATATGGGTGGCCCTCAGGCAACGAGGAGTTCCAGAAACCTATGTGCGGATAATTATGGACATGTATGATGGAGCAGTTACTAAAGTAAGATGCGCAGCTGGAGTCACCGAAGAATTCGAAATCACAGTAGGTGTACACCAGGGAAGTGTCTTGAGTCCCCTGCTCTTTATTACAGTTCTTGATTACCTGCTTGAAGGCAAAGTGACGGATCCAAAAGTGCATCAGTTATTCTTTGCTGACGATGGAGCCATCATAAGTGAAGACCCGATATCCCTACAACGAGCACTTGACGTATGGGTGGATGTTCTAGAAGGAAGTGGGTACCGCATAAGCGCGAAAAAGACAGAATACCTATGCTGCCCATTTTCTGATCCACACAGGCCTATTCCAGACATTTATTTGAATGGAGTAGTGCTTCCCAAGTGTGAAAAGTTTAAATATCTGGGGTCTATGATAAATAACGAAGCTACTTGTGATGACGATATCAATCATCGCGTAAGCGTAGGGTGGATGAAGTGGCGGGAAAATTCTGCTATCTTCTGTGACCGAAAAATGCCCCCTAAGCTGAAAGGAAAGCTCTACACTTCAGTTGTGCGTCCAGCACTCACATACGGTTCACAATGTTGGACAATGTACAAAAAGTATGAGAGTAAGCTAACGGCAGCTGAGATGAAGATGCTTCGTATGACAACAGGAGTTACAAAGCTTGATCGAATTAGAAGTACGAAGATCCGAGGAAGCCTTCATGTTAAGAATACCATTTCCCAAAAAATTGAACACGACCGACTCAGTTGGTATTGCCATGTTCAAAGGAGAGATCCTGAGAACCCCGTCAAAAAGGCAATATCATACAACGTTCCAATTCGGAATAAAAAGAAAGGTAGGCCTAAACACTCCTGGTACAAACAAATGCAAAAACACCAGCATTCAGTTGGCCTCAGAAATGGAACAATACAAAACCGGGAGGCTTGCCACCGATTTCTGAGGTCAACCCGGCGAACCCCACAGGCGGATCACTAGTGTGAAGCAGATACGTGGGAGAGTTATGATCCCCTCGACATCGAGATCATAACAGCGCCGAAGAAAAGGAAGAAGAAGAAGAAGAAGGATATAACTCTTACAATTGTTTGAGGCGAGGAATGCAACCGGCTATAACACTAGAGCACTGTTTATGAAAATAACGATAAAAGAATGATAGAAATGAAACTTTGCAGCAGTGCTCGAGAGATACAAATGTTTCATTTATAGAACGCGTCGCCTATCATTTTTAGAGCTCTCTTTTGAATTCTGTCCAATAGACTCAAGTGGGTTTTTGGAGCACCTGCCCAAATATGGGAATTGTACTCGAGTTTCGGAAGAATAGGACTTTATATATTACAGCCAGATCAGAGGGGGTAAACAATTTCTTGCTTCGGCGATGTTAAATATGTGATCACTACACAAAAGATGGTATATGATGCACGTACCCAGAACTGAAAGCTGTTCAGTCTCCTCGATGCAAGTTCCACCCATGGAATTTTTAACAAACTCAAATTCAAAAGGCATGCAGACTTAATGTTGGAGAGAGCCAACTATTCTCCGCACTTGGTCCATCCGCTTTTTAGGAGGCGAAATGGACTAAGTAAGAAGACCAAGCTGCTTGTGTACAAACAACTTATCCGACCCGTTCTGACCTACGCTTTTCACATCTGGGTTACTATTTCACCTACAGCAATGAAAAAGATGAAGCATTCTGAAAGAAAGATGCTCCGCATTTGCACTGGACTATACCGTAACCCAGTGACAAGGAAATATATACCAACTAAGAAGCTGTACGAAGAAGCGAAGTACAAGTATTTGCTGCAGCTTTCCGCAAAAATCATCAAGAACCCAACTCAGATGTGCAATAACTCCTCCAGCATGAACTAGAGCCTAGTGACAGGTATTTATACACCCGAGCCATCGATGACGATCAATTTGAAGAAATCATCCATAACGACAACACACTCTTTTACGAGGAGAACAACAATCAGTACTACAGGGAATAAAACACCCACTCATCATTATTAAACAGTTAATATTAAAAAATCATGAATTAGATTAAGAAAACATTGATGATAGCAAATAGCGTTATGTAAAGCCAAATGAAAAACGTTGGGCCCCTTTTGTTTAGCCAACATGATTAACACTAGTATTAAGTTAGTTTTAAGTCAATTGAAAAATAAAATTCTTAATCTAATCTAATCAAAGAATCCACTCATGGATAGTTGCATTGAGGGAGGGTTACGCTTTAGTTATTGATATTTTTGACTTTTCCAGTCTTTCAAAGGACTTATTAGGAGGGACAACGTTAAAGTAATACAATTACTTATTTCATAGCAAAAATTTACTATTTAATATTACTAATTTGGCGCATATTAAGTGGGAGCTAAAATAAAAGAACGCTAACGATGTTTCGCTTGGAAAACGGGCTGTGGGGAAATGAAAATTAAACACTAAGAACTTTTTAATCAATGAAAATAAATCAGATCTTAGTAATTTTGTCCATACTATTTTTAAGGAGAATAAAAAGAAACGACAACATTATGTTACCAATATTCTAGTTTTTGAAACCCTAACGTTATTTTAGTTTTATTTATATTTGTTTAAAGCCAATTTTTAAATTTCATTGTAAGATTTACTATCCGAAAATAGTTTAAAGAATAAATCTTCCTCCCCGGATAATAACATGGTAGAGTTGATAAAGTTAAAGGAAATACGTTTTGTTTTCGAGTCTAGGAAAACATGCTATTATACATGATGTTCTTCACACTTGTTTAAATTTTAAGAGTGGAAATTTGGTGGCAATTGTCCAAAAACTTTTTATTTTCATTTCTGGAACGCCCTTTCTCCAACAAGATATTTAGCACATTTCTTTAATTTAATAAGTCAGCACTTGGGGACGTACCTATCTTTTTATAGCACACAAAACACAGGAAATTAAAACTTAAAAGAAAGTTTAACTTAAAATAATTTATGTACGAAGAGACAACTTTTTATTAAATTTATGCGAACACAAATACATTTCATATTTCTTCGATTACCACTTAAAAAAATATTTGTAACTCAAATAAATATTTCTAACTTTAATTTTAGAGAAAAGAATTCTTCGTACATATTAATCTTAATGGCATTTTGTTATTTAAACATTACATTTAATGACTTTTATTTAAGAAGCTGATAACTTTTATACAGAAATACAAAAATTACATTTTATAGAAAAATATATGAAGATGTGGTAACAATCATTTAAATATCCTATTATGTTGAAAGCAAGCTTTTTTGGATAAGCAATATCACATTGGAGATGTGTACGTCAGTAAAAAAGAACCGTGTGTAATACTCCTCGGCCACGTCTGGTTTCAAAGTCTTGCAGGAGCTCGTCTATTTCATTATCGAGATCTGTTGATTTCGTCATCTAAATATTATAAGAAAAAAAAATAAAAATATGGAATTTTATAAACATTCGAGGTTTTTTTTCCACTGTTTTTTCTTATGAAAACAAGAAAACAATACAAATATTTAAAGATATTCCTATAACTAATCGAATAATACTTAACTTGTACACTAAAAAGTAGATTGAAATTTTATCTTAATAAAAAAATCTTGTCTTAATATCTTTAGAACTCAAGGTTTGTTTGGGCTTCTAACCGGGGTTCTAAACTTCTATCGAGGTTTAAGGCTTTTTTTTCAAAAATTGGTCAGCACCTGATCCTAGTTTAATGGTATAATACATCAGAGTTCCGCCTATTCCCTAAATGATAGGAGAGTGAGGAAGTTGAAAGTTTCAAAGAATCTATGGCTGGTTATTTAAGACTAAGATGAAACGAATCAGCATAATTGTGAATTCGTACTCGCAAGCAATTTTGGTTAAAATAACGAAATTCTTAGGTAAGTCAGTGGTTTCGTTTTTTTGTTTTCACTGTAAAATTGTGTACCGTGTAATTATATAGGAAATTTTTGTTGGGGAGAGTATGAGAATGTTGGACTTGAAAAATAATAACAAGGCTTGACAAAACATTTTCGGACATACTCGGGGATACTAAATTGTCTTGAAAAATTTTGGTATTAGTAAGTACAAAAAATGTATTTTCTTCTTGAATTTTGTTTGTCAACATCATCTGTTCACAAAATTGAAAACTAAGATAAATTGCACTATTTTTTCATATTGTATTCTACATTACACCTGCAAAATTAAAAAATTTAAGTATTTATATTAGTTACCCAATCAGGTTTAGCTAAATCAGACATTTTACGTTCTCCTCTAGAGAATTAATTAAAAGTTGTTTGACCAAATTTGAAGCAAATCTATCAATCCGTTAAGGCTGGACTCCTAGACGCATAGACAAAGTGATTTTGCTTTATATTCATAGTAATTTTTGGTTTGAAATTTGTTCTTTCACCAAACCAATGCTTGTAAGTAAAGTCGCTAGAACATTTATGAAAACGTTTTTTGGCTTATAGAATTCAGGTAAATCAATGAATGTAAGTAGATTATATGTTTGTTCCTAAAAGATTTCTTATAGACAGCGCTTTAAATCCTCTTACTGAACAAAACTCTTTTCGGCGTTACATTAATTGTTCAAGAAAAATGGTAGAAAACAGAAAGTATGCGATTTATAGAATGTATACCAGATATATACTTGGTCCCAACTGTTTGTCCAATGAGGATTTCAAGAACAAATATCTGCTACTCCGCAGGTAGTAGTAGTAGATTGATGACAAAAAGAAAGGCCGATATTACTCCGGAACTTGTTTAATTTCTCTTTAGTCAATCGAAAAACACGTGGTTTTTAGAGTCGTTTAAAGCTGAAACCATTGGAACAAACTGTGAAAGTAGTAGCAACATAAAGTTCTTTAAGGAGTGCTAACAATTTAAAAAAAAGCTTGCTTAGTGACTTGAAATTGAAACATGAAATTAAGAACATCCGACAGTCTCAATTTAATATCCGTCCAATATTTATTTTCAATCAAATTTCTATAACTTAACATGCTTAAGAGCATGCGGCATTTAAGATTTACCATGTTAATCATATCAGCGATTAGGAAAGCACCCAGTAGAGCATCTTCATGGTTATCCTCGATGTCAATGTTAAAGGTATGAACTGGTTTGTTAAAAGAATCCCTAGTTGCCATATACTCTAACACCTGTTGATAAACGAGTGATAAGAACTTTTTATATCGATTTTTAATATTCTGAAGGTTACCTGATCATAAACACGTTCCTCCACGGTAACGATTATGTCGAATTCTTCGGGACAATCTTGAAATCTTTCGGGGCACTTCTTGATTCGCTTATTTCGATCTAGCATGTGTAGCAGGCCGTTGTTTGTATAGCTAAATTTCAACATTAAGGAAAATAAACTAAGAAAAAAAAAACCTAAAATAAAAATACAGAATCTCGTTTCCATTTTCTCTTTAAAAAGGATACTATTGTTTGTCTTTTGTGATCAAATCATTGTAAATTGTATCGTATGGTGTTCCAAATTCGTAAACATTAGGCTTATCAATTGAAGTTCCGGGAAGTTTCACTCTATCGCCAGTGCCGAATGATCGAACTTTGTATCCTTTTTTTGCAAGAAATCCATGAGCTTCCATGGAGCGGTTCATATTGGAGGAACAAATAACCGCAATTGATAAGTCAGATGGATTCGCCATACTGTATTGTTAAATGAAAAACAATCAAGTGTTTTAAAAATGTGCAAGTCTATGAAAATAATTTGATTTTATTACTTTACTTTAAAAATTAAATAATGGTAAGCCCAGGAAAAGAAAATTTGCAAACGAACTTCCTCGAATGAAGTGTAAAATTAATTGACAGCTGTCATTCTAGTGTTTTAATTTGAGGTGAAAGGGAAAACATGCGTAATGAATCGGAATTGAAACATGTACACCAGGGATGTGATTAAGGGGCCAGTTATAGCACATCAGAAAAGTCCATCAGAAAAATTAGAACAATCGAAATCTGAAACATTTTTCTGATGGCCGGTTATAGCTACCAAT
Source organism: Philhelius festivus (assembly GCA_963931855.1). Lineage (NCBI taxonomy): Eukaryota > Metazoa > Arthropoda > Insecta > Diptera > Syrphidae > Philhelius > Philhelius festivus. The sequence goes on from OZ007556.1 coordinate 92,757,184, forward strand.
AATTTTACGTCAGAAAACAAACTATTTTTTCTTGTCATATCATCAGAAAAAATTTTTCTCATCAGAAAAAAATTTTCTGGTGGATTCGGAACAGAAAAAAATCGGAACACAAAAGAAAAACGAAATGGAATATATTTTGAGTTTTGGCAATCAGCTGTTCAGAAAAATCAAATTCCATCAGAAAAAATATTTAAATCCATTTTCTGAGTAAATTTAGCAACAAAATGTTGTAATTCTTTTTGTAAAAATTAGTCCAAGCAAGTATTCGTCTAATTGCATTAAAATTTTACTCAAAATCGAGTCGTAATATGGTCAAATTTGGAAGACAAAATTTTTTCTGATGGACTTTTCTGATGAGCTATAACTGCCCCCTAAAACTGAGGTAAAGAAAGAAAAACGATTAACAAAATATTTCCTTCTAGAATATTTTTGTTTAATGAGTTGACACTTCTCTATTCCAGTTGGGTAAATACTTCATCCTCGCATCAATATTATTGAACTCGGTTTAGTGTGAGAAACTATGCTCACAAAATGTATTCCATTCAAAATGAATTTATAGCTCATTTGACATTTTACAACACTCCAAAAGCCCTCCATTTACTTGTACTATTCGGAGTTATGTTTCTGAGTGTTTTTTTCCTTTTCAATATCATTTTGTCAAAGTGATAAATGCCTTAGCCCATATGTGTCAATTGAATTAATATTTCAATTAAATTGATTTCTACTGATAAACTGAGATTTACACAGATTATTTGATTGAATAATATCCCACGCTTAAGGAGAAGCGCGCGCACTCAATTTTTAGTTTCACAACTATTTGTTTACTAAAATGAAACATATGGGCTTATGTGAGATTCGGCAGTGATCCTACTGCGGATGTTGTATTTGTTATTCATATAAGATCCTACTGTACTACAGATAACTTTTCCAAAAAAACACGGCTAATGTAACTGCGCGCACACATTCGACTAAATAGATTAATTCTTTTATATAAGTGCAAGAGAGAAAAAAATTTAGTCAATGTTTTCGTTTCTCCAAAAATCCTGACAGAAGAGCAGCGCGCACATGCAACAGTTCAGTCACGCTTACGCTTTTCTCTCTTGTGCTTATAGAAAACAGCTCAACTATTTAGTTGAATGTACGCGCAGGTGCATATGATTATGTGTAACACAAAATAGGGAACTGATTTCAGGCAATCCTTTAGTTTGTGTCAAACACACAATTTTTTTAGTTGCAACCTCCGAATAACTTATAGTTTGTATCGCAAAAATAAACCTAAAAGCAGTGAAAACTGGAATTTGAATAACTATGTTTTGGATAGAGCAATGCAAAAAAAAGTTTGACAATAATTCTATTTCTTCTTTGGGAGCTTGATTGCAGTTAGTAAACGTCACTCACCAGAAATTTTGTTTTATTAATGAAATGTTGCATTTAATCGAGGCATTAAAAAAAAGTGGAAATTAACTTATTTATGTTAACGCGGTAATATCTGGAATATAGTGGAAATGAAAACAAGGCTGTCAAAAAATATGGATAGGTGCCACACAAAAATGACAACTACTTAAGTTACAGTAGTATAAATATAATTGTGAACAAACATCTTGAGTGAAAATTTATTTATCGCTTTTGATTTGCACAGATTCAAAATGGCAAATGAAAACGAACTCGAAGTCATTTGCCGTACTTGCTTAAGCGAAACAAATTCATTTAAATGCATTTACAAAGTAGGTATGCTTTGTGGAGAGATAACAACTTTGTGTGCAATGCTAAATGACTGCACATCTGTCGAGGTAATTTTTTTTTGATAATAAACAACATTCACGACCATACTGCATCCCTGTGAATTAGCACAACGATAAAACGATCCATAATTCTCAATTGCAACTTTTCAAAAGTAACGATAATAAGTTGTAAGATCACAAGTACCCTTTTTCTATTTCCGGTTCGATGTTTAAGAATTTTCTTCTCAATTTTGGAACTCGAATAAAGTTTGCAAGCCATGAGATAAAAATAGACATGTTTGCGCTACAAAAAAAAAATAAATTGAGCCGATTGATGCAGTGGTAACCAATGATTTGTATTTACCTTCTGGTCGCTATTTAGTGTATCGTCACTTAGTATAACCTTGCATTAAGCTAATAGCTCTGCTTCGTTTTTGCAACTCGACCTAGTGGTTTGAAGTTTTACATTTTTGGTTAAAAGGATCCCAGAGACTCGGTGTAATTGCTTAACTCTTAAAAAAAAACCTTTTCCATTCAATCATAGAATAAAGGATTATTAATGGCACTTCCCATAAGGCCTTTATTTCCGGCTTTCTTATTATCAATAGTTTCCTCATTATGTTTATGCTCTTAATGCTAAATAATTGTAGGACGACCAATAGAAATTTTCGAAATAAATCAAAAGTTCATGCGAGAATAGGCTACATGCTTCATTATTTTAAATAAAAGAAGAAGTACACACATATGTATTATTATTTGTGACCTACATTAGCCGTGTTTTTTTGGAAAAGTTATCCGTAGTACAGTAGGATTTTATATGAATAACAAATACAATATCCGCAGTAGGATCACTGCCGATACTCGAATAAACGTCAAATCTCTATCCGCAGCAGGATTTCACTTCTCCTTTTATCGGCAGTGATCCTACTGCGGATGATGTATTTGTTTTCCACATAAAATCCTACTGTACTACGGATAACTTTTCCAAAAAAACACGGCTATTATGTATGTTGTTATGAAAGCAATAAACTTAGGCGCAACAGCTCCTGCCATCTCTTAAGCATTCTTGAGCGCGAGTCCGAACAGCTAGGCCGACAAGCACATTTTCATGACAATAGATGCTCTTGGAGAATGTGTTACTTCCTCTTAAAAATCATTCTTGTTCTTAGGTGGCAAAATGGCTGGAAATCAAACCCAGACCTCCGGCGTCATAGTTAAACACTCTAACGCTTGATTCTATAGATCAATACAATTTATTATAATCGCGTTTTATATTAGTAAAATAAATATATTTTTGACTTCAATCTGTCAACTGTGTTGTGTGTGCTGTGTCTAAAATCAGCTTTCAAATCTAAATTTTTCGAAAAAATTAACTCAAAATATCCCCTGCTCTCCATCTTCAGTTGTTATTTATTAATCACTCTTTCTATTCTCCATAAACACAAGATAACACTTTTCTATTTTAATATATGAACACTGGTGGACTTAGAACGAAAGTTCAAGATGTGCTATTCTTTTCTTCATCGCTGCAGTATGTCGTCATTGGCTTAACGAAAATCACCACACGTCCGAATTATTTAATAACCAGCAGTAGAATGTTTTTTCCCAAATATCGTTGTACCAACATTACGGGTCTAGGGAGAGGTGGTGGAGTTATGGTTGCAGTTCGACCAATGTTTACATGTATTGAAATTGCTTTTTCATCATCAGTTTTAAATTCGAATTATGACATCGATCAGCTTATTGTTAAAATAAATTTGAATTAAACTCAAGATATTTGTATTGCTTTAAGATATATTCCTCCAAACACAACCCGTTAGTATTATATAAAATTTATATTGATAATTGTAGCTCAGTGATAAAAAATCTTAATGACAATCAACAAATTATTGGGAAAGTGAGGTTGTCGATAGATTAGCTGAGTTCGATATTCAGCAAATTAATACATTTCCTAACAGTCTTGATCGCATACTTAATTTAATTCATACAAGGAGACAGGTATATTTCCGCAACCGTACAGTTGCAAGAACCCTTCGAGATCTAGATATAAACAACTCGGCTGGTCCTGATGGTATACACGCCATTCTTCTTTGGTATCAACGAAATCCTTATTCTTTGGATTAGAAATGACCTTCTAGATCGTTCAATGCATGTTGTCTTAGATCTCTTGTATGAAACTTCTAATCCACTTCAATAATTTACCACCGACTCTACTCCCAGCTTCTCATACTCGTTCTCAAATTCACATCCATCTCCTTCAGAAGTTGAATTGCAATGGTATCGTATGATTAGCTCATTAAACTCCGATCTTTACAGCATTGTTAAAGTCGTCTGGAGTTTAATGCTTCGAAAACTCAATGCTGTCTATTGTCTTGAATAAACTGACAAGCTCTCAGTACTCGGTATGTGTGTCAACGACGATCGTCGTTGGAATGACCACATTCCGGGGACTGTTAAAAATGTTGCTAAATGCTTAGGATTTCTATATCGTTGTAGGAAATTTGTATCCCTTCTGATCTGGCTAGCATTTTCCGGAGACTGTTAAAAATGTTGCTAAATGCTTAGGATTTCTATATCGTTGTAGGAAATTTTTATCCCTTCTGATCTGGCTAGCATTTATATGTCCAAAACTCGATTATAACTCACATCTTTGGGCAGGTGCTGCACAAACTTCTCCACTTATTGAATAGAATTGAGAACAGATCGTCAAAACTGATAGGAAACAGAGCTATCATGGATTCATTCCCGTCGGAATTTTACATGTATTTCCTTGTTTTATCGCTTCTTTCACAAGCAATGCTCACTTGAAGTAGCCAGTTGCATTTTTCCCCTTTATCAGTTCACCCGTTTCGCTAGGAATGCTATCAGTTCGGCCTTGATTCTAATTTTTGTAGTACCGTCAAATATACATACATAGATTCGTTTTTTAGTCGCACAGCATGATTATTGAATGATTTACCCGGCATGGTTTTTCTTTGCCATTTCAATTTGGAAACATTCAAAACCAATTTCTCTAATTTAATCCATTGAATCGTTTCGCTGACGACAGTACCCTGGGCTTTTCATATTCGTTTTTAGATTCACATCCCTGTCTTTCGGATGTGGACTTCCGATGACGCAGTATGGTAGCTCATTAAATTCTGATCTTGACAGCATTGTCAATGGGGAATCAAAAATTGTTTAGCATTTAATGTTTAGAAAACTCAATGATGTTGTTTACTGTTGCTAAATTGTAACCCCCTCTACCAATATCCACTACTATCCATGGGTGGCACTTGCATCGAGGAGACTGGACAGCTTTCAGTTCTAGGTATGTGCATCACAGACAATCTTTTGTGGAGTGATCACATATGACATCGTCACGTATTTAGGTTTTCTCCGCCGATGCAAGAAGTTTTTTTACCCCTTCTGATCTGGCTGTAAGCTATAAGGCTTATATTCGTCCAAAGCTCGAGTACAATTCCCATATCTGGGCAGGTGCTCTATAAACACACTTGGACAGAATTCAAAAGAGAGCTATAAAAATGATAGGCGACCGTTGTCTTACTGGCTATGTTTAATGTCTGTTCATTATTTTACTGTTATTTTCATAAACAATGCTCTAGTGAAATAGTCAGTTGCATTCCTCCGCACAAACAATTTGACCGTAATTCTAGGAATGCTCATCAGTTTACCCATGAGCCCAATTTCGGACGTACTGTTAAGTACAGAGATCTCTTATTTTATTATAATAATAAAAAAATACTCCTCCAACTAATTCCGGGGTAACCCTTTTTAGGTTCTAGGGGAATTTGATTAAATTCAGACACCTAGAACAATAATGTCCGTGGTCAGACTATTAAATCAATAGAGAAATGAAAATTATTTCTGTTTAAGTGGAGTGATTGAGTTAAATTAATTGTATTAATTTAAATTCAATGTTATCGTCGGCTTTACGTCAAGAATATCACAACATTCAAAAATGTGTTGAACAATTTGATTTTTAAAATTATCCTAAGCTTTTGATAGATGTGACATTGAGTTCGGAGGTTATGACATAAATATCATGTTAAATAGTCGACGGTCTTATTACCCAACCCCATAATAACTTACCGAAATATAGACAAAATATTAAGACAAAATTGAGTTGACGGCATATTTTTGACTGCTATGCCAAACAGTCATGTTCACATTCAACGTAAATAAATCCGATTTGATGTGGGTACATAACCTCAAACTGCACGTTCCAAAATCGTCATAATTCTTAACCAAGCCCTTTTATATTTACATATATATAGATCCGAATTGTTTAACATTTGAGATTATGCTTTAATTTATCTTAAATAAATAAATATTTCTAAATATTTTCATTTTTATTAAAATTTCAGTTTAACGAAGATGAAGATCTGCCCAGATTTATATGCACCAAATGCGTTTACCAACTTACGAAATCTTATCTTTTCCGTCAAACTGTAATTAGAGCAAATGAAACCCTCAGAGAACAACATAGTAGTATGAAAAATGAAGAAGGAGTTCTTAGCACTTTGTATTACTATGAGCAATCAACTCAAAACGGCGAACCTATGGAACATGATAATGAACATGTTCAAGAAGTTACCGAAGACGAAGAAGACGACGAAGAAGAATTATTAGAAGTACCAGAGGAAGATCAAACAAGCCAAGATGTAGAAAATGTCGAAATCGACAGCAATTCTATTAAAATCGAACTCAATTCAAATGAAACAAGCCATTATGAGTTTGCAATAATAGATAATGAAAATCAAATGATGATCGAACGAAATGAAGAAGTGATGGATGAGTCAAGTCAAACGAGTTCCTTCAAAGAGGAAAGGGAACAACATGAAGATGGTGTCCTCAAATTACCCATGAACATACGCATGCGTCGAAGAAAATCCATCCCGGGGCCACCGTTTAGGTGTGAAATCTGCGGCAAGAATTTAAGTAATCATAGCTCGTACAAGTACCATATGCAATTGCATTCTGATGCAACACCATTTCTCTGCAGTCATTGTGGAGAAAAATTCAAAACAAGAAACGCTTACGATGGTCACATGACAACGCATGATAGTAAAAATCCGAATATGTGTACAATTTGTGGGAAAATTTATAGGCAGCCGAGCTCGCTGCGAACTCATATTCTTACGCACACTGGAGAGAAACCATATTTGTGCGGTATATGTGGCAAAGGTTTGACACAAAAGTCCGGATTTAAGGTAAGATAGACAAGACATTAATTATTATGAGTGTGACTCAAATATTCTAACTTAGAAACACATGCTGGTGCATACGGGCGAGAAGCCGTTTAGTTGCGATGTCTGCGGCAAGGAATTTCGGTACTCTAGCAATCTTATTACACACAAGCGGTCACACACTGGACAGAAGCCCTACGAGTGTAAAGTAAGTTATAATTTTTAATTCAGAAAATAACTTGGAAATTTAAGACTGTAATTATTTTCTGCATAGCAATGTGATAAGAGGTTCTCGAGTGGCGAGCAACTGAAACGCCATCTTTTAATTCACTCCGGAGAAAGGCCATATTCTTGCGACACTTGCCAAAAATCATTTAACAGACGAAGCACACTTTTAGTTCACAGACAAATTCACAGAGATAAGTCGATAATTCCGAACATTAAAGATGAGAAATAAGTTATTTTTTGCATATACATATATATATCAATTTTAAGAAATAAAAAAATATCACGCTAATGCTGATCTAAGTGACTAAATTTTTTCCTGAGCTTTTCGCGTTTTTCCTTTTTTGGTCGTCTCCATGGTTTGTTGGGGATACCTGTTTCTTGACCTTCAACATTTCCTTGGCTACTATTACCAATGTGTGGAAAACTAGCACGACCTTTAGCATGAGGCGCTCCGTTGTTTGTTTTGAAGAATTGGTCGCTTAATTCATTAGCTGTGTTTTTATTTATCTAAAAAAGTTCACATTATAATGTCAGTTTTTTGGTGTTTATAACAAAAGTTAAATCTTACTCGCATAGCTCTTTGCTGCCTCATAGGAAGGGATTCCTCATCGACTTCTTTCTTTGTACGGATGGGAAAGGTATGAAACGATTCTTGATCAACTCCAGGTGGACCATGGCAGAAAAGGAGTTTTCCATTGACGTAGTCCTTCAGCACGTAACGTGCAGATCTTGACTGATCGGGTTGACCATTCGCAGTCATAAATCCTCGATTATCTTAAATTAAAATAATTATTCCAATAAACAAATACATATATGTGTGTACGTAAATATTTATAATATGTAAAACTTACATCCATATGCTAATAGTAGTTCTTCAGCATGAGGAGGTCGGTTGGGATCTTCACCTTCGATTGGTTTTGCAATTATGATTCCGTATTTATCTTCTAGAATATGTTTTGGAATGCGAGCACACAACAAGTTGACTGGCGGAACAAAATCTCTCATCTAAATCAAATAGTTTCATATTATTTAAAAAAATTAATAAGATAGTGTATCTTACAATACGAGTATGCAAATATATAAAACTAAATCTAAATGAAAGAATCATATACTAAAGTACCATCGAACGAAATCTGAGATATCAGCCGAAAACTTCATGCAGCCAAACCTAAGATTTCGGCTCATAGAAACACCAGTAACAACCCTCTTTCTTCGTGAAACCCATCACTCAACGCAGCCTTGCGCTTATGTGTTTGTATGTCTTCATGATTCAAATGCCAAACATTTACTTTTTTTACCTGTTTAAAGTTGAGTGAGAGTTCCTAGTTTAGAGAGATGAGATGAGCATAATACCACTATGCCGCAAATGCGCTGCAATGAAAATTGCTCTTCCTTGCGAACTGATGGAAGGAGTCTTACTGTTGGAACTTGCTGCTTCGAAAAAAACTTCTGATCAATGCTAAGACAAAGAAGAATACGTTTGGCCTATGTGTTTCTTTTGTCAGGATAGTTAATCAGCCTTATCACAGGCCCCGTCGTAATAGATTCGTAGTACGAACCCCGAAAAAAATTATCATTGCTCCCGTCGCGTCGTACTAAATAAAACTTGCTACGAAATTCGGAGTTCATGAATAACGGTATCACTAGCCCCGAATGAATAGGAAGTTGGACAGTTTTTTCTACGAACAGATATTTTGATCGAGCTCAACTTAAAACGAAACACAAATAAAATTAAGCGAACGAAGATAAAGGACATGCAAATAAAATATATAAAAACAATTTTTATTATTGTTTTCATGTGAATTTGTTCGTATTTTTTTATTTTTTAAAGGGCAAATAAAGTAAATACAAATAAATATTGGTATCCTTCCGTAGAATCTCATTTTTAGTGTTTGTCTTCTTCGCGTATTTTCTACATTCATTACAAAGATTGCAACGGCAATGGTGTCCATTTTTAACGACCAACAAAATTAATATCAAATCAAAAGATGAACAACGTCACGTTTTGTCGCAAATCAACTGATTTTGAAACTCCGAAATTAGGAAAATGCTTTTTTGATTTCGTTCGGGGCCTATGATGTAAATTTATTCGTATTCGTAGCGTAATAAAATTTTCGGGGACTTGTTACGAGGGACTCTGCGATAGGGGTGAATAACATAACCAAAAACATAATGAGAGAATAGCATCAGTATTTTCTCAACAAGTAGATTTCAAGGACTTACGAGCTTGATTTTGTCTTGGGTAGTTGTTGCAGCATAAATTTAAAAAGTATATAAGGCGAATGGCGAACATGAAGAATATTAAATGATCTTTAAATAAATCTCTAAAAGTGTATTGCTTTTAATCGTAAGTTATTCACAGAAATCAAATACATTCATAATATTACCTGATCAATTGGTAGGATTCCGTTCAATATCATATCGGCTTTAGTTAAGACAAAACTTGGCATAACTAAACCAGGACAATCACACAACATTATATCTTTTTCAAGAAACAGCGTTTGGAAATGCTTTGTTTTTCCTGGGGTCGCCGAAACCGAAACTTTCTTCTCACCCATCAGAGCATTTATAGTACTACTCTTTCCGACATTTGGATAACCCACTAGACCTATTGTTACTAAATTTTCCATTATCGTGCTTCCCTGATAAACATTTCTGAATAATTCTACGAGTTCATTGCGGTTAAGTAGCTTGGGACTGTTTCCTTGCGGTTCCTCCCTCGCTCCAATTTTATTCTCAATTGTTCTTAGCTGTTCTTCAGTTTTATCCAATCCTTTTATTATGGCTTCGGTAGCTTTTTTTAGCTCTTCTACTGCCAAAGTTTTTGAATCATTATCTTCACCATCTTCAATCTCATCAGAGCTTTGGATAGTTTTGCTTACTACTTCGGCTTCCTGTTGTTCCTTCGCCTTTGCAGCTTTGGCTTCCTCTTCTGCCAGGAAAGCAGAAAAAAATGCCACTTTGATGTTTTCTTTATCGAAATACTGTGCCCATGTTATTCTTTGTTCAGGGGTGAGTAAATCCGATTTGTTTATCAGGATCATATTCATTTTAGTATCTTTGACTTCTTTCACATAATTCTCGAGATCTTCACTACGAAACAATAACGGATTTCTGGCATCGACAATTTGAACAACGACATCACTCTTTTCCACCACACGCCATAATTGTCTCCAAAATTCTAAATTCTTCTCGTAAGGTGTAAGAAGTATCTGATCGTCTTCTTGAAGCAAGGCTATGTTCCGTCTCCATTCTAGGAAAGAATCACTTTCAGCTCTTTGCAAGTCTTCGGATGTAGTAGATTGATTCCATTTGGGACGACGTGGAATTTTTAGTAAATCCTTCTTATCAAAGTGTCTCTTCTCCAATAATGTTTCTTCGGTTTTCGACAGCAATCCAATATTACTTTTGGGATTTACGAATGCAATGTTAAGCTTTTCAGCTTGAAATTCAGTGCCTGCTAACTCAGCTGTGCGAAGAAACTCTTGAAAGGAAGATTCTTCTGTAACGGATTGAAGATTTAGCCGACCCCAATCGTAACCATCCTGTACTTCAGTAGTGTGTAGCTATGATAGATTTATGTAAGTTTTTTTTGTAAAATAAGAAATTTCTTTTAAATATCTTACCATGGAATCATTGTCAACTCTTTTTCTGGCATTCCTCTGTCCAAAGCGATCTTTTATCAAAGATCTACCCAAATTAGATTTATTTTTCTTGCTCATTTTACTTAAAAGTGGATTTTGTTTTCAAAATGTCTTAGCACGTGCAATGCAAAGCACATATTTGACAACGAAATACAGTTTTATTTTGATGTCTACCAGAGTTCGAACCACAGTCATGAAATTTCGGAGCAAATTTGAAAAAAAAAGTGGAGCAAATGCAAGATTTCCGGAGTAGATTTGAAACAAAAAGAAAATCCTTCCTTTTCAGTAAAATTAAAACATATTTACATATGAACATAAAAAAATAGTATTAGCAAAACAGAAAAATAAATCACAGTTTTCATTGGAAAACTCAGTATTATTTTCAAAAATTACTTTGTGAAAATAAACAAATTACAAATTCAGAAAGAATTTTTAACAAAGGCTTGAGGGTTTATTTCAACAATGTCATATTTGTGTATAAATTAGACAATTTGTCTGTGTGGAAAAAGAAGTAAATCTAGAAAAATCGGAGCGTTGGAGTAGATTTTTGCTTCCTTCAAAAGTGGAGCAAATTTGGTCCGAACGGAGCAAGGTTCGAACCCTGTGTCTACCTTAGAACTGACAGCTTGAAGTTCCGTTTGTGTTGACAAAATAGGTGTGTTCGGCTACTTGGAACTTTCACAAATTTCTACAATAAGCACGCAAACAAATGGACAAATGGACAATTACACGCAAGTGATTTTTAATCTTTGTTTCTCTTTTGGCTTCCTTTCGATTGCATGGATGCTTAATGGAATTTCTTTTAGGCTAGACGCGCACATTCAATTTTTAGTTGCACAACTGTTTGATTGCTTATAGAAAACAGATGAACTATTTGGTTGAATGTCCGCGCAGGTGCATATAATTATATGTTACACAAAATAGCGAACTCATTTTAGGCAATCGTTTAGTTTGTGTCTAAACACAAATATTTTTAGTTGCTCGAACCAAGCAGTTGCGAAACTAAAAATTGAATGTGCGCGCCTAGCCTTACTCAACTTTTAAATTTTGTCTTTATATTCTTTAATCGTTGTGTTGGTAAAGTCTGCGATAGTTATTTATTATTTTTTATTTGTGTATTTAGGATTAAGTAATTTATTTCCGAATGAACTTACTCGTAATTGTAGCAAACACAAAAGAAATAAAATCAAACCAGAAGGCTGTTGCCGGAATTTACTTTTGGCATTTGATTACGTCTCTTCTTGAGTGGATTCTGTCTTGAAATCGAGAAGCTAAATTCTCTTCTCAGAATATTCAGCAGAGTATTTTTTATCCAATGAAATGGTTTGAGAAGACTTCTGGACGCTTCCGGACGTGAACAATGACATACATGACAGTAGGATTGGGGAGTGTCCGAGAGTGCAGACGTGTTTCTGCGTCTGCACTCTCCAAAAAATAAAATTAACATAATTCTTGTAAAAACGTGTTACGGTTTAAATTAATTTTTTTTTTCCGTTTTTAATGTCTTTTTTGACTAAATTTTATTCGCTTTTACTAAAAGCGAACTTTCTAAACATCCTAAATTAAACTCAACGCCGGATGGTGCTGTGATTACAACGAAAAAACTGGATCACTTTTTTTAACACAAAGTGCCCATTAGTTCTCCCCAGCGAGATAAGAAAAAGTAGAACCTCAAAATGAGGCATTAACCTAACAAGTGGATTAAGCAACAGTGTAAAACACTACACAAAAATTGACGATGCCGATACATGGCTCACTACCAGCAGGAAGCGAACCTGCACATTAATAAAAATCCGCAACTGCAGTTCTGCGGGCAACAGTCCGCCGAACAACAATCGATGACGCCATGTGGCTAATTCCCAGCAGGAAGCGAACCTGCACATTAAAAAAAAAAAAATCCGCAACTGCAATTCTACGGACAACAGTCCGCCGAACAACAACTAAATCTCACTTGGGTCTGGAACTGAGGATCCCACGGCGATAGCCAACAACTGGGGGACTGGGGCTTACAAAACCACCACCAAACGCAACAAGTTACGGATTTGATTCCAGTGTTAAACAACCAATAATCGTATATTTATATTATATATGTATAAGTTTAGAGCCATCGCTCTCAACTTATTATCCCTGTCATGTGATATTAGTGTAACCGTATAATCTTCTTACTCATTCTAAATGTATAAATATAAGCAGTATAGAGCTATCGCTCATACCTGACTATCTTTTCTACTCTATCACTCCTCTAGTGAACTAATTGCATATTCAAACATAAAGAGCGTTCTCGCTCTCATTTTCAAAAAAAAAAAAAAAAAAAGACAAGAAACATCAACATTATATGTTAAAAAAAGATATTGTGCACTGCGCGTTTATAGCTTTTCTTTAGTTTTTAAGTTAGTATTAGTTTATTAAATTGTAAATATGTATATAGTCAACGAAACTTCCGTTTCACGCAAATGTATAACGCTCTTGAGCACGAGCAGAACAAAACTATATTATTATATAAAAATTGACATGCCACGAGGCTTAACCTTAAATAAAGTAATTGTTAAAGAAGGCCATACGCTACAGCCACTTTTGTACCTATGTTAAAGTTAGAATAAGATGAAACGACTTTGTAATTGATACTTAGGTCGGTATTCACCGAGCACTCATAACTTAAGAAGCTCATAAACCTATTCACCAAGCAATATTAGTGAAGATCTACGAGCGCTCTTAAAAGTTAGGAGTGGTCCCGACCACTCCTAACTTACGAGCGCTCTCTTCGAAAGTTTGTTCGCTTGTGCGTGTGCCACGCACGCATTTGACTCGAATCCATGTGAGCAATGCCAAGTAGAAGTGTATCCATTTGCTGTCAAGACCAACATTCCACAACATTTCACAGTTTGGGTATCCCTGAACAAGAGAGAGTGGCTCTCATTTTCGAACTTCGAAAAACACTTGCGAGTGGTTGGTGAATACCCCACAGAAATTTCAAGTTAAGAGCCTCGTAAAGTTAAGAGCCGTTTAGGAGCGCTCGGTGAATACGAGCCTTAAAGACTCAATAAAACATTCATTCATTCATTCATACATGACAGTATGATAGGAAACATAGGGTGATATTCGCTGTATTTGGTTTCTCCATAAAAACTTTTCTGAACATGTGTGGTTGATGTAAAGGTTGGTCTATAGTCACGATTACTGTTTTTCGTTTAGCTTTTTGCTAAGGTTCAAGAGACCGTTTGATACTCCCTTCCATTCTTTTACACTTATTCGGAATATTCCTTAGAATTTGTTTGTCTTTTTCTCTTGTCGTTTATAATCGATGCACTCACGAAGCATTGTAATTCATTATCAGCCTTATCGGCAACAAAGTTTCCCTGGAAATATTTCACTTATTCGAAAAATTGGAATCGGCAATGCTTTTTCGATGGAAGAATTTACCATAAAAAGTTGTTTACCGGAAATGAACTTTTTTCCCATGAAATATTTTTACCATTGTTTTTCTCGGTCAGTTATTGAAATTAAAAGCATGAATGTACGATTTTACTTACCAAATATATAGTAACAATGTAAATTTTATTTATTTTTAAAGGGCAAACGCAACAAACAAAAAACAAATGAAGATCTTGCTTCAGGTTATTGTAAGCTTCGCAATTGGAGGAATACCAAATAATTTATTTTTTGATTCAGGAATTGTCCAACAAGTACATAAACATTGCCTAGTTTTTGTTCGATAATAAATTCTCCTCAGGCTAGTGCGTGAAATGTTGAGCTGTTGAGATCGATGGCGTGTTGATGTTCGTGAATTGAATCCCACTCGGCTACAGCAGCCAACTTTTTGGACAAGCTTGCGTACTGCATGCGCGGTGGGTGCTTCATTTCGGCCCAAACTTCTTTTCAAAAAACGCACTGTTTGGGTTACACAGCACTCACTTTGGAAATAAGTTTTTGATATTTCCCAACGTTGTTAAAGCGTAAAGCGACTCATTTCGTTCTGCGGAGGTAAGATACTGACTTTCTGTCAAGCTTTCGAGGGGAAAACAGCTATCAATGTCAAAATAACCTATGGTTTAAAAAGATACCACTAGATGGCCCACCCTGTGTTTTTGAAATCTAAAAAACAGTATATTTATGTGCATTTGTTATTTCGAATATTAACATCAATAAATTGTCCCCTTATAATGCTCCTGGCAAAATTGAGTGCGTTGCATTTGTATTTGTCCTTTAAAACTTATAGAAAGTAGAATTACGATGGAAATTCCCGATCCCGAGATTGCCGATAATCATGTATACGTTTTTGTTTTTCCAGCAACATACAAATATCTTTACTTTTTTTGAATAAATATAAAAATAAGTTATAAAACAAAATTGCAGTCAAAATTCAATTTATTATCTACATGTATATTTAAACATTTGTACCAATGATCTGATATTTTATAATTACTGCTCTTTATTAACTTTGGAGAAATCTAATATTCGCGTTATTGCTTTTATTATACCTACAAATTATTTGGTGTTATTATATTTTATATATTCAACAGACATTGCGTAAAATGCAGTTTTATTTAGTAATTTCATTCTCAATTTCAATCTTAAGCCGTTTTTTAGCTTGAATATCAGCCATTGTCTGCTCTATCGATCTCAAATCTTTTTTATTTTTGCTGGGGACTGGAAAGAAACAAATTTTAAATTGATGAGTTGGTTTCTGTCTGAAATTAACAAAATACAAACAAAAAATTTTAAGTTTTCCTGATTTTCAGAAATTTATTATTATTATAAATTTGTAATACCCCTTAGAAATAATGGTTAGTCATGCAGAAGACTTGTACACAGCACAACATAAGGCTCTGTTGGGTTCCTGGTCATAGTGGTGTCCCACTACCTGTGTCACTGCCCCGCGCTATATCATGTCAGAAACAGGCACCTAGGAAGCCACTTCTTCAACGATTCGGAGGAGCTCTCTGACATTTCGAGCAAAAACATATTGAAATTTATTAACGATACCAAATGACTTGAAAATTCCCAAAATCTATCACCCAGGCGACCACGAGCCTGGAAATCGCCTCCAACCACGGTTAAAAAACATAAAAAAGAGTCACAGACGATAATGATTTTACGAACGAAAATGACTGAATGATGCACGTGTTTCTTGTAGGAGCAGTACCAACGGAGAATGGACACGTCGCCTATACACCTGCGATTTCACCTCCTACGATGAACACGAGCGTCAGTGACTTGATGGGGCCACCTCTCCCTAAGATTGGTAAAATCCTCTTCTGGAAATTGGGGGTAGAGGAAAGGATCACGCTCTTAAAAAGACGTCCATCTCTTCTCAGCCAGGTGATTATGTGACGACAGACATTTCTACAATGACTTAGAAGTACCCTCCCTTAACAGGTTTCAATGAATAGGATTATCACAGGTTTCAATACATGGGAGTCACAATCCCTAGCGTATCTCAACGGATCTGCATTGATCTAAGTGTGACGGTAACGAGATCAACTGTTAACCCATTACCCTAGCCTAACCTAATATGCAGAAGGCCTGGTTCGATCTTCAGCTGCTGAAAAAATGTTATCCAGACATTTTCTGTGTAACAAGAGTGTGTTATATTTCCAACCAATAGTTGTCTTTGTACAAAATTACAAAGTGAACTTAAAATTTTAATTTGTTGATTTATAAAACGACTATACATTTCAAAGGGGAATACGAAAGACCATCCAAATTTTAACAGAAATTATAAATTTCACTATTGTAAGGTATGGTGATAATATTTGATCACATTCAATGGTTTTTGTATTTTGTCAGTGAATAATGCTGCGCTCTGTTTTTGTTTTGTTATTCATCAATTTTTCAATTAATTTCGAATTATGATATTTTGATTAACTTATTCTGTTTTCAGTGAAAATATAAAATTTTATAATAATAGTTTTTCATGCTATTGAAAGAACAGTACGGATATTTGGATACTACGAATATTCATAGTCAGAGCTAATTATGGTTGAAAAAACCTTCTTCTGGAAACGGAAAAATCAAATTAATTATTTAAGTGCATAAACTGCTCTCACAAAAGTTCATGTCTCTGTTGGCATATATGTATGTATGTATAAAGTTAAAAAAATTAATAATGTTTTTAACATGTTTTTAAATAGCCATTTAAAGAAATTAAAAATAACATAAAATTAACTCATTACAAAAAATCGAAAAACTTCATAATAAACATACAAAAATAGAAACTCCTTTCAATAAGTTGTCCCTTAAATTAAATTAAATTCCTTAAATTTCAATAGATTTTCAGTGCTTTTAACTGCAAATTTTACGGTTGATCTGGCTATACAATATGGTTGGGTCAAAAAAGTTGCCGAAACGCATTCGAAAATCTGATTTTAACAACTAAAAGTTGAAACTTCAGGACAACAAATTTATATTTCTTCTTTAGTACCTCAGATTTTTCAAGCAATGCTTGCGAGTTCATTTTATAAAAAACGCATAATATTTCTTACCTATACAACACTAAAAAGCAATACAACGTATATTTAAATATGTCCCAAAAGTAAGAATTAACTACTAACTTGTTTTCTCTTGGTTCTAGTGTGTACTTAATTTCGTTACTGAGTACTGAGTTTATAACACATAATTGAAGGGTACAATATTCAGTCAACATGATGTAGACGCATTGCGGCTGGAATATTCTTGTTAAATATTGAAAGATTATGTGTATTCTGTTCACTATATTGAGATATTACTTATTGTAGTCTAAATAAAATTTTTTGTGTACACTATACTGGATAGTTTACTATATTGAGTGTCTGTTTATTTGATGTATCAGCTGTTGTTTCCTTTTGTGAACAATTTAACACACACATAATTTCACATTATCTTTGAATTATATTGTTGTTTTAGCCTCAATTAAGTTTATTCATACATTCATTAAGGTCCTGGTAACACGCACACAGGAATTGTTAAGAGTTGTAAGCCAGGACCTGGCTCACTTTGAGCTGTTGCACCACCAAATTTATTTATTTAAATAGCAAACAATGCAACCTATTCAATAACTAAGAGGAGCTAGAACAAGCAGTGTCCTTTTATACTCGATGATTTTAACGTATACACGATGATTTTAACGTTGGTGACAACGCGGTGTTACATGCAAGAAGAAAAAAGTCAATATTTATGTATTTGGTTTTGCTCTATTTAGAATATTGCAGCGTTGTTTGGTCGCCATTTCATGAGAATAATATTTTAAGAACCGAAAGGATACAAAAAATATTTACGAATTTTGCTCTAAAGAAATTTAACTAGTCGGGTGAGTTCCCTGAATATCCTTTCTAGGATTGATTAGAGATGCTCGTTTTTTTAATAAATTCCTCATAAACTTAGAGAAATGCACAATTTGTTGTACTAAAAATAAGCACTTTTAAAAATATTAATAAAATATTGCGCTGTGCCAAATCTTTTTCTGCATATGTATTTATGAAAAAAACAATGATTTCTTAAAAGAAAGGCGCTATTTCACAACCCCTAATGTAAAATCCATCCAAATGTCCAGACAATTTATGGCATCAAAACGGCGCAATCTAGAGCTTACTCATCCAATTGGCTGGACTGCCTACGGTCACCATTTCTACCTTCCTACCTACGCAAGAAAGAATTGCACACTGAGATTTTCACACTGCTGAGAGAAGTATTTATATAGAGAAGTAAGAAAAATTTGGTCGAATGCTAAATACATGGTAATCACATGTAAACAATTGAACAGTTAAAAGAATCACTTAATAGAAGTTCTATTCCCTACACATACTCTATCACTCAAAAATTTCCAATAAAATAAGGTTATTTTTCGCTTTAATGGGCAGATGCTTTCGAGAAATTCTTCTATTTTATCTCGATGGTTCTATTCGCCAATTTAGTTGGTTAGAATTAGTCATAGAACCAGTAGTGAATCCTACCTTTTAAGGCAGCGTTCTGGAGACATTGGAAATGTAGCCAATAACGCACAATTAAAATACTACTCACTGGATGCTGCTGATATAGCATTTGAGCTGGAAATTCAAAACGAAACTATCACTCAATATCAGATCAATGCAATCGTTCTCCAAAAGAAAACTTAATGCCAAAAAATTGAATTTACTTTGGGCTGTCTGTGATATTCCATCAAACGCATATTTTAGAAATTGCAATAAAGAACATTATACTTTACCTAAGAGTAAGGGTTTTTAAATAAAATAACAACTCACCGAATCCATAAGATTCATTTGTCTCGGTTTTTCTGGCGGCTTCCAATGCAGCCTCTTGGCCAATTAAATGTGCATATTTGTCTTTGTAATTTGTTGTAGGGTTGACCTTCTCTGGAGATTGTCTGCGTTCGACTTCAATCTGTTTTTGTTCTAATCTCTGAAAGGAAATCAATTATTTTAACCGTAGACAAGGGAACAATAGCCAGAATAAACCATTTTAGCGTATTCCTTGGCTGTTTTCTCGTTCCAATGGGCACCATTTCGTCTCGCTTTAACCTCATCTTCTGAAGGTGTGTGCTCTCTCTTGTAGACAACAGAGTATCGGTCATGTCCTTCGATTCCAAAACTTATAGCTACAAGACCCCCCACTTCAGCTACTTCATGGCTGATATACAAAAAAAAGTTTCAGGATCTATTCAGAATAAACATTTAAATTTTACATTATGCCTCTGTAAACTTTATCCATTGGCTGAAATTCTATGTAACGCCTTTCATCCTTGGAAAATCGATCTATTCTTTCTTGAGCATATTTCCGAAAGCGATTGATTTCCTCTTTTTCTTTGATCTTCATTTTTTCGAGGTGCTCCTTTTGTTCTATAAACAAAAAAAGATACAAACGGAAATTTGGTGGACAAATTTTCAGATGTAAATTGTAAGAATTCAATACTTTTAAGGAGTTCTCTGTCCTTTTCGTTTACTGCAGGCGGTTTATCCATTGAATTTAAAATTGAATTCAATAAATCCATATTTTAATAAATTAAATCTTATAATAGTCGATTCTGTTTACTTTTTATGGAAGACGAAAAAGTTTTGAAAAAATGCCTCCCTATGTTTAGAAAACTGAAAAAGAGTAGACGTCAAATTACACCTGATTTTGGAGCACAGGGATGTTTGAGTAATGCTTTGTTTTTTTCTGTATCTACTAAAATCACTCGGCTAACAAACTGCAATAATTTCTGAAAGAAAACTGATTAAATAAAATCAATGGCGCAAAATTGTATTTGAATTATTACGATGTCAAAGCTGTTTAAGTATGAAACTAGGTTAATATGATGATTTTACAAATTTTAATGGAATATAACATTATACTTTCTCTTCACTTTTATTGAAGTTAAAACCATCTAATACCTATTTATTTTAGTATCGAGCTAACTTCATATGAATGTTTGACATTTGACCCTAGTACGCATATCGAGTAAGGACAAATTTTATCTCTAGAATTCTAATTTCTACAAAAAATTTGAATTTAGTGAAATAAAAAACCCGTGAAGTATCTGTCAAACATATAACATGTTAAACATATATACTCATATAAAAATATAAAAAAATTGCTTGGAAACATGTCTGAAGTATCCGATTCCGAATCACAGACAGAAATTATTAAATCCAACGAATTAAAAAAGAAAAATGATTTACTCAATCGTCTTGAGTCCCATCAACGAGATTCTGAAAAATGCTCGACAAATTGTGTGGTGAAGATTGTGGAACATCTATAACAAATAATAATAAGGGTATTCATATAAACGCGGAAAACCCCGATAAACCTCGGAAACCAGATAACTTTATCTCTGCAGACACCAGCTGTCAAAATTTGTATGGGAAAAACTTTCTGCAAATCTGATAAAATTATCTCACGAATTTGATGCGGAAAGTGAAGAAATAAACCTGATAAACTAAATTAATATGGATTCTGACTTTTAATTTGACATTTCACAAAATATTTCCCACATGTAGGCAAGTATTTTTAGGGGGTATTAATGAAAACATGTTGCAGAAAATTATATCTTTCTACAAAGCGGAAAATTATCTCGTTTCATGAATAACCTTAATGAGTAATTGAATACGAGTAAAAGAAATCTATAATGTGATATACGTACATATATATAGATTTGTTTCAAAATGTGAAAACTAATAAAAATTATAATTCTAAATTTTCTCTTCATCTAAATGGACGTTTTTTCTTTTTAAGCAGGATAAATTTATTTTTAAATATAAATATAATAATAAATATAAAAATAATATAATAATATAGCACTTTCATATCAGACTATTTAAAAGCGAAAAAGCTCGGTTTTTTTAATCGATAAATTTTCGTGTAAACGTAGAAATTAATCATTTAGGAAATGATAGAAGGGACATAAATAGACACTAAAGTCCCTTTCGGTGGATTGCTTCGGAGAATCAATTTTCTCAAAACGGTGAAATTGAAAAGACTGAAAACTGCTAAAAAAAACAAGTAATTCTTTCTTACATCGATAAACATAATAACCACAGTTAATTTTTGGTGTACTTCAACCCTTGTGCTCAAACTAGAAGGCATGAAGTAAATTTAATCTATGCTAGAAAGCCAAAATACTGTCTGCGTTATTTTTGACATCAGAGAACTCTGCGGCCAATTGCACATTTCGCCCGCAGCACTAGTTTGCGTTCTGTTCGATCGTGCGTCGTGCCTAAAAAATTATCGTTTTTAAATATTCAATGAGCATTGAACAGAGCCTTTGCTTGTCTCAAATAAAAAGAAGATGTCAAGTTTTGTTTTGAAAACAGAAATTTTTAAAGAAAAGGATATCTTTCCTTTCACGAGTTGATAGAACTTTTATTAAAAAACATTAATTTAAAATGTCCAGTCAATCGAGTTGTCCAGAGGTATTTCCATATTAATTTATCTCAATTATTTAAATTAAAATATTTCCTCCTGCTAGCATTTACAAGCTCAAATGATAATTATCATTCATCCCGGTTCTTTAAATCTTCGAATTGGACGAGCTTCGGATTTTAATCCCATACGAATTATACATGCAATTGGTCGGAAAATACGTCCAAATGGACATAAATATCGAGATCGGCTTCTTCCTCAAGTTGTGAGTTTGTTATAGAAAAAATGTGTTGAATGATAAGTAAATAATTTGATTTAGACAAAAGAATCACTTTGTGAATTTGAAGAACATCGCTTGCAAGTTTCTCACATCATTCAGTCATGTTCCCAATCTGATGGTCGGCGAAGATATGCAACGCCACCACAGCAAATAGCTGCTTTCAATAGAAGATCTTCTCCTGATGTGGTCGGAAAAGCAGAGACCAATGTATTGACAAGAGAAACTATTATCGGAGATGAGGTATATTAATAAATTGTTTTAACGTTTAACTGGTAGATAAAAATTATTGACCAAAGCTCTCTAGTCCAAAGATTCAAGTAGCGCTAGAGAGCGTAATTGTAATACCATAGTCTTACATGTGGGTGATTTAAATATTATTTTCGGTATTCTTCTTCTAAACCAAAAAGAAAATGTTTCTAGATTTGATTTCAGAATCAAAATTCATATGTATCGAATATATTTTTAATGTTAGGTTTTCATTGTCATTTTCAAAACGACAAAATTCGCCTTTCGTCAGTACTGTAACAAAATTGAGGACATTCGGAAAGATTTTACCTGATCAAAATATTTTTTATTTAAATCTACGTACATACATATGTATGTACATAAATTATTAAAAATTGGGATTCCTTTTTACAAATAAAACGATGACCGAAAGAACCGTAAAACCTCCAAGTTAAGGAAGAACTTCACATTTGGGAGAAAATTTCAGTAGTAGCTTACAAATTCGACAAAAACATTTAAAAACATTATTTTTGAGAAAATCAAGAAGACTGATGGCTATCATCCAAAATTTTGTTTAGAGAAATGAACAAAGCCTATTCATAAAGTACTTAAAAATAACTTAAAAAAATGCTTCATTATACAGGGTGTCCCTTAATTCGTGCATAATATTTTAGGGCGTGATTCTTGGGTATATTATATTCTAAGAAAAAAATCGTTCTACAGTAAGGACCTATTTCCATCTTTTATACTATATATCGGGGATTTAAGAAAAGGCTTGTTTTAGTATACCCTGACCCATGTTAACGGTATTTCGGTAGTACTGATGATAGAAACTTTATTTAGGACTTTATTTTTAGAAGAAATAATAGCCTTTTATAATTGTGTTTAAGCAAATTTGATATCCTATCTTGGTCTTGAGATATCCAGTTTTTTGACTTAATTGTTTCTAGAAAATGCGTAATAAACAATTTTTTTTGAAAGAATTAAAAATAATAATAAAAATAAAACTCAATGAAAAGTTTGCTGAAAACCTCATAGATTTTACGATACTTGGGAAAACCTGAAACATGTAGAATTAAAAATTAGGGAAACCTGTAGCAGGTAAAAAAAGGTGTTTCTAATTTTGGACACGTTTCTAACAACAGTTGACAATAAGAGTGGTTTTCCAAGAATTTTGCAATGTTTTTAAAATAGCGTACCAATTTTAAGACGTGCTCGTTTATTCAAGTCAAAACCCTTATTTCCCCTCTCGTTTCATTAAAAGTTCTCAAAAAAATTTAGGATTTGGATATAAAGCCCCATTTGAAATAACAAAACTGATATAAAAGATTAGAAAATGAAATTAATTCATCAGTTTAATTTGTTTCGCCAAGGCAAGAATACTCAGACATTTACTTATGTTTATAAATGGAACTACAGCTACGCGACAAAGATACCAGGAACATTATCCACCCCATTAATGACGACTTTCTAATTTGGAAAAAAATGTCGAAGGCTTCGAGAAACGGGAGAATTGGAAACAAATTAATCGGCCCTTCAAACTCCCCCAAGCTGAATTCTACAAACTATCTGAAGTTTTTGCGCAATGATTTATCAAAACTATTGGAGAACATTCCACTTATGCAACTAGCTTTATCATATTTTCAACAGGATGGCGCTCCAGCCCACTATGATCGAGAGGTTAAGAATTGGTTAGATGAAGAGTACGACAATCTTTGCATAGGAAGAAATGGACCGTTTGACAGTCAAATGCAACTGAATAATTAAGCCGTTTTATAAAAAATATTAACAAGTCTAAGAACCAACTACTAAAATTCGTATTGGCTATGCGAACGTTCAATTTTGGCAGCAAAAAATGATGATGTCAATTGAAATTTACCGGCGATACAGTCAAATGCAAATCGATCTTCACAGTAATGGACGAAGAACAAGTCGTCAATTATCCGACTGAATTTTTAAATTCAATAGAACCGCCCGGAATGCCGCGGCACGTATTAAAATTGAAAGTTGGATCACCAGCGATGCTTATTCGCAACTTAAACGCACCAAAGTTGTGCAACCGAATTAGATTGATATTTAAAAAGATTGTCACCAAATTTAATTCGTGAGAACAATCATCGGTGCAAATTCAAAGGTGAAGACGTACTTATTTCACCCATTCCCATGGTTCCCAATAATTTACCATTCTAGTTCCAGCGTGTCCATTTCCCTTTGTATCTCGGCTTTTCTATTATTACCAGTACAAGGCCAATAATAGACTATCACTGGCTTAAATTTGGAAAATTCATATTTTTCACACGGTAATTGTATGTAAGTTCCTGCAGAATTGGCACACCGAAAAATGTATACGTTTTCACTCAAAAAAAAAGAACAAAAAACATTGTCCGTCCGCTGGCCTTACGATGAATTAATACGAAAAAAATAATTTCCAATTTGCCTTAAATACATGTGTGTTTTTTGCATAGCGGGTGGTTAGTGCAACATAACTGTCTATTTATATCCCTTTTTGATTCGATACCATTTTTTGCAATAGAATATAATATGTTTGTAAACTTTAGAAGTTTTGTCATAAATTACTCCTCGAGTTAGGTAGACATTTGATGTCAGATGGAATTATTTTTATCATATTTCAATTTCAACCATTCGATCATTGATTTTTCTTAACTTGTTGGATTTTAAAGATAATTAAGATAAACGTCAATGATCCTTACAATATACATTTTCCGATTAAACGTGGGGAACTTAATCTGCACAACGAGCTCGGAGGTTCTCTTTCCTCCGTTTTGACTGACTTACAAGATATCTGGCAGCATGTCTTGAAAACGAAAATGGGTATCGATTTGAGGTAAGCTTACAGTTCTTGACTAAATCACGTTTAAAGTTTCGTTCTTGCAGCATCCTTAATCAATATAAAGCAGTTTTAGTTGTTTCGGATATTTACAACCGTAATCACCTCAAAGAGTTAACGTCACTGCTACTATTTCGAATGGGCTTTGGAAGTTGTTTTTTAGTTCAGGTATCTAAATATCTATCAATTTGAATTAAAAACAAATCTACCTTTTGAAAGTTAATTATTTCAGTATTTCTTTTTGGTCCTCATTTATAATTAGGATCACGTTTCAGCTACTTTTGGCGCTGGTCTGGGTCATGCTTGTGTTGTCGATGTAGGTGATCAAAAAACATCAATATCGTGTGTGGAAGATGGTATTTCTCAACCAAGTACCAGAGTTCGACTTGAATATGGTGGAGCTGATGTGACGCAAGTTTTTCATTGTCTTCTGGATAAATGCTCCTTTCCTTATAAAGAATGCAATGATAACAACTTAAAGGATGTTTTTCTGCTCAAGCAACTAAAAGAAAAATTTTGTCATGTTAATCTGGTAAATAATGGTTTTAACTAGAAAATAAAAAAACAATGGATTAACATTTATCACTTCAAGGACATTTGTGGATCTCAAGAAAAAACATTTGAAGTTTGCCACGCAGAAAATAAACTTAAGTATACAATTCAAATAGGCGATGAGTGTATTGTTGCACCATTAAGTTTGTTCCACACTGAACTACTAACGATTACTGGAAAAAGTAAGGCAGCAAAAGTACAGATTTCGGCTTCTCATCAGCCGGACTCAGAAGACTGTTTTGATGCAGAATACATAAGAGAAACAAGTGTAAGTGAATGCTTAAGTAGTATTTATAAAACATAAACAATATTATTTAACTTGTTTTTAGAGAAGAAATGCCCGCGAACAACTCGATCAAATTCAAGCTGACGGTTTGATTGTGCAACAGGATAACCAAGAAGAAGAACTTGTTGTTGATTCTTTTGAGAATGAAAGGGATAGCAAAAATGATAAAGACTTTGTTCTACCAAATGGTCAAATAATTGGAATTGATCAAGCTGTCTTACTTAGTATAGAACGATGCCGTAAGAAACTATTTTTAAATTTTAATTTAAAAAAAATGAATTAAAAATTATATTTTCTTATAGCTACTGAAGAAATGAAAAAGAAAATGTACGGATGTGTACTTGTTGTTGGAGGGGGCATGAAATTTGCTGGTATTGGTAAATGGTTGCAGAACAAAATGGCTTTGAATGTAGCATACTCTCATCGTTCCGGTAAGTAATCAGTACTTGAATTCTTTTAAGATTTTATAAAAAATGTCCTACATTATTGTTGTTTATTTTGGCGCTCTGAGAGACAGATAATATTGTCGGTTTTTTGTTTTTCATTTTTTTTTAAACTGAATTGATAGCTTGAAAATTGAAACTTCTTTACTGGAATATCAGAGCTTAATACTCAAAGCAAGTTATTGCTGTCAGCTGAATACTTTCTTTGAGCCTAGCATCTCACAATTTTGGAAATACGAATTGTTTTATGTAATAGAAGAACGCTTCTCTTTTGACGTTTAATTTTATCAAAAACTGATTCTCGTAAACCAATTCTCACGCCTTACCAGTGTTTGGTTCCATACATTTTTGTTGACATTTTGAAAGTTTCTCCGTAATAGCCGTTATTTCCTGGCATATCTGTTTGGCGCTTGGCTATCCCATTCATAGAGGTAGCAGAGATAGTTAGTGTACCCACCTTGCAATCTAACCCAAATAGTGAGGAACTACAAGTGGCTGAGAATTTGCCACTTAACTAAATGTTAATTTATTTCGCGAAGTATTTTTTTCAAAAGTGTTGTAGATTTCACTAGTGTCAGGTTCCTACGTCAATGGAATAGATGGCAGATCTATTCTATTGTGCAACAGTACTGCCTTCAAACTTATACATGATCCATTGATGAAGAGTCTCCATTCCCTTAGTATGTGAACATAGTCGAAAAGATCAAGCAGTTCCTGTACATCTAATCAAAAAGCAAGTTTGTGAATTTAGAAAAATTCCTTGAAATAGATCCGATCAACGCTTTTATGTTCAAGTATGATCTTAAAGTCCATTGCTTCAGGTGAAAAGGAAGCACTTCAGAATATGTTTGGAATACTTCTAAAGCGCGCGTATGAGATCTCGGAAATCTCTATTTGTTACTGTATGTCTTTTAGTTGATTTTTATGAGTTTAGGATAAATTAAGCATAATAAGTTCTTGAAGACGAACATCGAACAGCTTCATCTTAATGAAAATCAGGGTCTTTCGGTTCAATATCTTCAGTCGCATATGACGTTTAAAAAAAACGAACAAAGAAGAACAAGAATGATTTTGAGTTTTGTCGAGCTTCGCGCATAAAGAATTCATTCGTTGCAGTATGGTATTTGTAACGCGAATTTGACAGGACCAACTTTTTACTTTTAACTTTCTCAAAATAAAAATTTAAAGACATATTTTAATATCTTAAAATAAATTTGAATTAGTTTACTACCATTTTTGTCCAGTTTTTAAGAAGCATTTACTCTTAGTTATTTAAAAAAAAAATATTTTATTTAAACAAATTACCTTTTAAATTCCCCATTTCTGCACAAGTATGACTGAAACTGACGTAATCATTTTTACTTGCGACTTATAGGTACTATAAGGCAAGTTATGCATTCGGAAAAAGATTTTCCGAGATTTTGATCAAAGTTGACATTACGATGATAGCGAAGACCAAAAAAGTGGGTCTCGAAATTCTGTTTGTCTGTCTGTCTGTCCGTTCGATTGCAGCTAAACGGCTCGGCCGATTTTCTTCAAACTTGGTAGATATGGGTTTTAATTTTTTCCCCCGGATGTTTTTTGATTTGATTTTTTAAGACCAAAAATAACGGTACCTGCCATACGAATTTTTTTCGAAATTTTATAAATATTTTTTTTTCTCAAAAACTGTCCCACAGATTTAAAAAAAAAAATTCATAAAATTTCTTTTAGTTAAACCTAAAAATTTCCAAAAAATGGTTATTTTTGGTACCCCCGTTGGAACCATTTTTTTGTTTTTGATTTTCTCTGAAACAGTACCACCGATTTTGATCATTTTTCTTATGTTTAGGCTCCCCAGCAGTTTCAATATTATTGTTTATTCAAATTTTCAAAAAAAAAATTTTTGGATTTTTAAAAAAATTTTTTTTTGAAAACTCAATATTTCGAAAATCCCATGCTCGATTTTTTCAAAACTTGATAAATAAAAGTTTTTTAATATAAATTAGAAGATTTAAGAAAAAAAATTTGTTTTACATAAAAATAACGGTACCCTCCGCCTCCATACAAATGTTAAAAAATGGTTTTCGAAAATCGTATTTTTCTCGAAAACGGTTCCGAGAATTTTACTTAATTTTTTTTTTCTTTCAATTAATTTTAAAGATCTATAATTTAATAAAATAAATTTTGAAAAAAAAAATATTACTGACTGTACCTATCATAGAGCGATTTTTTAAAATTTTGAATTTCTCATTATCGGCATAACGGATTTTAATGAAATTTTTTTAGAGAGAAGCTTCTAAAAAGTTTAAAAAACATTGCATTTTAAAATTTTAAGAAAAATATTTTTTTGAATTTTGAAAAAAAATCGTTTTTTTTTATTGAAAATTCAATATCTTGAAAATGGCTCAATATTTTTTTTTTGGTAAATTTAATTTTTATTCAAAACATGTTTTAAAAATTTTGTATATAAAATCTTATTTTTTAAGAAACCACTACAAAGACTTATAATTTTTGTTCTTGCATGAACCTATATTTGCTTGAATCACACGACATTCTATTTTTACCTCCAACTACTAAAGAATTTTTTTAGTCATTTAAAAAATTAATTTTTATGCTTATGGACAGTTTTTCTCTAATAACATTCATTTTTGAAATTCTTAGTCTATTACATAGGAGCAAGTTCGTGCGACCCAGTCGTGCATTTTATTTATAATTTAAGTCATTTTGGTCTTACATATATTCGATTATATACATACATGCATAAACAAAATTTAAATCCCAAAGAAAATAATTTAAAATTTTCAGAACAACTTGATATTGTTACAAGCACGAAGGATATGGACCCAGCTATGACTGCTTGGAAAGGGGCTGCAATTATGTCATGTTTGGAAAGTGCGCCTGAATTATGGATAAACCAACATGAGTGGCAAAAATATGGCCTGCGTATTTTAAGAGAAAAAGCACCTTTCATGTGGTAAACAAACAAACTAAATATGTATTTCTAAAAAAATGCATTTTCTGGTAGAACATCAAACATATACTTAAATAATAAATTGAATTAAGTTTAAGAAATATCAGTGACTTTGTGTTTGATTTTGATAGTTTATTTCAGCATGTTCACAGTGAGATTAATCTTATTTTGAATTTCATAGATTGTCAAAAATTATGATTATGTGTATTTGGTGAGCCTAAACACACATTTCCATCAAAATTTGGTCGTTGACAAAGCAGCTACTTTAATGCCTTTAAAAAGTAGAAGAAGATCTGGGTCCTGCTTTAGATAACCAAATATAAAAAAAGTATCAAAAAGACAACAGTGGCTCCTTCTTCTCCTCCAAAAAACTATTGAGAATAAATGGTGTTTTCAGCTCCATATTACTCGCTGGCTGTAATTTTGCAATAAGAGCGATTTTAACGTATAGTGTAGCAGTCAGGGCACCGCTCTAGATATAGCGAAAAGTCAAGATCAAATTAGTAATTATTATTTAACCATTCCATGCAAATCTACTTGGGAAGATGTGAAATTCTCGAAAAAAGATGACGGGGTTGGCGGAGTACTCAGGCGGACTAAACTTTGTTCTCATATTTCGTCTGCCTAATCATTCTTGCACATTCCACGCGGAGCTTTTAGCAATGAAAGAAGATTTATTTTTGCTTAAAGAAAACGTAACATCAACAACTGATATCCTCATCTTCCCTGAGAGCAAAGCTGCTTTAAAATTTCTGGATTCGGTCTCTTCAAAATGAAATGATCTGACGATCATCTTCCTTTGAGATTGCATTGGTTGCAGTCCATCATTCACCTACATTTAGGACGTTCCAAGAAACTGTAAAGTTGATGAAATCGCTTGAAGTAGAACAACGAAACCTACTCGTATTTTAGCATACAGGGCAGATATTGGTATACTCATATACACTTATGTTCAAGAAACGTTTTAATCGTTTGACGTCTCTAAACAGATTGCACACACTTTTAATTGTTTTATGTTTAAATTTAGGCATACAATTTTATTCTATTTTTATAAGCACATGCAAGCCATGGTGTGGTTATCGAAATATTGCCATCCAAAGCGATAGTAGTTTTTTTCGATGGCCAGCTACTTAATAATGTCTTTGGGTGGTTATATCACATTGCAAAAATTGTGATTTTTATTTAACAGAGGGGATTGGAGGATTTAATTTTTTGTTGACATGATTTGGCTTTATTTTTACATCAATGGAAAGGTCTGTTAATAAGCGATTCAGCATTGAAAACTGCAACCTCTTACGAGGATGGAATGCCCTTGAATAGATGTTATTAATTCGGAAAACCACACTCTTTTGCAAGGCTTGGTAGCCATCAGAATCACATTTAGCGTTCGGTCGAAATTCATTGAAATCAATTTGGATAGAAATATTTTTTTTCAATTGTGTTTTGCAAATCCTGTCGAGTTATACATCAAACGAAAGTTGTATTCAATTCTAAAGCCCCTTTTAGGCGATCAGTTGTTCCTTTAGTTATCAGTTCAGTTAAAAAAGTTGCTGTAAAACTCGCAAAAATAAAGCTATTACACATTTTTTTTGTTGGTTTAAACTCTTTATTTATTAAGAAACAAAAAATATAAAAACATATTTTAAAACTGAAAAGAAAATTTAACTTTTAATTCATTTAATAAAAAAACTCAATGTATCCACTTCTGCACGGTCAAAATAAAAGCGTTTAATACTACATTTTTAGTATGATGTCCAAAGGCCCTTGGCTTTAATGACGTCATTGAGTCGTTTGGGCACGCTTTCTACTAATTTTTCCATTAGTCGGTGCGGAATGCTGACCCACTCTGTCTAAATCCGGGACCAAAGCTCGTCCCAAGGTTTTGGTGCGTTATCGTACCGTACCAGTCTTTTTTTTTTTAAAAGAGCCCATACATTTTCTATGGGGTTTAGGTCTCTTTATGGAAATATTCCATCCAAAGTAATATTAGTGATTTTCGACCGTCAACTACCTAAAAATGTCGTTGGGTGGCTATATTTCCGAAATAAAGCTATGGAAGAGGTTGCGGTTTCAAAAAAACTAAGTAAGTTTTTAAAGAGATATCTACAGGTGAAAACCAGAAGCTGGTGCGAAGTCTGGTTCGTGAAACATTTTCATCCAAATTGAATTTAGAACTGAATATCGACCCAAACTAAAGAAAGTATTCGGATGGAGCTATTTCGTTAAATAATTTTCAGTTTTCAATGCTGAACAGAGAATTAATGAATTTGCCGATTTTGGCTAATATTTTCAAGAGCTAATCACAGGTAAAAATCAGAAGCTTCTTCAAGAACTGATTTTCGAAATATGTCTATCCAAAATGATTTTACAGAATTTTTTCCAAAGCTACATTTGCGAATCTGATGGTGATACTTAACAAAGCGTTTCAGTTTTCAAAATTAATTAAATTTATTCAAGAGGTTGCTAACAAAAGTATCTGTCAGGTCTGGTTCTTGAAATATTTTCATCCAAATTGAAAATCGACCCAAGCCTAGGACAGAGATGGAGATATTTCAGTAACCAAAGCACGTAAAAGGTAGCAGTTTTGAATGCTGAATAGAGAATTAAGAATTAAGATTTTTCTAGGAATGTGCCAATCTTTGGAAATCTATAAAAAGTTTTTTTTTAATTGGAAAAAATAATGGACCCTTGTCTACAAAAGTCACAATTTTTTAAATGTGTGTAAAACCCATCGACTGATAAATCAAACGTAATATTGCCATCCAAAGGTATTTTATTGAATTTCGACCCCCAATTACCAAACTTCGCCCCTCTGAGCAATTTTAGTATCTGTGAGGAAAACCAAAAAATAATTTAGACATTTCAATTTGTTATTGTTCTTCATTTTATTAAATACATTCTACAATACATTTTATTTCAATAAAATTAACGATAACTATGTAGTACTGCTTTAACATAAACCTTTCAATATATATTATGTACATACATATATATTTTTATTATTTAATAATATTGTTTTATATCTCCTTAAAACTATATCTTCATATTTTCTTTAACTTTATGCCATTTGCATAACCACAACTTTTTTGTTCTGTAATAATTTTTTTTTTGGGTTTTTAATTTTTTTTTTAAACAAACATTAAATATTTATTTTTTAATATAATATAGCATAGATATTTGAGTATCTATGTAAAGTTCTTTTCTCTTTGTTTTTTTTTTATAAATGTCAATTATCTAATGCAATTAATTTTTTTTTTCGGAAATTTTATTTGTTTTATTTTGTAATATTTTTTAACTATCAAATAAACATTTTTTCTTTCTAACATTATACACGTTTTAAAAGCAATCAAAATACCTTAACGGGTGCTTTCACAAATGGTATTGGTATTCCTATTTTGAAAGTACATAGTTTACTATTTTTGGTTTTTAACTTTGTTACGTTTATTTTTGCAATGTTTGAATAATATATATACAAATATATATATTTTAATTAATTTCCTCATTGAAAATAATTTAATTATTTTTTTTTGATAAGATAAATAACAAAAAATACGGTGGTCTCATTTTAATCAAAAAGATTTACAAAATTAGTTGTTAAAACCTTTATAACTGTCATTTAAATAATATTATAAATTTATTATTTTCATTTTGTATTATAACAATTATTTGACTTTTTTTAACTTTAAGGGATTGTTTTTTTGTTATTTTGTTCACTTAATTTTTAATTAAAGTGTTGATTTTTCTTGAATCTAAGAATAATTTTGATTTATCTTTTTATTTCTTAGTAGTGTTAGGTAATAATAATCCTGATTTACACAGCACAGGGATTAGCTGTTCTGCATACATTTATTTTTACTTGTATGTTTATCCAAAGCATAATAATTTGTAAATGTCTATTAGCTTTAAACTTTTTGATCTTAGCATTACGAAATTTTACTCAAAAATTGGTTTCAATTGTCGTTTTTGTGATTGAAAATTTATTATAAGCAAAAAAGCAGCGCCCGGTTAATATTTAATGGTTCATTGCACATTTCCATTAAGAATATAATGTTAATAAAATGAATAACAAAAATCTTTAAGAGTTTAAATACAAGGGAAGACTTTCGAAAAATGTATTAAAATTTGAAGAGGAGTAAGGAAAAGAATTGTTTTTGAATATAATATTGTATCTACACAGGCAATTTAAAGAAATCACGCAGACTCAAAAGAATGTTGCAAATAAACAGAAATCCAAACTCAAAATATTATAAAAATAATTTAAAATATATATATAAAAATATAAAAATATGATTTGTGCATGTCAGATGTAGTTGTATTTTTTTTTCATTAATTTACATTTTTATTTGTTTTAATTTTAACTTATATTTAAGTAAAAACTCAGTCAATTAAAAATATATATGATAAGTTACACGGCCTGTATAACCTTTACTTTATTTTATTTTAACAAATTAAATTATTAATTTAAACATGGAAGATCAAATTATGTAGTCGAATTTTACACAATCCTCTATAGTTGTTGTATCTATGCACTATTTAATAGACATCAAAAGTTTAAGTTTTTTTTTTATTATTTATGTATAATCGGTTTGAAGTTATTCAATTATTTTATCAGGATTACAGACAGAGAGCATTTTTGTAAATAATCGTTTAGTAAAACATTATATTAAATTATACAATTATTTTGTTCGCTTAAATGTGTCTTGCCAACCGTTTATTCCATTTCAAGTCAGTATTTTGGTTTGTATGAAAATTTAAGCCAAAAAATTAGTTTAGTTATTATTTATTGTCGTAACAGAAAATCATGAAGATTGTAATATTTTTTTCATTGTCCATAGAAATTTGAATTGCTTGGCCTACCTCCTGGGGCTCTTAAAATCATTGTATGCCAATCAATACAAATTTTGCAGTCCCTCTTTTTGTTCATTGCTGTTAAGTAAGTTTAATTAAAATTGAAAATAAAAACAGAAGTAGTTAATTAATTATTTTATTTATCATGACTTATACAAGTGTGAACAAGACTAAGGTAAATGTAATAGAAACTTTCGTTTGTAGTGTGAATTATTTTATTTATTTATAACAATATATACCTGATAGATAACTTTATTTATTTTACTTTTTTCTTCAAAGTTTCTTATTCAAAAGAAATTTGGTATTTCTTATTCCTTAGTTTATTTTTATATGTAAATAAGAACGTGTATACATTTTATAAAACTTACTAGAAATATGCGATGAATTATAAATTTAAGCTTTTAGCAAAGACAATTTCTTAAGTGCATTTTTTTTAAATATAAAACTAAGTCGTTTTTTGGCTCAAACATGCTCTTTTAATAATTTTATGTTGTTATACATAAAAATATATAGTTAACAACAAAAATCTATATTCCCTATGTATAAACTTCTATTTTATGTGTTCGTCTTATTTCATTCACAAGTAACCAAGTGTAGCATAGGTTTTTACAAAAGTTGTATCGCTCGATGAAACATCTCTGAAAAATTGAAAAATAGATTTAGTTAGAAAGATATTGGCGCAAAGTTTTAAAGTCTTTTGTTAAGGTATTTGTATGATACTACTTAACAATTTGCTAACTTTAAAGTAGGTTGTTTATAAATTCGATCTTAATTTAAAACATTTTCTAACTAGTATCGTACTAAATTAATTTTCTTAATAAATTGCTTCTGAACACAGCATAAAACAATGGCAGTTCGTACAAAAAACTAATGCCGTTTTTATTTGGCAATCCGGAATCTCTCTCCGATCCGGAATCCCAACTGACCACTTTTTTAATAATATACATTTTAGAAAATAATTTCAAAAACTAAAACTTAAAACTCGTTTTTAAGATATTGATTTTTCAAAAAAAAAAAAATAGAAAAATATTTATTCGAAAATGTATATATACAATAATATTTTAAATTCAAAGGAGCTCCTGGATAAGCATTTTGGTCAGAATTCTATAAAAAAATAATAAGAAGTCGAAAATAAAATTTAAAAAAAAATACCACACGTAACTTTTTTCTTATCAAAATCGTTAGATTTGTTTTCGAGATAAATAAGATTTTGCATAAAGGCCAAGTTAAGGATCTTTTCCAGGCCATCAACAAGACCCTTAAATACCAAAGAAAATCGCTTCAGCGACTTAGGCAGTATGTCGAATAAAAACATAATCGTAATGTCAACTTTGATCAAAATCTCGAGTTTGAGTTAGATTTTTTTTCCAAATGCAAAACTTGCCTTTAGTACCTACATATGTATATCGTTATTAAAAACAAAACTTCCTTATTATGACAGACTTTATCGTTTTCGTAGCGTTTGATTTGAGGCCATATATACGAGTATTTTACGAGATAATTCCGCTCGATATTTTTAAGACATTCGATAAAGAATGATATATACATATATCTACTCGTATGTACATATGTTTTCGATGGCTCGGTTGGGCCTCCGACTTTGATTCTCATTTTTATAAATGAAACATTGTCTGTAACGAGTGAATTACTCGACTATTTTGCATTTTTAGAATTCACATCACTGCTCTTCGAATGCGGAACTGAAATGGCAATGTATCATGATAATCTCATTTATAACTTCTGACCTAAAGAGCATTGATCAAAGGGGTATTGATAATCGTGTGGAATTTCATGCTTCCAAAACTGAAAGCTGTTTTTTTGTCGTTAAAACAAATATTCTATGATTTATGCTTTGTCGAGAAAGTTGAAAAACTTCCAGTTCTTGATAATGTTGATTATATTCAAAATCTTTTGTAGACCGTCCACATAAAATATAGATACAAATGTAATTAAATATTTAGGTTGCCAATGAGCATGGATATTATAACTTTTTTTCTCTTTCTGATCTGGGGACAAAAGGCATGCTTACGCCCAAAGCTATAGTAGAATCCTCATATCATTTCTCGTACATGTAAAACTTTTATTCATCTACTAAGAATGGATTCTTAACATTTATAGGTGATATTTTAATTTCGGAAACATTTGATTAGCAGCTAAATCACGGTCGAAGAGTCTCTTCTCTCTGATTGTTCCTTTGTTACATTTTTCTTGAATGAGTTCTTTGCCCTGCTAAATTCGTTCTACCATTTAAAATATAAAATACTATTACTCGTAACTATTTAATCTTCCCATACTTTCTAAACATATATGTAAATACCTCATTTAGTCGAGCTGACTTGGAGAAATGCAAGGCTTATCAACACCGAAGACATCACTGAACTCGCCTATTCTCTTGAGCATTTATCAGCACTCTATCAAGTAAACAAACACACCAAACTACACGATAATGTTTGAAACAGGCTAACCACCACTATTGCAAGCTTTATGCGCGAAACAGATTAACCAGCAACAGCACCAGCATTGTCAACAGCAAACATTTCCCAAACACATTGCCACCAGCAACGTCATTTCATCTGTTGGACATTTCATATCGAAAAAAAGTTTTTCATTGTGGTGCCACTGAATATTGCAGTGGGAAAGTTGACAACACTGCACCAGCAACAGCAAATTTAGGACTTTGGCCTAACGACGCTGTTGGCGTGGCTGTTGCTGTTCTTATGTGTGTTGAACAATTGAAATACATTGGTTCTAAATTAATGGCGGCCGCTGTTGCTGTTGACGGTGCTGTTGCTGGTTCAATCTGTTCCGCGCTTTATAATATGAAGATTCTCACCATTTAAGCCTAGTACGCAGATCAGGAAAAATTTTGTCTCCCATAAATTTTTTGTCCTGGGACAAATTTTGTCTTGGATATTTTTCCGAGCAGTACGCAGTTCGCGCGCAAAATTCATACTTTTGTGCATTGCTGTACAAAATGTCTTCACTAAATTTTGCCAGGAAAAAGAATGATACAAGCATTATTTTGCGAGACAAATTTTGACAGCCGAAAGTGATTTTTGTCAAAGCTGGTTTTATGTAAAAGGTGCTGATGCTTCTCTTGAAAGCATCGAGAGGAGATTCCAAAAAGGTATGAACGACTTTTGTAAAACAACGCGTTATTCTCGAGCTAAATTTCAATTTCAATTTGAAATGGAATAATATGTGAATAATATTTAGAAGAATATTTGGTGACGGGAGTCTTACAAGATTTTCGACAACAAAAATCACGCATAATTCATAATTCTCATTCGTTCTCATTCACAAATCTTAAAAAATCATACTTTAAAGCAAATTCTTTTAAATCTTTGAAAAAAAATTCATTTAGAGAACAGCTGTGACATATTCTCCACAAAGTTCTTATGTCAAAATTTAGGTTGGATTTTAGCTGATGTTTGGAGAAAAATGTGGAAGATAAAATTTAGCGCGATCTGCGTACAAGGCATAAAGTAACAAATAACAGAGTAACTAATAAAATATCAGTTATAAGTTATATAAGTCAAAATTGATGTGATACGCAGACTCAGGCAAGGCATAGCCAAGATCGTTGCTACCTGCAACGGATACTGGCCACTGGAAGAGCTGGCGGCGAAACTAGATATTCCCCACAATATACACTGTCGTAGGTTTGGGAACTAGCAGGAATAGGAAACACACATCTATTTCCTCTAGAAATGGCCAAAATTAGGGGACCGTCAATTGGAAGAGCATTTTTGACGATATTGATGAACCTTTGGAAATGAAAATAAAACACTCGATCTCCTTTCACCGTCCTCCTTTTCGGATTCTGGTACACAGTAGCCTTGTTATCACTTGATCGGATTTTTTGGCACTTCAGCCTGCCTATTTTGTTGTTTGTGGAGTGATCAGATTCCTGATGATAAAACATATGTCACACCAAAACCATAAGACATATCAAAATCTCTTGTAAACTACTTTGAATTCAGTTCAAACTGGGCAATTCCGTGCGGATATGTCTAACACCCTCCATATCAATTCTATTCACATATTCAAACGAGCGGGGCCTGAGCGAATAGATCTTGCTCCGAACCGGACCTGTGCGCTCCGATCTATTTAAGGGAAACAATTAAGCAGTAAACTGTCATTGTGTGAAAATAACAGCGCTCAGCGTTTTTCTCGATCTGCGAAGGCAAAAATATATTTAAAAAGATGAGATACCTAATTTATGAATTTGTTGGAGAAATTTATTGAGGAATATGCCCCGTAAATAGGATCGAATCTTTTCAATTAGTTTTCACCATGCTAACATGTTTATGAAAACAATTTCAATTTTCCATCTGAATTTCAGGTTTCACAAATGGAATGAACAAAAACAAAAT
This sequence comes from Philhelius festivus, assembly GCA_963931855.1. Lineage (NCBI taxonomy): Eukaryota > Metazoa > Arthropoda > Insecta > Diptera > Syrphidae > Philhelius > Philhelius festivus. The sequence continues at coordinate 92,795,589 of OZ007556.1, forward strand.
CACAATTTGTTCATTTGGTAACCCGGATCGAAAAGTTCCAGAAGGTTCTTCCGGACTACCAAACGAAAACGCTATAAGTTGGGGTGCGATATATATTTTCAAACCCGTCTTATTACAGCACTCCCAAACAAATTTGCCCATTGAACTTTAAAATTTATATATGTACATAGAAAAATATAATTTAAAAGTTTAAAACTAAAATACATACTCATCCTCCCAAGGACAAACAGTTTTATGATTGGCATCACTTTCTGGCTTAGCTTGTGCACCAGCAACATTATCAGGACCAGTCTTGTCAACGGACTTCCGAGTTTCCGAACTGTGCTTCTTTCGCTTTTTCTTTAATTCCTCGGTCTCTGGCTTTTTTATTGGTTGTTCAATTTCATCTTCAACTGGATCAATATCGATTTCAGCAAGAGGTGCTAAGGAGGGCGCAGGTGTTGGAGCTGGCGCCACACAACCAGGAGTTATTACATCGTCAATATCATAGTCATACGACTCAGTTCGGCCCTCAAATTGAAGTCCTTCATGGTATTCATCGGTTGTTGGTGAAAGCTCTTCGTGGAGAAGAGCTTCTTCTTCGCACATTTCCTCGTCTCTAGGGTCTACCGGAGAAAGTTCAAGATCCGGATGAATTTTTGTATTTTTAACAATGCAAAGTGCTGTGTTTTGTGTTGCACTTGAAGGAAGTTCTATTGGTATATCGGCCTCAATCGGATCAAGGCATGTTATTAAATTTACTGCTTCAATCTCCGTTTTCATGAGAATCGAAGTATCTTGTTCTTTATAATCTATTAAACTTTCAACTTGGATTGATGGAGCCTTTGTAAGGCTACTAGAGGTGTTGGCTATTGGTAATTTAGTATCGTTAGCTGGCCAATTACTTGAATTGGACTTAGCAATCTTACAATTATTCGTTGCACTTTTGATTTCATCTAATGCCATTTTTGACTTGCTGGCAGGAATGTCAACTTCCTCTTCTATTTCAGCTTGCAGAGGATTGTTTATTTCAGGCGTTGGTATATCAAATTTTATATCGCTCTTATCAAGCGATTCAGGTATCTCAACAGAAGTAGAAGCGAGATTTTGTGTTTCGGAATTAGTTTCCATTTGTATCAACTCAATTTGTACTTCAGTTTGTACGTCGGCTGTATCTTTAGTTTCATCATCAGGATTGTCATCAGGCGTTATTTTTTGTTCATCATCTATTGCATCTGGCGAAATAATTGTTTCAACAGATGGTAGAATAGTCTCCGATTCGATAGGTTTCTCTAGAACAACAGATACATTTTCACTGTCGATGTTTGTTGTTGATTTTTTCAAATCTTCACAAGAAGAAAGAAATGACACATCTTCGGTATAAATTGGAACATTGAGAGATGTTGCTTTCATAGATCTGGCATACTCCGAAATTCTATAAAAAAAAGATAAAATATAAAAATGTGGGTTACAAAAAAACAATCATTTAAGTACATATTTGTTTTGGATAAAAAATTCAAAACAAAAAAACTATTCTAGGTATAATTCAGGTAAAAAAATGAAATTATTGAAGCAAAATTCGTTTGAACCTAAGATAATCACCCATATTCCACAAGTCGTATTTTGTCTCGTACTCGTAGTCGAACTCGAACTCGTTTCGTATCAAGATCGTTATTCTTCAAGTCGTATATGTTGCGTACGAGAAGCTTAAAAAAACAACGTATATTGTCGCCGCCGGTAGGTAATTGTCAAAATCAATAAATTTGAATTGAAAAAGTCATTTGTGGTTTTTTCAATTAAATTATTTTATTCATGATAAAATTCTGATGAGCTCCATTGATTTGAAGTAGCTCTTCTTCTATTTTATTTGTTGTTTATTTGTACGAGTGGTGTTACTGGCTTGTGAATCAGTTTCATCTTCAGCATTTATCGTGTCGACTACAGGAGGAGGCTGAAAAACTCCAATGTTTGATCCTTGGGGATCAACAATTTAAATTTAAAATGTTAGCTATGCACTCCTCAAATTTGCTCTAGCATATGGTTGTAATTTCACCACCCCTGTGCCTTTAAATTGCTGTTTATTGTGATGCAGTTTCTGTTTTAACTAAATACTTTTGATCATTGCAGACCTAAAGAGGCATGTATTACAATTTGTTAAATATTTCTTACTTTAAGACAAGCTGGACCATTTCGGATGGGGGCCCAAGGCTATTTATTTTTATCGAAAGGTCCGCCCAAAACTGTTAAATATTTGCTTTGAGTTTTCTCTCTTTCTATGGCCCCTTGCTACCTCCAAATTTTCTTCCAATGCCTCAAATTGAGAACGATTTATTATTTTACTAAATATGAACGCGTTAATAACGTTGAGTCCAAATAAATAAACCAATAAAAAATGTACTTTAAAAATTTTGGTTTCGCAACAGCTCAAAGTGAACCAGGAACTATAGTGACTTACAATTCTCAACCATTCCTGTGTGCGTGTTACCAGGAACGTAGGAGTCCTACAATTTTCTGCCGATTCCGAACGGCTAATGTGCAGCACTTTCCAAGACAAGAGATATACTCTTAGACGATTTGTCAATTCCTTGCAACAGGCAGTACACTCCTGAAAAACTTTTTGCTGTGACTGAGAATCGATCTCCAGACCTTCCGCATGACAGTTTAACGCACTAACCATTGTGCCAAGAGGTACCAATGTACTAACATTAACTTTTTGTCCATTTTTGTCGAAAAAAACAAGTCTCGTTTAGAAAATTTAGCACGAGTAATAAAGTACACAAATACGACTTCAAGTAAATCGAATACGAGATTCGGAATAACGATAAAATATGAATAGTCGTATGCTATGTTTTGCGTTTCCCGATATTAGTACAAGTGAAGTCGAATGTACGACTCCTGGAATACCAACATACGACTATAGTCGAATACGAGTCATAAATACGAGTTTCAGAATACGGGTGAATTCCTTTTCGAATTAAAAAAAAATAAATTTCCGTAACTTCACGCCCACGCTGTGTTGAACCATTTAAAGGGTAATCATAATCCCTTGAGCGTGAGTAGATTATAAAAAAAAAAAAAAAAAAAAAAAAAAAAAAAAGATATAATAAAATCCAATTATCTCAAAACAATATACATATGTACATACATGCATAGCTGGGCACTGTTAATCAAACAGTTAACTTCGTTAATCGCTAATCCGCTAATAAAAAAGTTAGCTTCGTTAAACGTTAAAGCGTTAAATTTCGGAAGAATTAACGCAAGTTAACGTTAATCGTTAATCCGTTAACATGTGATAAAAATTGCATTTTTTATATATTTTTTTACTCTGAGCACCGGCGCTAAGTAATGCCGGTCGTCCACTATGTGCACGATAAGTTCAACCAACTTCGTTTAACTTTTTATTCAACACTACTCAAATGTTCAATAACCTCGTACACTAGTTGATAAACTTGTTCGATTTTGACAGAAAAAAAAAGTTTTTCGAGTTGATCAACTGCGTTTTCGATATTGTTGCTCAACCAGTTGATGAACGAGTTGATACCTTCGTACACTTAACCAAGGATCACTCGTTGGGGAACGCGTTGAACGCACCACGATAAACAAAAAACTCAAACGTCAAACCTGAAATAATTTTGACTTCAGTTCGGTACATTAGGCAATTGCATTTTCGAGGAAATTTGAGACCAAGCCAATTCCCTGGCATCTCGATTTTCATAAGAGGGGCTCTTAATATCCCATATATTGGGCTATTCCTCAATTGCTGAAATCAATTGCAAAATTAATTCCGTGGTCCACTCTGTTTTTTTATCACCTTCCATGACGAAAAGTTCAACCAAGTAGACACATTTCACTGCAACCAACGCAACGCAACACAATATAACGTCAAGAAATCCCAAAAAAATTAAAAAGTTGATCCAACCCGTTGGATCTAGTTGTTGGCCGTTGCTCAACGAATTGCGCAACAAGTGTACGGGTAGTGTACGAGCTCGAGATGCTCCTTGAAAATGTTCGATCAACACGTTGAGCAACATTTTCAAGATAATGTGTTGCACATTATTTGTTCAACGCGTTGATCAACTTTTTAATTTTCTTTGGGATTTCTTGACGTAATATTGTGTTGCGTTGCGTTGGTTGCAGTGAAATGTGTCTACTTGGTTGAACTTTTTCGTCATGGAAGGTGATAAAAAAACAGAGTGGACCACGGAATTAATTTTGCAATTGATTTCAGCAATTGAGGAATAGCCCAATATATGGGATATTAAGAGCCCCTCTTATGAAAATCGAGATGCCAGGGAATTGGCTTGGTCTCAAATTTCCTCGAAAATGCAATTGCCTAATGTACCGAACTGAAGTCAAAATTATTTCAGGTTTGAGTTTTTTGTTTATCGTGGTGCGTTCAACGCGTTCCCCAACGAGTGATCCTTGGTTAAGTGTACGAAGGTATCAACTCGTTCATCAACTGGTTGAGCAACAATATCGAAAACGCAGTTGATCAACTCGAAAAACTTTTTTTTCTGTCAAAATCGAACAAGTTTATCAACTAGTGTACGAGGTTATTGAACATTTGAGTAGTGTTGAATAAAAAGTTAAACGAAGTTGGTTGAACTTAGCGCGCACATAGTGGACGACCGGCATAATGAAATGATCAAACGAAACGAATCTCTTCGCAGTTTTCTCTCTCGCACGCGCCGTCAAAATATAATACGTACCTAGCTGTTTTTGTTTCAGCCGCGGCACACGCCACACGGCACTTGTCTCATACTTGTCTGAACCTGTTCTTCGCGCCGCGGTAAATAGTAGGCATTGGATTAACGATTAACGGACTTAACGTGGATTAACGGATTTAACGTGTCCGTTAACATTTTTAAAAGTTAACTTAAAAGTTAATCCGTTAATCAAAATTTTAACTTCGTTAATTAACGATTAACGGATTAACGAGTTAATGCCCAGCTATGCATACATACATGTATATATATTTTATTATTTGAAAACTCGTGATTTCGAAAGTTTTTCTATTATAATAAAAATATGTGTATAAAATTGTTTTTGTTTCATTCGGGACTTACGAGTATGTCCCATTTTCGACTAAAAAATTCAGGACTTATGTCTCAGTAGGGTGGGACATAAGTCCCGAAAAAAAAACACAGAGCATGCTGCGTAGTCCAAATACGAGTAGTGCGTTTTTTGAAAAGAAGTTTTGGTCGAAATCGAGGACCCACCGCACCTGCTGCACGCAAATTTGTGCAAAAAGTTCATGAGACTGGTATGCTAGTGGACAACACGCATGATCCCCGACCTCGTACGGTGCGCACAGATGAGAATGTGGCTCCTGTAACCAAGAGTGTGAGACTCAATTCATGAACATCAACATCTCGGATTATTCGCTTACAAGGTCTAATTGAATCAGCAGTTGAAGGCGCACGACCATCCGGTTCATTATCGCTTCGCAGTTTGGGCTTTGGAGCAGCTTGAATTGGACAACGATTTTGGGCGAAAAATCATCTTTTCTGATGCGGCTACGTTCACCCACGTTATTGTCCAGAAGCCAATGCATCCACAGAGAGTGACAGTTTGGTGCGGATTGTGGAGCGGTGGCATCATTGGACCATTTCTCTTCGAAAATGAGGCTGAGAACAACGTTTTGGTCAACGGTGGGCGTTACAGAACCATCTTAACCGACTTTTGTTTTTAACTGAAATTAAAGACATGGATTTGGACGACCTCTGGTTCATGCATAATGGCGCGCTATTCCACACAGCCTATGTCACAATAGATCTTTTGCGCACCAAATTTCCAAATTGTGTTATCTGCCGTCTTGGCAATGGCAATTGGCCGTCTCGGAGCTGCGATTTGACCCCTTTGGAATTTTTTTTGGGGACCCGTGATGGATCGATGTAATGCTTACAATCCGGCAAGCACTTAAGGGCAATATAATCCAATCAATCCGTGAGATACAGCCCGAAACCATCAACAAGGACTTGGATAATTTGAGTGACAGAATGCGCTACTGCGAACCCTACCGTGGGAATTAATGGAAATGCTCTCACTAATAAAGCCATAATACATGTACAAAATTTGTGAAACGAAAATGTAAGCTGATAAGTAAATTCTTAAGCGATAGGGGCAATTTATCAAAAATAAAATTAAAAATTAGTCAATAACTTTAAATCTTTTTATGTTTTTCTTTATGATAATACAAATAAATATACATCTTACCTTGGTGTCAAGGTCACCGAAGCTCTTCGTTGTTCGGTAAAATTAGGCATTAATCGTTTTGAGCTGCTTTCACAACTATCCACAGTATTCTGTCTAAGACCACAGGATCTTCTCATTCGATCGGAAACATCAGATATATCAGATGAAGTACTTAAAGAAATTAAATAAATTAGAACCGTCTTGATCCATGTACAACCTGAAATAAATTCATAAATGTCTACATACCTTGCTAGTCTTTTGGAGGTCGTTTGTGCGATTTGTGCTTCTTCCTGTTCCCATGGGCAAACCGAAAGCTGTATAGTAGCAGAAGGATCTTGGATGGGTTCGGCTTCATCCCATGGACATATGGCGCTGGCTGACTCCATTGTTGTTTCTAATTTATCCACAGGTGCCTTCGAACCGTCCCTTCGGAGCAAATGGAAAAATATGTACTTATGTATAATATTGTAATAGAAAAAAGAAAACTGGACCCTATAAGACTTATTCTTCTTGCATTGTAAGAAAATTGCAATCACGTGCAAAAGTTTTTTTTTTGTTTAAATTAGGTTGGTCACTTAATACATAAAAGTGGTTATCTGCTAATGGTATTTAAGTTATAAAAAAGCTTAAGTTTTCTATCAGACAAAATTCCATTAAGAAACTCTATAGGGATCAACTTATTGTCAAGAATACGGATATAGATATAAGAGTGAGTCATGGCGTTTAAGTTCAGGGTACAACCAAGAGTATATTTTGATATGGTTGCCTCGTAGTCTCATGAACCCGAGGAATTTATTTGAAAATCTTAACTTCTCAGAGACACATTGAATATAATGACTGTACTTGTATATTTGCTTAAGTGTAAGTGTAAGACAGAGATTTTTCATCCTTTGCGAACATTTTAAAAATACATACATACATAGTATATTGTGTATAAAGTTTCAATAATTAATGTCTTTTAATATTCAAAAAAATAGAACACAGAATAAGACCCTCCACAAGAATAAGGGCACTTGAGCCGTTTAAAAGTGTCCTTCAATGTCAAAAGTATTACTTGATAAGTCAACATCTACCTTATGCCACTCAAGCCAATGTGTATAAATAATTACAACATCACTACCACTTAACCTAAAAATGATGAAGGACTGGGGGGGTATGATAAGCACATAAGCATAAGAAACTATGTCATTAAATAAAATCAAACATACCTGTAGGCAATCTCACACAAATTACTTTGACTATGCGAATGGGGAACTTTATTGCCTGCATCCTTGATTCCTATAACCGCTAATTCATGTACCGAACCCGAAAGACTTCGGTCGCTACCACGACGACGTGTTAAATGTCCGGGCAGTGGGACTGGAGCACTTACAGTCGCCGAAGTTCCACTAGTATGTGATTGGGTAGATAGAGTTGCAGCATTCACAGCCATTTTCTTTTTCACTCCAACTCCGCCAAAGTTGAAAAATCTCTTTTTATGCAACGGCTGTATACCGGTGGCTAAAAGATTTTTATAATGTTCCGATCGAATAAAACGAGGATAGCAATCCTTCTTCAGCAACAGCATATAAATGTGTTCAGCAGCTGCGTCAAAAGTAAAACGGGAAGGATTTTTTAAGCCTTTTTGAACTATTTCCATGGTCTTTCCATCAATGTTAATCTCACACGGTGCTCCAGGCTTTAAAAATTCCCTTTAATGAAATGTAAAGTAAAAAAAAAAGATTATAAAAAAGTTTAATGGCTGTTACAAAAATATGTCATAACTTTAAATTTAGATCCCTATTTTACCTATAACGAAAATTTAGATCTTAGAATAAGGATAGATAAGACTTATGTCGTTTTTATTTGGCAATCCGGAAGCCTTCTGGACTCTTCTGAAAGTGTTCACTTGGGAAAAAATGACAGTTCTGATTCTGAAAAGAAGAGAAATTTGCTTCTGGATTTGAAATCAGAATCGAAACCAGAAGCACTCACACATTCATATACTTAAACGTCAAACTCAACAGGTGTGATTTTTTGTATGCTAATTGTGCGAAGTGTAGAGTAAAGTCGGGTAATATGGACCACCAATCATATTTTTGTTAATAAAACACAAACGGTGTAAGTTTTTTTTAAAGATATTTGAAGCAAAAATACATCAGTTAATTCTGATTGAAAAAAGTAGCAATAAAAAAATAAATTCACTTAATAAAAAAATAACAAAAAACTAAAAGTTAAGTAACTCTAAAACGTAACAAAAAAAAAGTGGAGGGTAATATGGACCACCTCGTCTTCAATCCATTGACGGTTATTTATCCAGTTTGGACTCTGACATATGCCTTGCCAAACAATTCACATATATCAAAATCATCAACGGTCGATCATTCATCCTCATCCAGACCCGAAATTTCTTATATTGAAATGGCGGGTAATGTGGACCACTAGTCCAAATGTTCCTTTCTTCCCGTGGTCCATATTACCCGCAACATAATGTTTAGAGAAAAAGCTATTTTACAACAAAATGAGACTGTTTACAATAGTTTTATAAATAAAAACCTTAAAACAAATATTCACTTCTTATATTTAAAAAATAAAAGGAGAACAAACTATATTTTTAACTATAGAAAAAAGGAGAAACACCTACGAAAAAAAAATAATCAATGCCTTGGATTTTCTTTTAATCCGGACAACTTCGTGACGCACTACTCCTGACTACTCAAACTATACTGAGTTAAGTTTAAGCAGGTCACGCACAATCGCAACCAATAGTCTCCTCGATTGCATTTGTGTAAGGCGAGAAAAGCTGGTGGTCCATATTAGCCGAGTGGTCCACATTACCCGACTTTACCCTATCTTTCAACAAATTTTTTTTTTTGATTTTCAATCAAAAGAAACTTCAGAATCATTAGAATCAAAAAAAGTGTTCAGTTGGGATTCCGGATCGGAGAGAGATTCCGGATTGCCAAATAAAAATGACATTATTCTGGATCCATCAGACTCAAGAAATAACCTTATTTTTTAGAAAAATTGCAGAAATAAACTTTGTCGGCTTAGTATTATTTATTATTTATAAAAATGTCAAAAATCAACTACATTACTAACAATACAATGTGGTTTTCTATTGGAAAATTATATCAATCTATTTTAGATCTAGATCTGTCAGAATTTCATAATTTGACATTCTATTGGGCAAATAAATTGATTAGTTTTGCAAATATAAATTTTTCATCGGATTTACCAATCCCTGTACTAATGTCATGACAGTTTTCAGCTGTCAATTTGCAACAGTGATTTTAGGTTTTTTTTCTAGTCAACAAATGGCAGCTGTATAAAATGATTCTGTCAATTCGTCAAGCTCATATTTCTCTACTGAAAGCAAACTAAGAGTACACATTTTTTTTTTTGTAATTATGAGACAGACACAAAATAACAAAATAATTCAATTTATAATCGCTTTCCATTGGCCGATTTTTGTACTACAACAGAAAGATTTTTGTATGAATGAAAGCACCCAAGTGATTGCAATTATTTTGTATATGAATTTATTATAGCAGTTCGACAGGAGAAATTTTGGAAAAGAAGCGTAGTAGCAATTACAGTAGATCTACTGCAATTGCAGGAAAGTGGCAGCGCTGAGTTTTGAGCACTCAGGGGGATAAAAACACCCTTTATATGTTAGACAACATAGTGCGAGTCTGAGGGAAAATGGAGAGGATAAAATGCACCGATGCGCATTGGTTTTAAATGTCTGTATACTATGATGAGAGGAAAAAACAGAGCTGGGTTGAGCATTCCACATTCGGTCGTCCGGCTAAAGAAAGAATCTCTTTACTTAACAGCAAGTCCGAAAGTGTCATCGAGAGCAAATTGGTGGGCATTCCTAAAATCGTGGGTTGAGTTGTTTTAGGAAAACAATGCTACTAGCTATTTTATAGAGTATAATTTTGTTAAAGAAACTATAAAATAACGAGAGCCCAATCATTTTAAAAGCTGTTCTCTGAATACTATCCAAAAGACCCAAGTGAGTCGAAGGAGCACCAGCTCAGAGTTATACTGATTTAGTTGAAGTTATACATCCGAAGGACAGGAGTTTGAATCTTGAAACGAATTGGAAAAGTAGTATTGCCAGCAAAACAATTTAATGGATTAGAAGTTTGTGATTAAAGGTCATTAATGCAAATGAGAAAGAGGGCCGCAGACTTAACGGAGCCCTGTGGAACACCAGCGCTTATTTTTTGTGAATCAGACTTAAAACGGTCTATCAGTGCTACTTGTATAGAGCGGTTCCAAAGGTAATTTATGATTCGATAAGAGAGCATAATGCTAAACTCTTTCAAAATTCAAATGCTTTTGAAATAAATTTGATTTCTTCGTGAAATATACCATCAGGTCACCATTGGAGGGGATCTATTGCTACGATAATGCTTCGTGACTAAATAATAATAAAAAGTAAAAAATCCTTCCAAATGATTTTTGGAATTGCCAAATAAATTCAAATTGCAATTGGTAATTCATGAAACTCATCTTAATCGGGTAATGAAGCCTGTGAACTTTAATTTTGAAGATAAGAAAAAAAAAAAACTTCTAAAGTCATTTTAGCCAAAAGCCTTAGAATTTCTACACTTATTAATATAATTTTGTATTTAAATAATATGAGATTAAAATACAATGTAGTATAATACTATATATAATATAAAATAGAACAATGGCATACATTGTCCGTGGAAATAATATACATCCATATTCTTTTTATCTATTTATAATAAAAGTAAAAAGCATATTTGCAAATACAAAATTAATTATTTTTGAATAAGGCTTTGTACTTTAAAACATAAAATAAAAACTTTTTACAAAGTTAAGACATTTAATAAGTAGTTTGTTTGATAATATAAAAGTTGATTCGAGTAAGATTTGACAAAAACCTAGAGCGTGTAGATTTGGCATAGACAAGAAAAATCGTAAAACGGCCTTTTTCTACAAAAAATGACTAAAAATAGAAAAAAAAAAAACAACACTTACATACACCTACAATTCCATGCAATACCTTTTTGTAGAGCCAGAAATCTCTTCTTTTAGTTCATTTATAATAAAATTTTTAGTGAAAGATTTAAAAAAAATTAATTTTCAAACACAAAATTTCGAGAAAAAAATGTTAACAAAATTTTACGTAAGTAAATCTATTTAGCATACAATATCTATCTATTTAGCATACAATACAGTGAAATGTACTATACTCTGTTCAACAAAAATTGTCAGTACATGCCTTATGGGAGAGCTTTTTCCAAAGCAGTGGCTGTACACCCCAACGCGACCGTTGTATTCCACTGCTGAAGTGAAGGGATACTGTCAAGTCAATACGATCGTGCGCTTGTTATATAGTATATACATCAAAACGGAGTTACCATTATCATTCTAAGTTACAAGCAAGGAGCTTATTCAGTGGATTTTATTAAGGAGCTTTTGGGATTTGAAGCTGTTGAGAACAAGTTTTATCAAGTTTTTGGCGATTTATAATGTAAACTAGGCAAACCCTGTGAGAGCTTTAAAAGGCGACACCACTTATGCAAGCTAATGAAACCAGAGTGAAAGGCTGACAATTTTTTTTGTACTGACAATTTTTTTTGAACAGAACAGAGTATAGATTAGTTGTTTTTTACTTAACTATACGCACATCAAAATAAATTTGACGTGCCATTTTTTTAATGTGGCGGCAGCGGCGATTATTTTTAACTGAAGTACAAAATATGTGGTACCTCTATACCAATAAAAGGCAAACAATTTGTATTAAAAAAAACTATTTTCAAATTAAATGTCAAATTGGTCAACACATCACGATGTAAAACTATTCTCGAGAAGAATTGGTGGAAATGCAAAATTGGTGGTACGGTTTAGCAGATGGTCGAGACTTTACGCTGAAAGCTATCCCAATAGGAAGTGTTCAAGTCATAAAATTTTTTCAAGAATCCACCATACCCATACGATTTCTTGCTTGTCTTAACCTAAACTATACGCTCTTTGTACCTGCGTTTAATGAACCCAAGCTATGTTGATAATACTGCTAAAGTTAAGTTGAGAGTCGCAAATAATACCTAGGTCACGAATGGAAGTGATGACGGAAACTGGTTGATTATTAATCAGGTGTTGAAGTTGTTTTTTTTTTAAGTTGTTGTAATTGTTAGAAGTTATTAAGGCCTGTATAGCGATTGAGCATCTGAAATACATAACATTTATTTTCAGATGCGCATATCATCAGCGTCAGATCCTGTAAAAATAAGTTGAACATCATTGATAGCTAACAGGAAAATCAGGGGCACTACGTGACTTCCTTGCCGGACCCCTGAATTTGAACATAATAGGGCTGGAAGTGCATAACCTAAAAACTGCTTTATATGGCCGATTGTTGAAATAGGACTGTATCCAGGAAAACCTTATGCTTAAAATTTAAAACAATAATGTCATATTAGATTTTATCGAATGCTTTGCTGAAATCCGTTGCAACTGCATCTACTTCATGGGCAGATTCAAGAGCGAATACAGTTTTGGAAACAATGTAAGATTTGTGATCCTTGATCTACATTTTATAAAACCATGTTGTTTCGGAGAATTGAAGACGTATAGTGTCATGAATTATACTCTCACAAAGTTTAGGTCTACAGGACAGTTTTGCAATGGGCCTTTAGTTAATTATATGATACTTAGACTCTTTTTTGTGGATAGGGATGATGAACGAGTCCTTCCACTGTATAGGAAACACACCACAAAAGATAGACAATTGAAAAGGACCTGTGAGAGGTTGGGCAAGTTTAGAGGCACATTTCTTCAGGACTATAGGAGGAATCCCATCGGGGCCAGAAAAAAAGTCATACTTAAGCAAACAGATTTTGTCAATTACTGAAGATGATGATATGTTAATAGAAGATAAGGAAGTTTGAGTGTAGTTGCAGTTTGAGTGCAGACATTTGAGAAGCATTTTCGTTAAAAAAATTTTTCAACTTATTTAATTAAATTAAATTATTAATCCATTTTTTAGCATATTCACCGTCGTTTCAGCGGACAAAAATGTCTTACTTATGCGGGTGAATAAATCAAGACTCGATATTAAAAAAAAAAACAAGATGCTCTTTAAAAATATCAATGTGTTTTGACACAAACTAAACGATTGCCTAAAATGAGTTCGCTATTTTGTGTAACATATAATTATATGCACCTGCACGGACATTCAACCAAATAGTTAATGTGTTTTCTATAAGCAACCAAGCAGTTGGGCAACTAAAAATTGAATGTGCGCGCCTAGCCTAAGAGTTTCAAGCAATGAAATTTGAATATCCAGTTGGGTTATTTACACTTCAGGCAGGACATAATGAAAAGAAGAGAGCATGTGAGTAGGTGAACAATCTGCCAGAGAGCCTACACTGCGTATAGGGTTTGCAACTTCCCAATATTCTGGATTTGCACCAGAATGACTTTAAGTCTATGACGAGCTATAAGACTCTTTGTAACGCGGTAAGGCAAAGAATTTATTAAAAAAAATAGAGAACTGGTTTTACGAAAAAGGTTCAGAAATGAAAATAGTTTTTCCTGAATAGTTGACACTTCCAAACATACAATTTAGTACCAAAATATTAAACAGTACAGGTATAACTATGATACTACTTAACAATTTGCTAAATTTAGTTGTTTACTAATTTTTTCTTAATTTTAAATATTTTATAACCAGTATCGTAAGGCTATTTTTTTTATTTACTGAATCGCACTTTTTTGAAAAATTGCAATTACAGAGATACACATTTGAGTGTTGCTTTAACCGAGGTATTATATTTATCGAGGGCGTACTGTAGTTACTGCATAAATATAGCAGGTTACATTTTCGTAAAACAATCGAACTAGAGATTTTGATCAGACTTGATAATTCTATGATAGGGAAGACCAAAAAAGTCGGTCTCGCAATTCTGTTTGAATGTTTGTCTGTTCGCTGACAGCCCCAAAAAACGGTACCTGCGATACAAATTTATTTTTTTTCAAAAACAGTATATATATATGATTTAATAAAATTTAAATTAAGGCATTACTGAGAGGACCTACAATAGAACCATTTTTTTCGATTTTTAACTTTATCGCTATCGCCAAAACAGATCTTAATGAAATTTTGTATACACTAGATGAGTTATTTTAGCCTTTTAAAAAGTGAATTTCATGCTTCTGACACTTCTCTTATATCGTAATATTCATTTTTAAAATACCAGGTCTATAAAACTGCTCTTATGTTTTAGACATTTAAAATAAAATCCTGCATATCAAAATCAAACTTACTCATAGATTTCAGTGACTTTTTTAGAAACTTGTGAATGAGCCGACCGCCTGAGACGATTAACAGCTATCCAAAAACGTATATTCTCATGGGAATATTCTTTCTCAAGAAATGCAGTGAATTCATGCAGGCCAGTTGGATCTGAAACGAGTTCTTCAATAGAAATAGCCCAGCGACGCACCCGTTTCTCTGTTGGAATGTCGACAATTGTGTTGTTAAGCTGCCAAAATGTTATGTCTTCAGACACCCATGGATTCGAGGGAAGAACTGGTTGCAAAAAGAAATCATAATCGGCAAATGTCTCAGAATAGCTGACCAAACTTTCACAAGCTTGTGACATTTTCATTCGAGTGCGGGTAAGGGACTTTTGAAAATAGTCTACTTCGCGCTGAAGATCTTCGACGGTTTTTTTCTTAGATTTTAATCCTTGTCGATCGCGCGATGGCACTGGGCAAGGTTCCAAAGGTGTAAATTGGCCGGGTGGTGGACGGTGGACACGCCAATAAGCACGCTCCTATAAACAAACCCCAAAACGAACATTAGATATTTATCAAATGGGAAAGCTTTTGATTGTATATTTACCTGTGAATCTCCAACAATTTTGTCACCTTTTTTTCGTTCTTTTGCCAATCGAACCTGTTCATCAGCTTGCATCGAAATAAAATCCCATTTGCCTTTGAGATTTTTATGCAAACTGGCCAGAGCTTCGCTTTCATAATCCTCCAAGGCGTGTCGTTGTTTATTGCGCAGAGATCGTTTTGCCAAGTAGATAGCATACTCTACATTATCAGGTGCTTTATGTTGCCATGGCCAATAGTATGGAGTTTGGAACCTATAGAGTGATGAGTCGTCTTTAACAACAAGAGTTTTTGTGTCGTTGACGGGAAAAAAATAGCCGTGCAGACACAATTGATTTGCAATATTAAGTGCTTCGGATTCTTCAATCATCAAACGATCCATTAGCCATTCAATCAAATCGTATCCTTTAAATAAAATTTTATATGTGTACGTTTAGAATCTATAGGAATAAAATAAATAAAATTAGTAAGAACCAACCCATAAATGCATAGGGAATAGATGTCAAAAACATTTTCTGTTGTCGCACTGGAACTCCGTGCTCCGGATCTTGCATTTCTCGCACCAAAGATTCCATCTAATTAAAAAAAAAAACAGAAGAGAGTAAGTGGAGTTATTTATCTGGTTGTCCATTTTGTTTTCATCAAAAGACTTTTAGTTCTAAATCAGGGACATATCGTGGGCATTAATATTTTTTTTTGTACATTATGAGGATGAGACATTCTTGAATTGGTTTTTGATGGCCGGGGTTGTTCGAAACGTGTACTTTGACAGACTAAGCTTAGTTCTCTCATGTTGCCTTCCTTATCACTGTCTTTCATAATTGCATCGTTATTTTTATAGAGGAAAATAGAATAAATAGAAAGTAGCACCCGTGGTTTATAGAACACCCATCGAGCTCAACTTCATACGTACTGTTAAGCTCAGAGATTCTTTTTTTAGCCACACTACAGGAATGTGATCACTAAGCTTCCCTCATATTGTGACATAGATTTTAGTGCTGAACAGGAATTGTTTTCAATGAAATGAAAAATTTTATCCCTTACAGGACTAAAGGAGTGAGTTCCAAAGGGAGTTCATGGTACGACTGTAGCTGTAAAGAGGTTATCAGATAGATTAACCGAGTTGAGATCCACCGGAAAAAGATAAGCTAGGAGTACCTGCAATGCATATATTCGGAGAACAAAATACTTATATGACGAAAATCTTCGGCAAACAATACTACAATGATCACAAAAGTAGCAACAACTTTTGGTCATTTGTAAAAAATATAAGAAACTCTTCTAAATCATCGGTTCCAATAATAGTTTACTATAATACTCCTTTATTCAGATCGCTGCAACATTTGCACACAATGTTATGACTTCTGTTCTTGAGACCGAAAATGGTTTTATGGGACAAATCTTCTTTAGCAATCGTCTCAAGTCTCAAGAGTTCTTAAAGATTTTGAAATACACAAATCCGCTGGTCCATATAGAATATGCTCTTTAGTTCTGAAGAGGAGTTCTTCTATGCTGGCAGACCCATTGCGTAAGCTCTTTTTTCTGTCCTACTCTTCGGGTCTCTTTCCGAGTAGATGGAAAACGGCATTTGTCCAGCCTATCCCCACAAAAGGCAAATTCCCCCCCCCCCCCAATTACCGACTTATTTGAACTTACGTCCCTTCGATTTAAGAACATATGTAGAAACGCTAATCAACAATCAGTTAAAAAATATCTTGAAGTCGAAAGGTCAGTTAGGCTTTCGTAGCAATAACTCCACTGGTTATCAGATGGCATATCTCACAGAAAAGTGGAATCACTTTTAAAATCATTTTGGAGAAACAGGGGTAATTGTACTTCGTATTTATAAAGTATTTGATAAAATTTTGCACGAAGCTCTTTTATCGAAAATGCGTACATTTGCCGTCGATGAGTCTCTCCTTCATTAGATTAGAAATGACCTTTCGTACCGTGCAATTACTCGTAGAGATATACGGTTTTAATCTGAAAGGCAGAAATTAAATCAGGTGTGCCCCAAGGCTCCGATTTCTCTCCAACACTCTTACTTTTATTCATTGTTTCGCTAACCATAGCACCCTATGATTTTCATATTTGTTTCAGATTCACACATACAACTCTGTTCTTCGGTTAGGGAATTGAAACGGTAGTTTATGGCTGTTTTCGAAAACGTCAAATCAACGTCAATTTGACCGTCAAATGATGGTCATTTTTTTACGCAAATATTAGGTGCGTTTTATTATTCACAAATCTATCTGGATCCGGATCTGGATTAAGTTTTAACATGTATTACAAAAACAATTTGGGATCCTGTTTTCTATCGGGATCTATTTCAAAGATCCAAAAATTAGTTATTACACTGGCGAGTAGATGGCTTTTATGATAAGGTAGTGTAAGCTATAGTGTAAAGAAAAAAGACAAGAAATAATTTAAAATTTACAAACCTAAGGATAAAAAGAGACGGGCTTATAACACTGCTGTCACTAAGATCCGTATCGTTTTATTTTTCAATTGATGATCCAGATCCGGATCCAGATAGATTTGTGAATAATAAAACGCACCTATTGCTGTCGTCAAATATGCAATCGTCCTTGCACAAAATCTATTTGATCAACGTCAGTGAATTTTCTTGCAAATGCATTTGACGTTTACGAACATGGTCAACAAAATTAAGAATGGATGCTAAAAATTTTTCAAAAATTGTGGTTGAAAATTGTTCGAAAAATTTAAATACGTGCTACTATAGCAAAAAAAATATTTTTAAACAAAAAAAGAAGGCGATTTGGTTTAAACACCAAAGGTGCGTATAAGTAATTACATCAAAACAATCGAAAAGTTTTCGGATGGGGAATTCTTCGGTCATTTCAGAATGTCAAAGCAATTATTTCTTGTAAGTACAAGCAAATGAAACGTTTCAATTCATAAAAAGTAAAATTTTTAATGAATACATAATGCTAGGGATTGAAGGAAGAACTAAGCTCTTTATGGAAAAAGGCAAAAACAGGACAGACTTAAAACAGAGCCTATACATTACTCTTTGGGCTTTAAGCAACAAAAATTCATACCGAGAAATCGAAGATTGTTTCAACAAAACTTTCATACTTTAATTAAAACTTGTAAAACAATTGTGCGTCTACTTTCAAAATTTGTGAGATGGCCAACTACAAATGAAGAAATTGATAATGTTTTGCACCAATTTAACTACTTTCACCCTCACAAACACACACAAAAAAGACAATCTAAACTCTTTTTTCTGCTGCGCCGCAAATGAGGTTATCGAACATATAACTTAAGCAAACTCCGTTTTCGAAAATAATGCTCTTGCATGAAAATTTCGTTTTGGGCTTTCGAACAGTTGACTTTTGCAGTTTGCGTCTAAGAACATTCTGCAAATGCATTTTTGATGCAGCTAACGTTTTCGAAAATGGCCTATGCTTACCTCATTAGATTCCAATCTAAAGAGCATGATACAATGGGGTATAAAGAACTGTGTGGAGATTAATGTTTCGAAAATACAAAGCAAAATCGGCCAAGTGACATTTACCACCTATGTACTCGTATGTTATTATACGTAAATGGCACTTGCATCAACGAAATTGAAAAGCTTTTTAAAGTCGGTATATGTGTTAATGACCATCTCTTATGGAATGATCATATATTCGACGTTGCCAAAATGCCTAGCTCTCTCATGTCTAGAATGGCACCCCCATTACTAATTTGAACCTGTTCGATGGAACCCATAACAGAAAAAATGTATAGGGAACACATCCATTATGGAAACCTTCATTGTTATTTACAATGTTTCAAAACCATATAACCTCTCCACTTAACCTAAACACTGTGGGGCATATTCATAGATGTTTGCTAAACTCTTGCTAAGTTGTTACTAAGCAATTCCAGAGTTTAGGCTATTCATAAATAAATTTAGTCCTTAGTTTAGGGCTAGACCTGTGGTCTAACTTTAAACATAGGAAATGCTGTGTTTAAGTAGTTATTATCAAAGTCAAATGTCAAATTTGATTAATAAAAAAAAGTTCCCGATACTCTTAGAGCACTTTACATTGCAGCATTGCTTTTGTTGTTGTATAAAAATTATTATTAAATATTTGTTTAAGATTCTTGTTTGGTTTTCTTATTTAATATTTTCTTTTACTTAATTTTTTTCGACTTGCAATATCAAAAAATACCACACAAAATTTAACATGACGTGTAATAGAGATGCTAAGCCTAGTGTTTTTCAACTGTCAACCATTAAATACTGTTTAACCTACAATTTTCTGCCGATTCCAAATGGCTACTAAGCAGCACTTCTCATGACAAGGATTTGTCAATTCCTCGCAAGAGGTAGTACACCACTGAAAAAAACTTTTTTGCAGCGGCTGAGAATCGAACCCCTGCAAGACAGTCCAACGCACTAACCATTATGCCAAGGCGTACGAAACCAAATTTGCACTTTCTTTGACCCGTCATTATTTGAAGGATAATTGTAGTAGAACACAGCCTTAACCTGATGTTCTACTAAAAACAGCGGGGAAACTGACTATGAATAGTAGCTGTGTTTATTTAACCAACAAGCCTTAAACTAAGGATCTAGCAATCACAACTTTAGTAATTCTCTATGAATACGCCCCTGTGTATTACACTATAATATACTAAATTTAGTCATAACCACATAAAGTAGAACATGTTGCGATAAGAGAAGCTTTAAATTGGCTTTAAGAAAACGTGATATCAAGAACAGATATCCGCATACTCTCAAACCGCCAAACACTATTAAGTTTCTAAAATTTGTCTCTAATTGTACAAACTGAGTGGAGTGTAGAGAAATGCTGCAAAATTCATCAGAGAAAAGAGCAAAGAGCTTGAGAGGAGAGCAAGAACGAAGCCTAACCAGAGTGAGGATTCTAATAATTTGAATCTGTACTTAACTGAATACCATTCCTTTATTTTCTGACAAGCGGAAACAGCAGTGAAGGAATTCATATAATGCCATTAAAACGTTCGATAATTTACTTGACAAAATGTAATACAAGTTGACAAAGAAGTGGAAAAACTTCAAACTTAACTCAATCCTACCTAATGGACGTCTTGCAGTATCCTTAAGTAACTTTAAAAATAAAAATCCGTTTGTAATTTCCAACACTTCAATACCTTGTCTGGTTTAAAATCTCAGCGATGAGAGATGTTTGTAATCACCGCTTTGCTCTCTTGTTGACTCATTGCACCATCTTCGAAGGACGCTGTACTCTGTGTCTGTGTGCTACCCTTTCACTATAAGGGTTTGCTTTTTCCGCTTTGCTCTTTTCTTATTGCTTTTGGTCACAGAGTTATAAAAAAAGCATAATTTGAATCAACATTTTCCAAGAAATTATTTTCCTTTTCAGCCTCTTCTAAGTCAATTGGCAAAATAATTTTAAGGCCTCTTCAGAAAATGGTATTTTGTGTCTAGTTTCCTTGGACGCAAACAAGAAAGGGTCCGAGGTCAATAAAAGCATGTTCAAGACATCTGTGTTGCAAGACTTTCTTGAAAACTTTCACACAAAATCCTGTCTGTATAGGCGAAAGTGCTTGTTTCGGGCCTCGGCGCAGCGGCTTCTTCCGAAAGTTGACCGATCGGAGCTATTGCGTGCTTTATAATTGTTGGTCCATTTGTTTAAACTTTATGCAAAGTGGGTGTCATTGGGTACCACTCATAGAGCTGAACAAAGTTTTGCTGTCTCTTTACAGAACAAAGCGAACATATTTAGTTCAATTCTGTGACCACTCGAAATAACTTCTAAGACAGTCTTAAGATTTTTTATGAGCACTAAATCTACTCCGGTAATATTTGCATCTGTTTCTGGGTCAGAAAAAAACCTTCTAGACTTATTACCGTTTCCAAACCCAGTTTTCGGAAAGTCTGTTAACAGTCCCATTTGTTTTTTTAATTCTTTTTGAATACGGTTTTTATTTTCTCTAACGACCTGTTTTTCAGTATCCGATCTCACTTGCCACTTTTTGATTGCCGATTGGTATGCTAAGTGCAAGATAGATTCAAAGAATCTTATCCTAGCGTGCAATATAGATAACCCAAATTTAAAAGTTTCTGGATTTTCTTCCTGCCTCAATTCCAATGAATTAAATTCCTTTAATGTCGCTTTGCAAATATAACAACGCATTGTAGACAAATTGTCAGTAGCCGCGTTGCATACTTTGGCGTCAATCATGGTAGGCAATAACGTATGTTTAACTTTCAAGACACAATTGTTAATGTTAATGTTTTTGATAGTTTTTTGACTTGGGTTTCAATGTATCTAAATTCATCTTTTGTGATGTCATTTGATTCTTTCAAAAACCTGATCCGGATAGGTCTACAGAATCGTGGACTAGATGGGTTCTGCCAAATCACTCTGTGTTTGTTTTCCGAGCTTACGACTAATCGTATCGGCAAAAGAGCTTTGGAATATGTATCCATCATTGTCCTCTTCATTATTGAATTTTTGCTTAAATTGAGCTTGTTCTAAATGTCTTCTTTTTTCATCAGGCATATGAAGCACAAGTATTCGTAACATTAAATGATGTTAGATCAGGGTAGCATTCTAATTTAGCTTTTTGTAACACTGAGTAGCAAGGATAAAGTTTAAGGCTTGAACTTCTAATTGTGTTTTATTGTTTTCTCGAAAGATCAGCCTCAACAAATATAGATAAGTCTTGAGTTGTAGTTAAAGGTTGAATTGTTTGTTGATCAATATGGGAGATTAAAACTGCTTTGCGAGCTACAGATGCTTTATTGAGAGAATTATATATTTGTGTTAAAACCGAAGACCATCATTTTTTCTGCTACCTCGAAGACTCAATTGGGTAGCATACACTAACTCTGCGTCAGACACTAGTTCCCGCAACGCTTTAGTTTTCCGCAGCTTGCTACAATCGCTACATTCTTCAAATTCTTTTGATGGACGTCCTGGTCTTTCTTTGGAGCAATTTTTTAATTTTATTACGCTGTTAAGCCATTTTTCATTTTTCTTAAGAAACCTGTCTTCTTTAAAAGATGCAGCTATCCATTTTGCTTTATACTGACTCTTAAAAAATTTAAATTTAAGCTTAAGATCGGCCGTTTTGTCCCTTGGACAATTTGTGATTCTTATAAGTTGATCTTACATATATTCTCTATTCATCGATTGAATTTTTGTTACATTCTTTGATGTACCTATATACATATGTAGCTATCTTTACGGGCTATAAGCCTTTGATTTTGTTCTATTTCTAAAAAAAAAAGTAAAGTGTACGACTGGGTCGCCCGTGTACGTCCTGTTAAAGCAAATGTTTTATATTTTAAGCATTTCTACAAAATCGTCACTTATGAGTTAGGAATATGCATTTAGAGACAAGATACAAATTTGTCTATTATGCTCTATAATTCTATACGCATCCAAATATCACAATCTTTTTCAATATTTCTAGAATGAGCTTCATATCAAACAAATTTGCACTATTTTGAAGCAAAATCATGCAAAAAATGTAAAAGATGTAAGTAAAACTCTGGTTTATAATTTTTTTTTAATTTGTTTACATTAAGGTTTTTTACGTATAACTACTCAAACTTTTTGTTTTGGTATGGTCGCTCGAATACTAGGGTGATATTATCTGAATATGGTCAACAAAGATCAAGGACAGAACAATTTGTATTAACCAATAAATATTTCAATATAAAAAAGTTACACATACGCCACAGTGACCCGCAGTTAGGACGCAAAAAAAAATAATTAAAACAAATTTATAGCTGACAAAACAATTACACCAGTTCACATTTGTTGACCTTTTAATAAATGTCAAAACTTTACATATGGGATGCTAAAATTTCGGAGCCATTTAGTAAGTATCGCAAGCGAAAATGGGTAAAGTATTTTTTATTCACTAACCCATGCAGAAAAGAAATTATAAAACAAAATGGCGGAAGTGGGCGGAACTTTTAATTTTCTTACTTTTCTTACTTTCTTAAATACTACGAAAATTATGTAGTACTAAGTTTTTAGGTACCAAGGGCTACTATATTACTTTTTTTGTTAATTTTTCTTTTTCAGCTTTCGTGAAAAAACACTTTGAACTCTCAATTAAAATGATCAAAATTAAAAAAAAAAACTTGCTTAATTGAAAAAAATATGCTTTAAATAAAGTTAATACCTTTATATTTGAAGGAAAAAAAACTCTTCAAAATAAAAAAATACAAGAAATCCACCTTATAAAAAAACACCTTTAAACTAAATCACAAAAAAAGTCGATCCGGCAAGCACTAACTTTTGACTTAGAATAAAATTAACGGATCGACATGGCGGGCGTGGTAAATATGGTTGCAAATATTGTATGCAGTGCCTATTTATCTATGACATAACGGTTAAACTTTCATGTTATGCTTCATTTTTTATTTTAGACTTTTGATTAGCTTTTTGGTATATATATCCCTATGTGAAACGTTTAGAAATGAAAATTTAAGTTACTCCAAGTATAGAAGATCTATAGAAAAAATATTAATCGAGTAGATGATGCTTTTTTTAATGCAAACATTTATCACACTACTTTTTGAGCTTAGATGTTTGTACATAATATAAAAGAGCTCAAACTTAAATCATACCCTAAATTGTTGCGAACAGTCCATATTATTTTTTAACAAAGGGATTCTCAGAGTAATTTCATAAGATTTCATCTTGAAGTCCGAAAAATTGTTTAATCTTCAGCTGAAAAACTTATGTTTTTGATATACTATTTTTGCAAAAAATCAGAGTTCCCAAGTACCAAGTGCCCTGCTTAGAATAGGCAAACTATATTTTCCTATGAAACAACAAATCTGTTTGTGATAGAGTGTTTAAATATTGCAGTGATAAAGGACCAATTGTCATCAAAGACTAATTTAATGGTCCTTGGGTGTATTACCTGGTGTTTGTTTTTTTAAGAGTTAAGGATATTTATCTAAGATAAACACGTAATTTAAATACCTTTTTAGTACAACACTTGAAAATAATTGTTTCACATTTCACAAACAGCTTACCATGAGCACTGCAGATTAAATGTAATCTATTAATTATAATAGACATAAAGGTTTAAATATAATGTGGGATTGTTCAGCTTCATAAAATTTCAATCACTTTTACTTTCGTACCTAAAAAGCATAGGTTACTCGTATTAAACAATGGTCTGCATCCGCGCTAATTCTTTGGCTGAACGGGACCTATTTTTAGTCTTTATTCCAACAAGATTATATTTACGTGGTCACGAATTTACCCTAACAGTACAACTTCTCATCTGTAAGAAGGGAACCCTAACTGCATATATTGTATATATTTTGCGCGCACTTACGGGATTAAGACTACCCTTTAAATGTTTGAGCACAATGCGATGTTTTAGGAAAGTTGAACAGGATTTTAAAGGAGATACCGATACACATTGCTTTTGAATGACTGAATATGGAAATGGGAAGGAAATATTGCCCGGGTAAAGTATTCCACATTCGAGAAAGAATCTCTGAACTCAACGTTACTGATCTCCAAATACTTCGTACAGCTCTTATAGTGTGTTCACTCAATACTTTAAGTCAGAACTTGACGTTAGAGTTCTGTTCATCAAGAGCATTTAGGAATTTTTGGAAATAATTTAAATCAATCCAGCAAAGCAAATCGATATCGTGATATGACATGTTTTCTTTTATGTTAAATTCCTTTCAAAAAAATACGCAAGAAACTGTCGGTGGAGTTTAAGAAACAAAAATAAAAGGTCTTCTTTACAGCTGTGATGTCTGCTCATTTACTATTTTTACAGAAACTCAAAAACACAATGTCAAACTTTGAAGCGAGAGAATAAAACTATCATAAAAGTGCAGAAACTGCACAAAATTTTGGAAGTGCAAATTCACAGAAATTCAGAGTGCACTGTATTACCTAATGTGATGTTCGACATTTAGTAGCCTTCGAAAAACTTCTATTTATAATGAACACATGCATTAAACGTAGATATGTGCCACATCCAGGGTTGCGAATTTTTGAATTAAAAAAACCATAAGTCATAAGTCTGTAGATGATTTGTGAATTAAAAAAATTTAATTCATAAGTAAGTTAGTGACTTATGATTTAAAAAAAATTTAATTCATAAGCTACTAAGTGACTTATGAATTAAAAAAAAAAATTAATTCAGAAGATACTAAGTGACTTATGAATTAAAAAAAAAATTAATTCAACCTATACCTATAAGTGACTTTTGAATTAAAAAAAAATTAATTCACTACCTATAAGTGACTTATGAATTAAAAAAAAATTAATTCCCTACCTATAAGTGACTTATGAATTAAAAAAAATTTAAGTCATGAGCAAGTTAGTGACTTATGAATTAAAAAAAATTAATTCACTACCTATAAGTGACTTATGATTTAAAAAAAATTAATTCCCTACCTATACATAAGTGAATTATGAATTAAAAAAATTTAAGTCATGAGCAAGTTAGTAACTTATGAATTAAAAAAAATTAATTCACAAGCTACTAAGTGACTCATGAATTAAAAAAAAATTTTATTCATAAGCTAGTTGGTAAATAATTTTTTAATCAGAATTTTTCCATTAGCTTATAAATTAATTTTTTTTTAATTCATAAGTAACTAGGTAACTTTTGAATTAAATTTTTTTTAATTCTTAAGTCATTTACTTGCTCATGACTTAAATTTTTTTAATTCATAAGTCACTTGGTAGGTTGTGAATTATTTTTTTTTAATTCATAAGTCACTTACTTTTTCATGACTTAAATTTTTTTCATTCATAAGTCACTTAGTAGGTTCTGAATTATTTTTTTTTTAATTCATAAGTCACTAAGAAGCTTATGATTTAAATTTTTTTAATTCACAAGTCACCAACTGACTTATGAATTAAATTTTTTTAATTCATAAGTCAGTAACTAGCTGCTGAATTACATTTTTATTAATTCATAAGTCACCCACTGGCTTGTGAATTAAAGCCAAGCTTAAGCTAAAAAGCTAAAAAAAAGAGGGACCATCGTCAACAGGTCCAGCCAGTTACTAGCTTACGCAGACGACATTGACATCATCGGAAGAACCGAACAAGCTGTACACGATTCCTTCATCCAGATCGAGCAGGCGGCACAAAATCTGGGGCTGCACATTAGTGAAGGTAAAACAAAGTACATGGTGGCGTCGAATGCGAGAGGAACAGTTGGTCAAACAATCAAGGTTGCGGAGCACGAATTTGAAGTGGTGCAATCCTTTAAATACCTTGGGTCAATAGTAGCAGCCGATAACAATATAGAAGAAGAAATACGCGGGCGGCTTCTCAAATCCAACAGAGCCTACTATAGTCTGTCAAAGCTTTTCAAATCCAGAAATCTAACCATAACTTCAAAACTGCTGCTGTACAGGACCATGGTCCTGCCAGTACTCACATATGGATCCGAGACTTGGGTGCTTAGCAAAAGGCACTCCGACCTCTTAGCTGCGTTCGAGAGAAAAGTCTTAAGGAGAATTGTTGGCCCCATATGTGAGGAAGGACGATTCCGGAGACGGTACAATCATGAATTGTACGCAATCTACCTAGAAGCAGATATCGTGACAAAAATTAAGCTCGGTAGACTCCGGTGGGCAGGGCACCTAGCTCGCATGAGCGAAGAGGAACCTGCTCGGAAAGTTCTTTGTGGTACATTCTATGGTAGACGACAGCGCGGTAGACCATGCTTGCGCTGGAGAGATGGCGTAGACCAGGACGCCCGAAGCCTTGGGGTGCGCAACTGGATGGCGTCGGCTAGAGACCGGGATAGGTGGAGAGACTTGTTGAAAGAGGCCAGGACCGGAACCCGGTTGTCGAGCCGATGATGATGATGATGATTAAGCTAAAAAGTGACTTAAGCTTTTGCAACCCTGGCCACATCATAGGAAAATTGAAGAGGTCATTGTTATTCCTACGCAAGGTAAGCCACCAAAAGAAAAACAGAACATTTTACTGACAAATATTCCCTTGGTATAAGCATGGCAAAAGTTGTCGGAAAGCCCCTCTTAGAAAAGCTTTGCAAGATATAAAAAGACAGAAGGCCAATCCCCAACCAAAATCAGTTAAGATTTAGAAATAAACATTCCATAATAGACCAAGTGCATGGAATATCGAGTGTTGGAGAAAAGGCACAAAACAAGCAAGTGTTTTAGCTCTTTTCTAAGATGTTTGCTCAAGCCTTTGATTAGGTTTGGTACCTGAAACTTGAGTAAATACTGCAAATGGACCTTCTAGACAATACCAGGAAATACTGAAATTCTACGTTTCAGACCTATTCTTCAGAGTACGTACGATCAAAATTACTCCGAACTTAATAATATTTAAGCCCATGTACAACAAGTCAGTGCCTTACCAACGTCGTTTTCGAACAAGTACGTATCAATGACGCCGCTGGCCATAAATCCGCACCAAACAGTAAATTCTTGAGGATGCATTGTCACCTAGTGAACCCCATGTGGATTGGTGTCGTCCCGTATAGAGCAATTTCGATTGTTAACACAGCCATTCATCCAAAAATGCACCTCGTCAGATGATTTTTCGTCCAAAATAAGAGTGTTCTTCCAAACGCCCCGGAGTTAGCGAACAAACGGCATTGTCTATGGTCATGAACTTTGAGCCCCTGGGTCAGTTGGATCTTGCACCGCTGTAGACCTAGATCCCAACGCAAAATTCACCAAGTTGAAGTCTGCCCAAGGCCCAGTTCTTGTGCACGGCGAGAAATAGATTGCCTCCGGTTCTGCTGTACACTTTCACGGACCGCGTTGATACCCTCGGTGCATCTTGCGTTCCTTTTTCTCCAGTTGTCTCAAATTTGGCCACCAATCGTTGATGAGTCGGTTGTGAAGGGCTATCACGTCTACCGTAAAATGGGCGTAACGCACGCAACGTTTGCCCTAACGAACACACGTTTTGATAATAAGGTTTTATCAATCGTAGAGCTTGCCATAATGATTTGACATCAGTAACTGACAGGTGTCACCAAAACAACATGGCCGCCAACCGTTCTAATTGGAAAACACTATATCAAAATTTTGAATTTCCCTCAAAGTGATTTTAAATTAAGAAAGTCAAAAGATGCAGTCTTTATTATTGCGCAAAGCTTCAATTTCATAATTTTACATTTTACAGAAGAAAATATGTCCGATTAATGGAACCTCAGCATTATTTATCCGATCCTCAAGACCTAGGAGACACTCTGAACTGTCGTAACTACCTGATAGGTCGATGTCGGTGCGGCTTTATACCAGAAAATTCCACCATCGACCAAAAATTCACATTGCGGCAGATCTTGGACAAATCCCACGAATTTCAAATCGACACCGACCACGTTTTCATCGATTTCAAAGCCGTGTAAGATATCCTCTATGGGTATGAAATATATAGAGCAATGTCTACTTTTGGCATCCCTGGGAAACTTGTCCGTTTGCGCAGGATGGCGAAAGACAATTCACGCTTCTCCATCAAGGTCAGAAAAGTTCTCACCGATGAATTTGATATCACAAAAGGTTTTAGAAAAGCCGATGCCCAGCCATGTGACTTCGGTTACATCGTTATAAAAAGAATAATGCCAGGCTCCCAAGTCAACACTAGAAGCACAATCTTTCAATAGTCCGACAATTTCCAATTTTTCGGTTGCCATTATCGTCCTTCCGAGAGGATAAATTCAAGTCGACCAGTTCAGCGAACAATCGGCTAACATTCGTACGTCAACTGAACCCAAGATCTGCCGAAAATATCGCTTAAGATGTCCGCGAGAGTGTGCAGAAGAATCCAAGGCATCCAATTCTGCACCGAGCACACGAACTCGGGCTTTCGCAGACTACAACTCCGCGAATTATGCGTCATGACTTGGTCATGTAGGCCAGTAGTTGGAAGTTGACTCCAATTTCGGTGTAAAAATCATATTCAGCGACCAGGCCAATTTCTGGTTGAGTGGGTTCGTTAACAAGCAAAATTGTCGAATTTGGGAATATTACAATCCACGCGAATTTCACCATATTGCAATCCAGAAAAAGTCACTGCTTGGTGTGGATCTTGGGCTATGAAGGCATCATCAGCCACATCATCAGATTTGTGAGCAAGAGGAAAGTCGGCGAAACAACACACCACACGAGACAAGTGAGGTTCCCGCTTATCCAATTCAACAACAAACCATGCAGTTGAGAAAATTATTCATATTAACTTTTAAAATGGAATCTAATTGACACACACATTTAAGTTGTATTTGTTCAAGTTTTGTTGTTGAAAATTGATTGATAGATATGCCTCAAAAGCATAATTACCTAATTTGTTCAATGAAAATAAATAACAGTGTATATGATTGTCAAAATCATAATTCTTAATTTAATACATTTTAACAAATAATTTCTCAAAAAAAAAAAATTAAACTCACTTTATCAAATGCTAATGGACGAGAAAGTTTTTCGATAGTTTGCTGACTTCCAACAGATATACCCATGAGTGCTGAATGTTGCTGTTGAGCTTGTTGATGTTTTGCAGATTTTAAGAGGCTTAAGTTTGGCTGTTGATGTACTACTAATTGCCTATCTTTGTCTGACGATACACCGCCAGGTGGCTCCATGACCACAGGATAGTACAACTGTGCCCTAATTGGCACAATTTGGGAATAAAAATTGTTAAAAAAGTGGTTTATCCGAATTCCATTGTATCTTTGTGTATAAAAATATTTGCTGAAAAGATTATTTAATTTATTAAAAAAAAAATTAATTTAAAAAAAAAATTGTATTTACAAAAATAACTTACCGTGCCTCATTTTCAATAAAAACCGAATCGTTGTGTTTGGTTTAGTGTGCACAGTATATTTGTTATAAAGGCAATGTATTTATTTAATAGAAAGTCGCACAAATGGGGCTGCGACCTTAACAGATTATTGTTCGCTGGTTCCCGATCCAGCCCCAGGCCCATTTCTGGCTTACTTCCACGTGGGATCTAAAAAGATAAGTAATATATTTTATATTTCTACTTTTAAAAAATATATATTATAGATTTGACAATGTATTTTTTAAGTTCAAAATAATATGGATTTTAAAGAATTGGTACTAGTGTTTCTATTATATTTTATTTTCGTTCAAGTGAATTTTAAAAAAAGGTCTCACTTATTTTTAAGGACGATTAAGGAAGCAACCTCAGCCCAAGTTAAGGATTTAATGCTTTAAAAGCTCAATGTTGTCTCCTGTCGTTAAAGCGGAACCCACCTCCCATGCCGATTTCCTTGCTTTTAGTTCTCGGTATATGCATCACAGACCCCTTTGTGGGAACGGCCACATATTCGACGTTGCCAAAAACGCTGCTAAGTACGAGTACTTATAGGTTTCCTTCGACGATGCAAAACATTTTTCACCCCTTCTGATCTGGCTGTAATCTATAAAGGCTATATCCGTCCAAAGTCCGAGTTTAGTTGCCATATTTGGGCAGGTGCTCCAACTATCGATATTTTTATAAACATTGTTCCAGTGAAATAGCCAGTTGTTTTCATCCCCTTAAACAATTTAACTGTCACACACGCGCTTCATGGAATAACCCTTGAGCCTAACTTCGGACGTACAGTTAAATTTAGAGATTCTTTCTTTAGCCCCACTACACGAATGTGGAATGCTTTACCCGACTCTATATTTCCCTCCCATTATGATATTCTGACACTAAAAACCAATCTGCATCGGTATCTCCTTTTAAATCCATGTTGATGACTCGCTCACCAACGCCACATCAATGTCACCACTTATCGCTGTCCGAAAAGTAGAAACACATCAATAGACTCTTCCATGTCTACCAGAAATTGGGCATCTGGATAAATACATCTAAATCGGAACGTGTCTGCTTCAGGAGACCATGACGGATCCACCATAGCTGCGAAACTAAAGCTGAAGTACCCAGGAATGCACTTCACCAAGTTGCTAAGGTTTAACCTGCACTCAAGAAATGTACAAGCCAACCGACGAAGACAGATGAGAAGGATGGCCACTGAACAACGACATCCCGAGCCGAGGTACCTCAGTGTGATGGAAGCTCTAGATGAAAACATAATCATGGACAACGAGGAAGCAGTCTAATTCTACACTAACATTGGGTCAGCCTACCACCGCAGCTAAGAGGCATTTCTGCCCTCAATTTACACCAAAATCTCCACTGACAAGCGGGAATGAACAAGTTTATTATACGAACAACCTTCAGATAGACATAATGGTTAACATTACATAGCCCGTTCAGGAATATGTACCCATTCATTCCTAGAATATAAACAATTAATAAGAGCACACGGCTCGTGGATAGCCTTAACCTAGTGATTTCAGTAAAGGAGGGGACCTACAATTTTCTTTCGAGTCAAAACAGATAAGATGAGAAGTAATTTTCATGACAAGAGTTACTCTTGGAGGATTGGTCACTTTCTCGCAAGAGACAGTACATCCCCCAAAACATTTTAATAGTGGCTCGTAATCGAATCTATGACAGTCAACTCAACTTAACATTATTTCAAGGATACTACCATCTCTAAAATATATGTTGTGTTTTTAATTTTTAGTACCGTTTTCGAGAAAAATACGGTTTTCGAAAAACATTTTTTAGGTTTTCGAAAACTATTTTTTAACATTTGATAATTTGTAGATAGTTTTAAACAACTGTTAATATTAAAGTTTGAAAAAAAAATCGATTATGTGGTTTCCAAAATTTTGAAAAAAATTTGAAAAAATGGTTTGCGGAAAACAACCATTAAGACTTTGCAGAGAATACCTACTGTAGAAACATTTTTTCGTTTTTTTACTTTTTCATTTTCGGCATAACGGATCTTAATGAAATTCTGTAAGCAGAAACTTTTTAAAAGTTTAAAAAACATGGCATATACAAAATAAGACAAACATATTTTTTGAAAAATAAAAAAATTAATTTTGTTTTTGAAAATTTAGATACTCGTATTAGCTGTATGAGCAAGATGAGGAACAAACTCAACGTTTTGTGCAAAGAAAGAGATGTCATACCGGAGTTCTTTTTTTTTTTTTTTTTTTTTTTTTTTTTTATTTAATTAATTTATTCAGTTAATATATTTATACAGTTACAAGCAAAATGTTAAAATTAAAGGATTGATAATACAAAATAAAATATTAGAAAAGAATATTTAAATTAACATCTTGACAAAATATATATATGTATATAATTACCTATTAAAAGAATAAATGAAAGTCATTCTGTAGCACACAAAGTGGCTAGAGGCGAATGACCATTACATTTTTTTTTTTTTTTTTTTATTTTTTAACGATTGTGTGTGGGGTTAATATAGAAAATTTAGAAAAATTAAAAATGTAAAATCAAAATTAAAAATACAAATCGAATGAAAGAAAATATAAATAAACAAAAACCAAATGTACAAGATTTTTTTTTTTGTATATATATGTATGTATATGTATATAAATTAAATGAACTAAGTAGAGCTAAGTAATAATTTGACTGCAGAATTATCTAGACTAAAAAGCCATTTTTTTACTTTTTTTAAGAAAAAGTCCAAGGTTCTCAATTTCCTTATTTCTTGCGGTAATTTATTAAAGAGCTTAGGTGCAGTCGCTGTATAGAATTTCGAAAATTGAGTTTTATTACAAAATGGAATATGAACAAACCCGAAGCTATTTACTAAGGCTTTACTTAAGGCTTTCGAAATAAACACTCTGCCTTACATTAACTGCTGAGAGTTCATAGTGATGTTAAACTTGGGCTCAACAACAAGTAAACAACAGCTGTTTGTGTACAAATAACTTATACCACGCATTCTGACCTATGGCTTACTTTATCACCTACAGCAAGAAGCTGTACGAGGAAAAATTAACCTTTGGACCAGTATTTGTTGCAGCTCTCCGGAAAAAAATCATCAGGAGCCTGGAAGATCATCCCAACAACAACTCCTCAAGCATCAGCCTAGTGACAGGGATCTATACGGCCAATCACTGACAATAAATTTGAAGAAATCATCCATAACTAAGACGAATTCTTCTACCAGAAGAATGACAATGAGCTCGAAAGGTATATAAAGCCCTATCATCAAAACTTCTCCAATTGTACTCTGTAAATATTTGAAGAAAATCCTGTATTCAATCGATATGTCCTTATTGACAAACTCCATTATACGAGTATGAAAGTTTGAAAGCAAAAAGTTTATTGTATTTTGTCTAGTTAACGCTGCCACAAGATGATGCTAACAGATAAACATTTTCGATGCCAAATCACATAGACCACAACTGCTTGTAAAATGTTTATATTTTTGCTTCATTGCACACTAGATCTTTGGCTATTTCTTAGACTTTAATAAGTTGTGAATACAAAATAAATAACACGAGGAACACAAGTGTATGAGTTCTAATAAAATTAGTGAAAAGACGTGTCTGGGGTTAAGGAATTCTTCATTTTCTATTTCTGGCTCTCAGATCAATACCAAAAATATTTTCTTATTTTGTTTCTCAATGTTTGTACTTCAAAAATTAAAAAAAAAAAAACTTTAAAACAAACGTTTCATGATATTCAATATATCTTGGGAGGACAATTTTTGAATGTCTTCTATAATGTATAGAGCGGTTGAAGATATAATTTCTTTGAACTATTTCCAAGAAAAATATTATCAAAACTTCCAAAGGCAGATTTGATTAAATACTTTGTATTGACATTTTTTTTGGTACCTACAATTTTATTTAAAATAAAAATGATTGAAAAATTGATTAAATTATTGATTCAAGATGAATCTATGTAGGTACATATGTACATAGGGTGGGCCATCTAGTGGTTTCTCTTTAAATCATACGTTATTTTGACACTGACAGCTGTATCCCGCTCGAAATTTGAAAACCAAAGTTAGTGCTGTACAGCCCCAATACCGCGCCTGCTGTACGCAAGTGTGTGCAAAAAGTTCGTGAGACTGGTATGCTAGTGAACAACATTCATGGTCCACGTCATCGTACGGTGCGAACAGACGAGAATGTGACTGCTGTAGCCGAGAGTGTGAGACTCAATACACGATCATCAACTCACCATCGATCTCAACAGCTGAACATTTCACGCACTAGCCTGAGGAAAATTCTGCACAAATATATCGGATTATTCGCTTATAATGACAGAATGAAATATTGCGAAGCCGGCGAAAGCCGCAACTTGAACGACAAGTTGTATTCCATAATTAATGGGAATATTTGCTCTTGCTAATTAAGCCATAAAACATGGACAAAATTTAATTCTGTTCACTTTTTTGCCCAGACCTTCGAAATCTTGATACAAAACAAATCCGCTGGTCCTGATGGAATGCCACGTTTCATGTGGTGATCTGATGGCATATCTCACCAAAGAGTAGAACAGATCTTTAAATTATTTTGGAGAAAGTAAGATTAGGTGCGTTTTATTATTCACAAATCTATCTGGATCCGGATCTGGATCTTCCCTTGAAAATAAAACGATACGGATCTTAGTGACAGCAGTGTTAGGCTAGTCGCGCACTGGCAACTGTGATCGAAATCAAATAGTTTAATCACCAGTTGAAAGAGAACCGCACACTGGCAACTCTTTACTCACGCTCACACTCTTTTTCTCTCTTGCGCTTATAGAAAACAGCTCAACTGTTGCGAAGGCAATCGTTTAGTTTGTGTCAAAACACAAACTTTTTAGTTGCTCGAATCGAGTTGCGAAACTAAAAATTGAATTATTCCAAGAGACCACGAAGGTCAAGGCGTAGGAAACGAATTATCTCGATTCTGGATATGTATATGAATTTCTTGAAAAGGGGATCATACTTGATAGGTAATTGTTCGGACCATCGATGCTGAGTTTGCTTTAAGCATAATTTCATCAATATGTATGAGAAAGTTGTGCTCATTATCACATAATCATTTCAGCGGTGGATATGGGTTGATAATGGAGAAGGCAGAGATGGGCTTTCGTGAAAAAGTGGTTAGTTGACATTTAGCTCGAAGAAATTTTGTACGTACCAGACAGAGAAACTGTCAAGATTTAGTTGAAGGAGAGTAAAATCACATGTCGAAGAAATTGTGTGACAAACTTGTTATTCTCGACGTAGAGTGGGATATGGGAATATTTGCAGCCATATGTCTAAAGCATACACAGAAATATTGGCACCTCAATTTTTTAAAACGGAGTTTATGGAGTTTTATTAATTGTGAACGGAAATCGCTTGAGATTCCAACTACAATGAACCTTAAAGAGGAGAAAAGGGGCCAGTGTGGTTAATAAACCATTCTAAGCTTCACTGACAAACTTTCAAAAAGACTATATATTTCACTGTACATAGATTTTAACCCAGCCACGCTAACAAATATTCCGAAAAGGGAGATATGGATGAAAAACTGAGTCCTAAAATCCTGTATCGGTCTTTACAGACGGTTTCAAAACGGAACCTACCTATAAATAGATCATCATTAAGGCTCCCAAAATTTTGCAGTGTTTTCTAAGCGGAAGTGCTAGAAGCTTGTGAGGCCGTAAAATATCTTTCAACATGCGATAGCCAGGGCGCATTCAGTGCCATTTCGTCAATTGTCACGAAGTCAAAACTGGTTGCTAAGAGGGTTAAGATTGCTCGACGAAACAAATTCAGTCACCCTTCGATTGGTCCCAAAACACCGTGACATTTACGAAAATGAAATGGCTGATGAACTGAAAAAAAAAGGTTCATCCGGTATAGAATTTACCAAAATTTCCTCAAGACCACAAATGGCAGATGGTGAACAATTGACACCTGTCGGTTTTCAAGGAATCTTTGGCAAGATATATCGAGGAAAAAAACAGAGTATCTACTGAAGCTTAGCAGACCTGAATTGTCTCTCGTGGTTGGAATCCGTACGGGTCACAACTCAATGGAAACCCACATGAGCAGAATGGGTATCAGCACATGTGAATTATGTAGAGAGTGTCAGGGCGAAAAGGTAGAAGGGGGCTCATCTCACTTTTTTTGTGGAATAACCTTTATGGTGTGGAATAACCTCAGAAAGGATCATTGGACCATATTTTTTTCGTAAACGACAAACAAGTGAGTGATTGTACATTTTTGAGGCCAGATTTAGAGAACAATTCATACCACAACTCACACAGCTCATCCAAATATGGCTGATGGAAATCTTTGGTGATCTGATGATATCACGTTTTTCCCATTTTAACTGGCGACTGCGTTTGCCCTATTAAAAGACTCCCAATTTTTTTCTTAAAAGAAAGGCGTATGCCAATAGGGCCAAAATGCTAAAGCCATTTTAGTAAGTTACTTATTCTTAAAAAAAGATTTTGTTAATTTCAAACGATTTTAGCATTATACTATCTCTAAATATTTTACAAAAGTTAAAATCACAAAATGGCTGCTTTAATTTTTAGTAACTTGCTAAATCCATATGACATCTGTCATTTTTCACAAAAAAAAACACTTGACAATTTTATTTGAAAGAGTTAACTTTATTAATTATTTGAAAACTTAAACGCTCAATAACGAATTAAAAGCCATGGGCTTTCGATTTCGCCAGAATAACAAGTACGAGTTACATTAAACTTCTTGGGGAGAAATATCTATCAGGCTCATGGTGGTAAGTTGACTTCTTAATTAAACATAAAGGATATAGGAGGTACAACAATTAATCTTATCGGAGCATCACATGGAATGGTCCAGTCCACAGTGGGGAAAATAATTTAAAAAAAAACATTTCGAAAAAGGTTATCACAAATAAACAAATAACAAAATAAATTTCAGGATGTTACTTTGACTTCTGAGTTTCTGACATTTAAAATTATTAGGTCCGTTTCCAAGATTTAGTTTTTTCTTCACGAACTGTAATTTTTCTGAAGTGTTTAGATGCACCGTTTTTAATAAAAGGGAATTAGTATTTTACTAGTTATTAAAACGAAAAAAAGGATTAAAATTTTCAAAGAGCAAGTAAATTACTAAATGTTTAGCAAATTGCTAACTAAAAAATAGGTTGTTTTAAATTTTTCCTTACTGACAACTATACTCTGTCCAACAAAAATTGTCAGTACAGGGAAGATAGGACGTTTGTCTCTCATTCTGGTTGCATTGCCATGCATAAGTGTATCGCCTTTTAAAGCTCTCACAGGGATTCCGTAGTTTAAACTTTAAATCATAAATCGCCGCAAATGAGAGTAAAAACCACGTAGGGCTACCCTCTGCCGATTCAAAACGACTGAAAACAATATTCAATTTACCTTTTCCCACAACGCCAAGCGGTAAGATAATAGGAGCGTTTTTTTTTAAGTTGAAAAGCAATACGACAACACTCAACATACTCATCTTCTTAAAATGTGTTCTCAAAAGCTTAAAATCCCAAAAGCTCCTTAATAAAAACCACTGAAAAAGCTCCTTGCTTGCAATTGAGAATGATAATGGTAACTCTGTTTTAATGTAGATAAAGAGCGCACGATCGTATTGAGTGACACTTGACAGCTTGACACTTTTGTCTTGATCTTGACAGGTTGACAGTATCTCATCAGCAGTGGGATACGACGGTCGTGTTGGGGTGTACAACTTTTTGCAAAGAATTACAACAACAATTCCTTAAGAAAAGTCAGTGGCTTGCTCTTTTTTTAGTGGCATTTTTCCTAACGCATTGTAGTGAGGGTGCATCAGGCGCCACTGCTTTAGAAAAAGCTCTCCCATAAGGCCTGTATTGACAATTTTTGTTGGACAGAGTATAACCTTAAAGTAGTTTCCTAACTCATAACTAGGCTGAAAAAGAACGTGTCCTTCCCTCAGTAGTCTCGTTGGAGTGTATATGGAAAGTAAGTAAATAGATCATGAATAGTTGTACGGGACTTGAGCGGTTGCAAAACAAAAAAACCTTTGTCTGGGTATAGAATTTGAATACAAATTCCAGCGATTCTGACCCTTCTGGATTCTATCTGTTCCAGATGATAACTGCATATTTGAGGTTAGATCTTACTAAGAAGGTATATAGGGAGATAAGAGTGTAAGGATCGGAGAAAAGAGTATGGAAACTCGTATACAAACTGTTTTCTAGAAATAGAGATCACGAAGCATTTTTAAACATTAGGG
This sequence comes from Philhelius festivus, assembly GCA_963931855.1. Taxonomy (NCBI): domain Eukaryota; kingdom Metazoa; phylum Arthropoda; class Insecta; order Diptera; family Syrphidae; genus Philhelius; species Philhelius festivus. The sequence goes on from OZ007556.1 coordinate 92,833,692, forward strand.
TTCAAGTGGTTTAGTTGACACCAAAGAGATAAGTTATCAAGATCCAATCGAAGCTTAAGGTAGTAATCATCGCTCGCTATTTTTAAAAATATCTTGAGATCATCAGCATTATGTATATGAGACATTGCCTGAAATTAATAAAGTTCACAATATCATCAATAGATATAACAAAAAGCAACGGAACAAGATGGCTGCCTTGAGGAACACTTAATTGACGTACACTTAATTGGTCAATCGCATTCATTCTCCAAGTTTTATTTTTTGAATCCTACCGAAGAAGTAAAACCGCACTGAAGTAAGCTAGAATGAACTCCGAGTACTTCAAGTTCACGAATTAATATGTTGTGGCAAACTGAATTCAAAGCAAAGCCTTGCTAAAATCCGTAAAAATAGCATCGACTTGATTTCGGCTTTCGATAGTATCCACGACAAACGAAGAGCAACATGCTAGTTGATCTGGATAAAACCATGCTGCGCATTGCTTATATGTTCTTTCAACAAAAAGTCAAGCCTATTTTTTACTACACTTTCTAAAAGTTGAGAAATTGCTGATAACTTGCAGATTCCCCTATAATTTTCAATATTGTTTTTTGAGCCTGATTTAAAAATTGGGATCAAAAAAGAAGTTTTCCATTCGCCCATAGATACTCCGGATGACAATGACAGATTAAAAATAATGAGCATAGGTTGGCAAATTTTTGCAAATGGCGTTGAACGTCAATCATATTTGACATTTATGAAATAGACAGCTGCAGTGTTGAAAGAGATAAGCAATGGTGCGCTATACTAGGCAAGAGCGGAAAATAAATATGCCGTGAGTGGTGTTAGCGCAGCGAGAATCTCGACGTCGATTTCGTAATCGTGTAGCGCCAACTGGGCAAACATGCCGTCGCTTAGCTACTCGACTCGAATAGACTGGAACCACAGCAGACCATGTAGGGCGTGGTTGTTACCGGAGTGGTCGTTCGGCCGAGAATATCGCGGCTGTGACTGCCGGTGCCGCTGGTTGAAACATCAACCAGATGACTGATCATGCAATTGGACATCAATTACAGCGAAGATAGTGAAACACTTACACATGTTCCCGCACAAAGATCAAATAGTGCCTCAGTTAATGCCTGCTGACCGTCCGTCACGTGTGAATTACTTTCAAGCCATCCTCAATCTCAACAACGAAGAGGACGATTTTGTGTTAAAAATTATCATGAGCGACAAGGCGCATTTCCATTGAAGCGGTTTCGTCAATAACAAAATCTTCGTTTCTAGGGCACTAAAAATTTGCGTGTGATGCACGAGCCATTACATCCCCTCAAAGCCACTATTCAGGCAGGAGGAGTGAATGGGCCGTATTTTTTTCAGGACACCATCGTCAATAGTAAACGACTTCTAACTGCCGGAACGGGATGAGCGGGTTTCAACAATACGGTGCAAACGCACACACAGCACGCGTCACAATGGATATTATGAAGGAAGTGCTTCCTGGTCACCTAATCTCCGTTTTGGCGAATTAACATGGCCAGCAAGTTTGCCTGATTTAACCATCGCAGACTTATTTCTTTGGGGCTACCTAATGAAAGTCACGATTATAAGTCAACAAGCCTTAGACTATCGCAGCCCTTCAAGAGAATATTCGACCGGAATGCGAACCGTTATCACCGGAAAACTTGCGGAAAGTCATGGAAAATGCGATAAAACGGGCGGCAGCCACTAAACGGATATCATCTTTTTTTACTCAACAGAAAAAATTGTAAAGGTCCAGATAAAGATTTCCATCACTTAAAATAATAAATAACTTTTTTTAAATTGGGTAATTAGTAACAGTAAACTGATATGAAAATGTTTAAAATATGTATGTAGGATTCACATTAGAGTTAGCCGATAAGAACTTTATTATAGACTCAATAGACGCAGAGGCAGTGAATTTAGACAGATGAAATCATTTCAAGTTGTAAACTTCAAAGTCGGCCTTTTCTACTTGTTCCAGAAGCAATAAGTAAAACCTTTGTTCAATTTATCTCAAGAAAATTCATCGCACAGTTTAAAGCTTTTAGATCTTTATGCAATAATAAAACAAAATTAGAAAATATTTAGAAGTTTAGGGTGTGAAACAAACCCAAATAAACAACCTATTTATCTTAAAGTTGAAGTTCTTATTCGAAAAAATAGTTTTCCTCTAAAATAAAATCGAAATAAAATCCTTAATTTTCTTAAAAATCTTCAGAAAGTCTAAATTAATTATTTGTTTTCGAAAAAAAAAACAGAAAAGAACACTCACCAACCATTAGCCAGCCTGATTGATCAGTGGATATATTCCGAGGCCCTTGAATTTCACACCATGCAAAATGCTTTTCAAAAATGGATTCGTTATACGAGAAATGTTGTCCTTTCCCCTTGCTTTTTTCGTGTGTTTTTTTTATTTTTTCGTTTTTTCAAGAAAATCCATGGAGTGTCCGAAGAAAATGTTTTTTTTCTTTTTGTTTATATTAACTCAAAATTTTTATATTTTTTCAACAATTGTAATTATACAACACTTTTTCATTAAAAAAAAAAACATGCACTTTTTTTTGATTTAACACTTTCTCCGAAAAGGGCTAGGTACATTACATATAAGAAAAAAATTTATTCTAGGAATTGGAATTCGCGTCAATTGTGGAAGGCATTGTACATTGACAGTTGTTAGTTGCTCTCTCGAAAACAGTTTTCTAAAATATACATACATATGAGAAATATTTTTAAACAAAATCGTGGTTTTAATTAAAAAAAGAGTTTAAATAGACTTGAAGTTGTCATCACAAGAGTTACGAAACAAATTCAAAAGATGCTACACTCATCGTCCGCGTTCGTCGGTCGTGCTCCCTATCACACTACATACTTATAACTTGGGTACATGAACATTTTTGCATCTAGGATATGAGTACCTACGTGCATATTGCAGATTGTACATAATCTCATTATCGCAAGGTATCCATTCTTATGTGTGTGGGCTGATGAGATGCGTTTTTTACTTCACATTATTGCCATAGTTATAAATACTATGAAAAAAAAACGCGACACTGACGTTGAAAGAAAAAAATCTTAGCCACAAACTAACAGCTTTTCAAGTCAATAATTGTGTTATTCACAATTTTCTTTAAATATACACATTTCTAGAGACATGCGCTATACATATTTATATGACTATTATGCCCTTGGTACGTCCAAATCTAGGTATGTAAGTCTTAAGATTTCAGCAAAAATTTTATCTCTTCTTTGCGAATTGTCTTGCCAAATTAAAATCTTTTATATTTTGTTTAATATTTATGTTAAGGATAACTGATCACATCAAAATTTAAAAAATCGTTAAAGATTCATTCGAGTCGTCCTTAAGATGAAATCTTTTTCCACATCGTGTGAAAATTAAATCACATTCAATGTCAACGCCATCCACAATTATTAAGGTTTTTTTTTTACATAAAAAATAAATTATAAAATTAAGAAAAAAAAATAATTGCGCATTATAATATTATTTTTCAGTAGGCGAGATCAGTCTTCTTCCATGTCATGGGCTTGGAGATTTTCACTTTTATCTATTTTTTTTTTGCTTGAAATAAAATATTGCACTTTGAATAAAAATCAATTTTGTTTTACCGAAATCCGTTTTGAAAGCCGTTTTTTGATTTTATTTAATTTAAATATAAAAATGAGAAAATTAGATGAAAATAATTAGGGAAAAAGTATGTGCTAAAAAAATTTATTCATCTCGTAAACAGCTGCACAGCAAACCGAGTGACTTCTTGTAAAGAAATTTTGTCCGAACTGGGTCTGGCCTGGAAAATTTGTATCTATTTTATGGAAAAATAATTTGGATGGTTTGTTTGCTTGATTCCTGCGTAGCAACATGCTCATTGTAAACGCGCACATCCTCTGCGTGTGAGAGTGTGGAACGTGATTTCTGTGACCGTGTTTTTTTTTGTCTTTTTATTTCAGCTAAAAGTTCTCTCAGTTTACAAAATAATTTCGAGCATTTTTCTTGCATTCAGAGTGCGCATATACCAGAATATCCAGATACCAGATGATTGCTAGAACGAACACCCACAATTTGATAAGGAGGATGTTTTTTTTGTTCATTGTTTGATTCCATAGATACTTGGCTCTCTCATAAAAATATAAGGCCAAAAAAAGAATTACCACGAGCTTCGAGTATAAACACACTTCCAGAAAAAAAGAGTTTCAGCTTATAGAGAAACTTGCGTAATAAAAACATTCGATCGGATTTGGTAGAGTTTTTGATTTTTACAAGTTAAATAGTCTTACACGAGGAAAAAATTAAATTTATAAATAAAAACCAAACAAATAGATAGACAGAGTGTACGTTTATAGCAACAATTTTATGGCCACAACTCGTGCAATATAAAAAAATAGTTATGGTGAATAGATGGACTATCGAAACGGTTCGTAAATAGTTTCATCGTCACTGTTGTATTGTGTTCCACAAGAAATGTGCTTTAATTCGAACACGTTCTTGTTTCGAAGATTCCCAGTGATGCTCAAACTGCTTTTAAGGATTTCAGATGTGGTGTTAAATAAAATTGTACATCAATAGAAAGAGATAGACTGGTAGTTGAATTCGTAAAAAACAATACGGCCAAGGCAATACTGTAGTCTGCCTGATATGACATTTTGTAACAAAAAGAATATTTAAGTAAGAAAAAACACGGAATTCAACTACATAATTAATCATTAATATTTAGGGTTTTTAAAGAAGATGTTAAAATGAAATGAAATAAAAAGCTGTGTGTGAGATATGAACAACATTTTTATTTGAAAGACCCATGTACATATAATGTCATTAACTATGGAATACGAGATCATTTAAACGCCTGGGCTTATTACAGTGACACTAATCCGAGTAGTAAAAATTTTAAGTTATTCTTCCGCATAGATCCGGCTGAATTTGAGTGAGCGATGGCCTGTGATATTTAACCTTAAGGGCATCGGTCGACTATGGATTATTAGCATAGACCTGCGACTTCAGGAACCCCAGAAGAAAAAGTCTATCGGTCTCAAATTGCACGCATCGAGAAATAAATTTAATGAACTGCCTATTCAGTTCCTATTTACACATCCAAACGAAAAGCTTCTGAGAGGTCTGATTATCGAAATATGCCGGTCCAAAGTGCTTTTATGAATTTTCGAGCCCCAACTACTTAATAATCAGCCCTATCACGAATTCCATCGTAATCGGAAACTTGTTACGAATCCCGAAAAAAACTATCACGAAATCCATCGTAGTGGAAAATATCATACAAGTTGTCATTACGAACGGATTTGGTGATACCTTTTTTCGGGATTCGTAAAGGTTTCCGATTACGATGGAATTCGTGATGATAGGGCTGAATGTCTTTGGTTTGCGCTTTTTCCGAAACCAAGCCCTGTAAGAGGCTCCAGTTTTCAAAATCCGTTGTTAAATTTTCCACGGCTCTCAGCCAGAAGCTTCTGCGAGGTCTGTTTTTCGAAAAATTTCTAACCAAAGTGATTTTATTGAATTTTTGAGAATTTTGAAAAAATCATGGACTAACCACTTGTCTAAAAAAATCAACAAATTTTCAAAGTTCTTCAAACGCATCGAGACATACATCGATTGAAAGGTCTATTAAATTCCTATATATACACATCCAAACGAAAAGCTTCTGAGAGGTCTTGTTATCGAAATATGGTGGTTAAAAGTTATTTTATGAATTTTCGAGCCCCAACTAATTAATAATGTATTTGGTTGGCGCTATTTCCGAAACCAAGCCCTGTAAGAGACTCCAGTTTTCAAAATTCCTGGTCATATTTTTTACAGCTATCCACAGGTGTAAGCCAGAAGCTTCTGCTAGGTCTGTTTCTCGAAATATTTCTAACCAAAGTGATTTTACTGAATTTTTGAGAATTTTGAAAAATCATGGACTAACCACTTTTGTAAAAAAATCAACAAATTTTCAAAGTTCTTCAAACGAATCGAGACATACATCGAATGAAAGGTCTATTCAATTCTTATATGCACATCCAAACGAAAAGCTTCTGAGTGGTCTGGTTATCGAAATATGGCGATCCAAAGTGATATTATGGATTTTCGAGCCCATTTTGGAGTTGACGTCATCTATTACATGAAACATAAATCACGACATTATTTTTGAACATACGCCATTTTTGTTTTTTTTTTTAAGTTCTTCCAGTACTTTATATAAAATTCTAAAAAAAAATCTCGGTTTATATTATTTACGTTTACGTTACGTTACGACTGTGCAATGGAAGTTGCAACAAAGCACGACCCTAAACTTCCTTCTAACCGACAACTAAGCAATAGATTATTTAGATATACGTTTTTAAGGCTTCTGGAAACGGGATCAGTTTCAAATATGCGACGTGAAGCTTCAGCTTCACAAGTGAGAAGAATTTCGGCTGATGAAAGAATACTTGAAGCTGTTTCAAATGATCCTTCAATCAGGGGTGGAATCGACTAAGGTGATAGTTGATTATCAATTTGTTGATTGTCATTTTGACTATAGCTGTCTCTATCATATCAATAAATAAATATAGAGAGAGCGATTGTCAAAACGACAATCAATTATTTAAGTGATCACTTTACTCTTACGCGATACGGGCCCAGTATTAGGCATGCAAACACAATTTTGAATGTATGTACCTGTTACATGAAGAAGTCTTAATCCATACTTTGCACACACTCAAGGGATTATGGCTACCCTTTTAATGTTATGGTGTAACAAAGTACAAGCGCTTAGGTATAGTGGAGAGGATTTAATAGGAAATGTCGCTGAACATTGGTCTTGAAAGCCTGAGCATCACAATAAGGAATACAAATCGAAAAGGGAAAATTATTCCACATTCTTGAAGTCCGGTTAAAGAAAGAATCTCTATATTTGCCAATATGTCCGAAGTTAGGAACAAGGGGAAAATGGTGAGCCTTTCCAGCTAGATGAGTATAACCTTTGTATATATAACCTATAGTATTATCTGTGCATATAAAACTTATAGTACTATCAAGAAGACGAAAGATTGTGGCGGCATCTTAAGGCTTGGGACTGCAATTGCTAGATTTGTCTTACTACTTACTACTACTTGTTTTGTATGTTATCCTACTCTCCACTGTAAAAACGTGCGTTAATTTCTGCGTCACCACCAGGCTAGCGTTCGCAATATAAAATCATGCTCCATGATAATACTATAGGTTATATATACAAAGGTATTATCATGGAGCGTGATTTTGTGGTACCAACGCTATACTGGTGGCGGCGCTGAAATTAGCGCTAGATTTTACAGTGAAGAGTAGGATAACATACAAAACAAGTAGTAAAAAGAGAATATTTTATTATTATTAAATTTAGCAAAGACAAATCTAGCAATTGCAGTCCCTAGCCTCAAGATGTCGCCACAATCTTTCGTCTTCTTGATAGTAATATAAGTTTTATATACAAAGGTATAACGGAGGGGAGGAATGCAACTGGATATTTCAATTGAACATTGTTGATAGAAAAAAACGATGTAATAATAAAAGACGGAACATAACGAGTGTTCGAGAATTTCCTTAGTGGTTTCCTTAGTGGTAGCCAGATCAGAAAGGAAAAAGAATAGCACCTCTTCAGAACTAAAGGAGATAGGCAATGTGGACCAGCGGACTTGTATATATCAACATCCTTGAAGACTCTTGCGACAACATTCCGAGTGCGAAAGAAGATTCGTCCTATAGAACTATTTAACCACTCAAGCACAACACTATGTGGCATGCAGAAAACTGTGTTGCAAGCAAATTAGATTTTCTTTCGAGCTGACAAAAGAAGTATTATTGTCGGCGAGTGTTGGAACCGTTGACTTAGAAGAATTTGAATTAAATTTTAAAAAAGACCAAAAGCTTTTACTACGTTTGGGACAATGTAGTATTTTTTCCGAATCTTTTGGTGATGTACGAACTTTGTTCTTCGGATATGAGCATTGCAGCTAATCCTGATTTGCCTGTACTTTCTCCGGTTTTCCTCAGTGGGATTTGTTTTGTAGCATCGGAAGATTAATTCTCTCAACCTGATAACCTCTTTACAGCCACAGTTTTACCCAGAATTCCCTTTGGAACTTACTCATTCTTTTTAGGGATAAAAGTTTTTATTTCATTATGAATGTCTGTTATTGGAATCTATGTCATGAGTAATTATAATGATTTGTGCAAGAACTGCTTGGATGGCACCGAGCTCATTAGACAAACTTTTTGACAAACAAATCTCTAAATTCACAGATGGGATCAAAAATTTCCACAATCTTTATACATAAGCTGCGGACTTCAAACAGATGGGATCAAAAATTTCCACAATCTTTATACATAAGCTGCGGACTTCAAACTACGACCAAGTCTAATTCCATAAATTACCCAGATTTCTGCTAAAAAATTTGTCAGAACTATTGGAGTTCATTCCAATGAAAAATAACTTGTTTATGCAGACGAAATACCAATTTTAAGTGAATGAGAAAAACGCCATTTAATGACAGGTGGCAGTTAGCATCAATAAATATACAATAAAAAAAAAAATAGGCACTATCATGCATATAAAACAACAATTTAAATTTTCTTTTGAATTTTTATTGGTGCATCAAAAGCAATATTAAATTTAGTATTGTATAATTTAAAAAAGTTATTCGAACAAAATATTTGATAATCTAAAATAATTTAAAAAAATAAAATTATAGCTTAGTTACTTGTTGAAAGTAATTTTGTACTAAAACTAAAAGTCAAAGGTTGGTACTTCATTAGAACTGTGTATAACTATGTTTTCATTTCTTATTATGTCCATTGGCGAAATCTGCAATTAAAAATTATTAAACATGAAATTTGGTTATTTATATTTCAAATTTATTTACTCGTTATAATTAATTTTAATTTTAGTATCTAAACTTATGCAAAACTTCACGATTATTAGACAATCGGATTTATCTTTGCTATGCTTGGATTAATGATTATTAAAGTAGGTATACAGGGTGACTTGCATATGATGCGATAAAAACCTAGAGAGTGTAGCTTGGATGAACATTTTTGTCTAAGCCTTTTCCCTTTAAATCGTAAAAAATCAACGTGTAAAATTGGTGAATTACTATATGATCTAAGAAAAATTAAGTTTTCGTTATTCGTGTAATTTTTCTTAAAAACTAAAATACCCTCTTATGATTCGAGAGTCGGGAATAAATAATTCGCGAATCAGACTGTTTGGCATCACTGTTTGCGAGTCGCATAATTAACGTGTAATGTCTAATTTAATATCGCTCTATTACAGTTAGAGAATGTGCGCCTGAATTGCAGAACGTTTAGTAGTTTTAAAACCTGAACTTATTTTGTTTAAAACATAATCAAATGTGTGTTTGTTAAGACCGAAATTTATGGAAAATTGAGTTAAACTGAAAAATGATTAATGATTTTGTTCTCACAAATTATCTGAAACTTGAAGTGGGATAGAGCTATCTCTTATTAAGGAAATATCTATCTAATATCTATGAAAGTGGCTCTATTTGAAAGATAAGTTTTTGTCATTAATGTTTGTTTGATACGATGAATATATGATTTATGCATGTGTTCCCCGTGGCTGGCACGTATATGACGTAATCTGGATATCCAATTGTCATACAAAGTAGATTTTCCATTTAGTTATTATCATATTATTTGTTGATCACAATGATGACTTGACACATTTTGATCATAATCTTCACTAAGCTGCACATCAGCAATCGCTAGTTCTGTGCGCACTGTACGACGTGTTCATGGCTGAACACAATAGTCGTTTTTTTTTTAGTTCAGAATAGAGCTCTGAACATAGTCCGAGCATATCAAACATGTTCTGTACATCCTCTGAGCCAAGAGTGCTCTGGGCGTTCTGAGTTGTTTTTAAAACACACCTGAGCACTTAGCTGTCACAATTTTTTTTTTAATTTCCACCTGTCAAATGCTTGTGTTCAGCTTTTAACTCTGTCTGCTTAGTTGTTTAATGCTGAGTTCATAGTGTGCACTCCACAAATGTTCAGAACCGAAAAAGAAACATATATTCGAACACTCTGAACTAAAAAAGAAAGACAATTTATTTTTTGACAACTCAGGTTCTGCTCTGAAATAGAAAAGAAAAACGTCTAATGGAAACGGAGTTGCAATTGAAAACGATGTGCAAATATTAAATACACACAAATTCAATATTATAAACACAATGCAATGACGGAGTTTTAGTCTTAGAGTCTTAGCTGCAAGGGTTTGCCAACTTTTACGTGCAGCACTTTTGACGTTTCAAAATCCAAATAGTCAAACCACTCCATGCAGATTTATATAAGCTCCAGGCTCTCTTCAATTCCTCATATAAATACGTTGTTTAGTAAATTCGCAAGAGATATTAATCAGCTGACCCAAATCTTATACTACGTTTTCACCAAGAGTAAATCCGCTAGAGATTTAAAATAAATCTTGAAGTGTTTTCACCAAACAAACTGAGATTTATTTGACGTTTTCACTCTGTCTTGTCATTCAATTGTCAATTTGGACAAGAGAAAAAAATTGCAATTGGGTAGTTAACAGGAAAAAAAGCAGATATTTCTATTTTGTGTTGATTGTCAATGAAGAAAGTGGGTTTACATAGGTGCGTTCTACAAAATAAGGTTTGTTTGTTTTGCAAATCTTCTGATTGCGAGAAGATTTCAAGGAGATTTATTTTAAATTTTCATTTGAGGTGATTTATATTTGTATGGTAAATCTACGAGATTTAAAGTAGATCCACTTAAACCCCGGATTTACCTTTGGTGAAAACGTAGTATTAGAAGTGTACAGCAGCATTGTGCTTACGAAAAAAATGTAACACGTACGACACTTTTTGACAGCTATTCCAGCAGCAGCTGAACTTCCAGTTGCAGCACTCCATTGTGTTTAGCCAGTTACGAGATCCGTATTACGAGTATCATTTAGTGTAAGCGTATTGCAAAAACCATGCGTAGTTTCGGGAATCAATCGCTCTAAAGGACGATTATGAACACCATCTAACACACGTAACGCCCGATGTGTTTCTCGAACTGAAGTTTGTTTCCCAAAATAAATTTGAGAACTTTGCAGTCATGCAAAAATTTGGTTCGTTGAATATGATTATTACAGGTCTTTCCACCTTTTTTGAACTTGTTCCGGTTGTCTTCAGTTTGGTTAACCTTATAATATCTTTTTCACAAAAGAATTAAATTTAAAATCGTTTCTGCAATTGAGTCCAGCTCACTATCAAGGAAGCATAGTGACCAGTTCAAGATTCTAAAGAAATCGTTGAGACCGTACCAGTTGGCTTTTTCGCATTGTCAAACGTTTCTCTAAGTAATTTTTTTCTCTAACTGGGTTTTGTTGATACGAGATTGCAGATATGAAAAAAATGGTCTTATGTGCCTACAGAATTCAAAACTGAAAAAAGGGCTGTCAAAATAACGCGCAACGCTCATGACTGAGAAAAGGCTTTGTGTTATAATGCACGCATCACCGAATGACAGTTCAAAAGAAAATTACCCAGAGATGTGTTACACTTGCTTTATCATATTTTTTTCAATCATACAAAATATTCCCTCGGCTTAAGTCAAACGGTCGACGCACTTCGTCGAAAAAGTATTCTTCCACCTCTTGCATAAGTGAGATGTGCTTATTTCGGTTCTCATTGAGTTGTGACACATATGGATTCCAACCAAGAGAGACATTTGAGGTCTGCTAAGCTTCAGAAGATACTCTGTTTTTTTTTTCTTGATATATCTGGCCAAAAATTGCTTGAAAACCTACAGGTGTCAATGGTTGATCATCTGTCATTTGCAGTCTTGAGGAAATTTTGGCGAATTTTATACTTTTACTGCTCCAGTGGTATAAGTACCCTGGCAATCTATGAAGATATCAATGATCTTGTTCGTCAGTTCACATGCAGAAAGATATTTTGCGGCCTCGTAAACTGCAAGCACACTAAAAGTCGTACGTCAGAATATAAGTATCATATAATGGCTATGTTCATCTAATGAATGGTTTTGGGTCCCAATCTTTTGCCAAAAAATCTACTGCAGGTGAAGAAGGCTATTGCGACTTTTTTTTCCTTTCTTCTCTTTTCAGTTAAGTTTATCAAGAAATATGGCCGTGCCAGTTATATGGAACGGTGTCCCATTTATAATGGGGAGATTTAAATTTGAAATGTTTAGTTTTCTCGTAAACAGAAACAGTTATTTTTTAAGAGGAGGGTTAATATTAAGTCCGCAACTGCTGGCCGAATTACTGAGCTTATCAAGGGCTGCTTGTAGGCGCTGATGCCATTATCACGACTTTAACCACCTTGCCTTAATTTAACTAAAAAGACACCTCCGTATGCCGTATCCCTACATGTTGTAAACTTGCTTTCACCCATTTCTGCATTAGCAATTTTAGTTTTAATTTTCGAGTCAATCCAGTTTGACAGCATCGGGTATATGCTTTTCTGCGGCTTCGTGCGTTCACTTACTGACACACACAATTTTTGAAGGTGGATCATATGTAATGGTCCTATCAACACAGATTTTATAAATGGCGTCGAATTTGCTTTTGATATTTGTGAAGCAAACAGAATAAGGGTTGATGTGAATAAAATGAAACGATATAATTTTCAAGAACATAGAATAATCGGAATACTAGCTGTAGCGAAACTTTTGTACTACACTGTACTTTGTAAGTTAACTACTAAGTACAACTACTTTTCATGTACATATATTTAAGCCGCTAGATTAGTGGCATGATTTTCAATGTACAATGCAAGAAGTTATTTTACTTTCTGTTCTCCTACTCCAGTCAGTCATAGATCGTCAACAGGTCAACACCAATAAAAACATTAATCTTAAACGACTCTTCGACTTTTAATTATTTTAAGTTCTTTTCAGACTTCGTTTCTCGACTGTTTATAGATACAGTCTCCTCACTAGTATTTCCCAGTTGTCTGATGCGGTGTCCCGCAAGACACACTATTTGACCACTCTACGCACTTCTTTTTACCGGTTGCTTTTTAAGTCAAGGGTTTATGCGAACAAGCCACAAACTCTGGCAATCCTTTTGAATAACATTCGTCAAGGAGTGAAAAGAACCTATCACCCGAAGCTCTGAAGAAAACCATGGCGGCGGCGGCCACTTCAGAAATATGTATCATTTTCAAAACATGATGTACATAATATCACTTGAATGCTCCCACATAAACATTTAAATAAAATACAAATTTATCAACCTATTTCAAAGATATACCCCTGGAAAGTAGGGCTACTTGTAAATGATCCATAGTTCAATATAAACTTACACTAGTGAATATAATTAACTATACTTACATTTTGAATATATTTCTTATCAATTTTGAAATTTTTGTAAAGTGCAATTCTTTGTAAACTCATTACGGAATGCAAACGGGTTTTGGGATTTACATCTAAAAGTCTAAGGAGCACATCCTTTCCATCCGGATGAATAGACTCGAATTCCTCTGGAAATAAATTATCTTTTGGGAAGGAATCATTGTTGGTGTCGGATAAAGCAGGTAATTTGACGACTTCCTCAACGTTAGGGAACTGCAAAAAAAAAATACATACATTTATAAAGAGTTATTAATATAAAAATAAAAGAAGCATTACGAATTTAAAGAAAGAAACCAGAATAAATACTATTGCTAACTTATAAGAATCAGAATTGACATTTGGATTATAATTTTTTTTAACAGAAAAATCACCAAATAAGACAACTTTTCGCAAAGAAATCGAACTCGAGATTTTGAACTTCACATTAAGATGATATGGAAGATTAAAAAAATGGGTCCTGCAATTCCGTCTATCTGTCTGTTTGTCTGTATATGTCTATACCTCTCCCTACATCCTAAAACCACTGGAGCTTTTTTCTTCAAACTCGGTACTTAAAAGTCTTCGGTGATTCCCTAGAGGAAAAATTGAAATTTTTTGTTTGGCTCCAAAACTAACGGTACCCCCCATACACCCGTAATATAAAATCAGGTGCGGATGAAATCAACCCACTCTTCCTTAAAGCTATATTACCGTTATTGCTACCTATCATTACTCACGTTTTCAACACTATAATCCCAACTGGTATTTTCCCATACCAGTGGAAACATGCTAACATAATCCCAATACCCAAGAACTCACTACGAACTGATTTTCGGCCAATTTCAATCTTACCCTTTTTATCAAAAGTCTGTTAACGAATCATGCAAAAACAACTTAACGATTATATTATGCACAATAATTTCTTAGTTAGAATTTAATCCGGGTTCCGCCCCATTCACAGTTGTACTACAGCACTTACAAAAGTCATCGAAGATATAAGACAAAAATTGTGTTACCTTTTTGGTACTTCTTGACTTCTCTTAAGCTTTCGATATGGTAAACCAAACTGTTCTCGTGGAAAGTTACATTTTGAGTTTAACCTTTAACCATAAACCATTAAATTGGTTTCCTCGTATCTTATTTAAAACAAGCCGTGTGTATTGAAAATCAACTTTCCGAATTCCTACCAATTAAACGAGATGTTCCTCAGGGATCGATCTTTGCTCCCCTTTTCTTCTCGTTGCATATTAATGAAATAGCTTCCATCATACCAAATGTATAAAAGAGGCTGGGTGCGACCCACACTGATAACTTCCCATTTGTGGTCTTGAAAACTTGTAATAATTACGAAGGTTGGTAGGTACATATTATATACTGAATTATAGATTTCCGTGTTTTTTAATATATATCTGTGTTCCTACACCTAAGAAATCCTTGAGTAGAATTTTACATCTTTTTCATGGACAAAAAGATAAATACATATTGTGACGTTTTCTTCAATTTTACCATATAGTTATTAATGGAATTTGAATATGTGGGACTTGGGTACAACTGAACAACCTTCTTCATATACGTATGTACAGTACATACATTCTTCTAAAAACTAAGTTGATAATAAAATTATAAAATTATGTATTATATTATAGAAATTACTTTATTATTTCGGTTCCAAACATTTTAATTGAAAAAAATTTAAAAACGAAATATTCAAATATAAAATATATGGTTTGGTTATTGATGGAAGGGTACTTACAAAATATATCCCCTCTAAAACTAGATATATTATAACGTATTGTTAAATAATTTCGCAACGAAAATATTATGATTTAATAATAATTTATTAAAAATCAAAATCTTAAATATAAAATACAAAATTTTACTTTTCATCAAATGAAATGGCTGAGTGATGCCTTGTGCGCTTGAACTAGTCGACTGATGAATTCTAAAAATGGTCTGATGCTTTCTACAGTTCTTTTTCGTTATATTTTTCTTTAAGCTAAGCGGATTATAACTTAATCTGCGTCTCTGATGATCATGATTTTATAATCCCTTTTTACATGAGAATGATTGTGCGCGAGTAAATAAGTCATAAATGTAATGCTGGTTCACGATCAAGAATGAGTGTGAACAGTCTGTATTGCAAGTAAGGTTTAGAATTTTTTATTTTATAATGTGAACCACTACATCACCCTCCTTCAAGTAAGCTCCTTCGAAGAAATGCGAAATGTTGTTTTGTTGGGCTTTTCATTTTGTTGTGATTCATTTAGATTAGAGCACAATATGTTAAAAGCTGGTTTTAGTCTATCGATCGAAGTTGTAACATTTTTCCCGTTTTTATCTATCACAAAATATTTCCTCATGCGTCGTATGACTCTAAAGGAGCCTTCATAAGGAAGGCTGAGACCAGTTTTAACTTTATCGATTCTTACAAAAACTGCGTCACAGTCATCTAAGCTTTTGGGTATAAAAATGTTTTCTCGGTTATGACGTGTGTCAATTGGTATGAGATTTCTCATTGTTTCGCGAAGTTGTTTAATAAGGCTATCTAAGCTGACTTGGTGTGAATTGTTTTCTATAAAGATTTCGCCTGGCAAACGAAGGTTTTGACCATAGACCATCTCTGCGGGAGAGCATTGAAGGTCTTCTTTGATTGCTGTGCGAATACCAAGAAGCACTATGGGGAGCTCAGTACTCCAATTGATAGAGTTGCCTCTGGCTTTAAGGGATGCTTTTAATTGGCGATGAAATCTCTCGACCATTCCGTTTGCTTGTGGATGGTATGATGTGGTGCGAATTCTTTGTGAACCTAACAATCTGGTTAGTTCGTTGAACAATTTTGATTCGAACTGACTGCCTTGGTCAGTTGTGATTTGTGAAGGAGTTCCAAATCTAGATACAAAATTTTCAACAAACGTTTTCGCTACCGTTACTGCTGTTCTTCTTCTTCCTTTGTTTCGGCGCTGTTATGATCTCGATGTCGAGGGGATCATAACTCTCCCACGTATCTGCTTCACACTAGTGATCCGCCTGTGGGGTTCGCCGGGTTGACCTCAGAAATCGGCGGCAAGCCTCCCGGTTTTGTATTGTTCCATTTCTGAGGCCAACTGAATGCTGGTGTTTTTGCATTTGTTTGTACCAGGAGTGTTTAGGCCTACCTTTCTTTTTATTCCGAATTGGAACGTTGTATGATATTGCCTTTTTGACGGGGTTCTCAGGATCTCTCCTTTGAACATGGCAATACCAACTGAGTCGGTCGTGTTCAATTTTTTGGGAAATGGTATTCTTAACATGAAGGCTTCCTCGGATCTTCGTACTTCTAATTCGATCAAGCTTTGTAACTCCTGCTGTCATACGAAGCATCTTCATCTCAGCTGCCATTAGCTTACTCTCATAGTTTTTGTACATTGTCCAACATTGTGAACCGTATGTGAGTGCTGGACGCACAACTGAAGTGTAGAGCTTTCCTTTCAGCTTAGGGGGCATTTTTCGGTCACAGAAGATAGCAGAATTTTCCCGCCACTTCATCCACCCTACGCTTACGCGATGATTGATATCGTCATCACAAGTAGCTTCGTTATTTATCATAGACCCCAGATATTTAAACTTTTCACACTTGGGAAGCACTACTCCATTCAAATAAATGTCTGGAATAGGCCTGTGTGGATCAGAAAATGGGCAGCATAGGTATTCTGTCTTTTTCGCGCTTATGCGGTACCCACTTCCTTCTAGAACATCCACCCATACGTCAAGTGCTCGTTGTAGGGATATCGGGTCTTCACTTATGATGGCTCCATCGTCAGCAAAGAATAACTGATGCACTTTTGGATCCGTCACTTTGCCTTCAAGCAGGCAATCAAGAACTGTAATAAAGAGCAAGGGACTCAAGACACTTCCCTGGTGTACACCTACTGTGATTTCGAATTCTTCGGTGACTCCAGCTGCGCATCTTACTTTAGTAACTGCTCCATCATACATGTCCATAATTATCCGCACATAGGTTTCTGGAACTCCTCGTTGCCTGAGGGCAACCCATATTAGATCTCGTGGTTGCCGATCGAATGCTTTTTCAAAATCAACCAATACGACATGCAAATCCTCCAAAGAATCCCGATGTTTTTCCATAATTATTCTTATACTCTGGATTGCATCCGTGGTTGACTTACCCCCGACAAACCCGCACTGGTCATCAGATAGCCTAATTATTTTTCGCAGTCGGCTACCCAAGACTCGCTCAACGATCTTCATGGTGTGTGACATCAGCTTAATCGAACGGTAATTATCACAGCTTCGAGTATCACCCTTTCCTTTATAAATTGGAAGAAGGTAACTTTCCCTCCATTGATTAGGCATGCGATCACCTCGTATAAGTTTGGAGACAAGAATCATGAGCCATCTAAACCCGATGTCTCCCATCTTTTTCCAAAACTCTGAGGGTATTTCGTCTGGGCCAACAGCTTTTCCCTTTTTGGAGTATTTTACCGCCTCACTAACTTCTTCGACTGTGACGTCGGATACTTCGCTTAAGTTAGGTGAAGCTATTGGAAAGTATAGCCTTGGAAATTGTTCGTTTAGAAGTCCGTCACAATACTGTCGCCACCTGTGAAGAATTTCGTTGTCTTCCACAAGAAGTTGGCCTTGAGCATTGTTAATGAACTTTGGCGAACAAATCTCCTGGGCATTTCTTCTTCTTTGAGCGGCTATTTTGAAGATAGTTGCGCCCTTATTCGTGTTTTGCCGTAGCTCTTGAATAGCACCAGCTGTCGGGGTAGAAATTTCATCCAGCTCCCGATACAGGTTTTCTGTATTCTTTGCTTGAATTTGGGCGCACTTCTTCTTCGCTTCTTTCTTGCAGTTTCTATATTCCACTTCGAGGCGTGACTTTTGCTCTGTATCATTAGAGGGGCACTTCGACCAAGCCTTGAAAGCCATTTTCTTTTTACTTATAACTGATTTAGCTTCATCATTCCACCACCATGTTTCTTTGCCTTGTTGGTTGTGTCCATTGAAACCCCTAACAGTGTTTTGGCTTTTTCTTTGCAAGTTCTCTGTAGGAGATCCCACATACTTTGTGCTGTACTCTCTTCATTTCGAACTATATCGGTGTTGTTATACAGAAAGTTTTGCATATTCGAAATGAAAGCTTCGCCTTTTTCCTTATCCTACCGTTACTGCTGTTATGTCTTTTAAAAGATATGCTTCAGGCCATCTCGTGAATCTATCTACAGCTGTTAAAATGTAGGTATAGCCGTTGGATTCAGGGAGTGGGCCAACTAAGTCAAGGTGTATGTGCTCAAAACGACCTGAGGGGATGTTGAATCTTCCGAAACCTGACTTTGTGTGCCTATATACTTTTGCCTTTTGGCAAGCCACACATGATTTTGCCCATAGCGTTATGTTTCTATTCATTTCAGGCCAGAAATATCGTTCCGAAACCAACTTTCTACTAGCCCGTATACTAGGGTGTGAAAGGTTGTGAAGCTTATCGAATATTTGATGGCGCAGCGGTTGTGGTACGTAAGGTCTGTTCTTTTTTGTTGAAGTTTCGCATATTATTTTGAAATCGGGGAATATAAACTCTTCGAGAATGAATTTAGAGAGATTTTTCTTATCAACTTTCAAAAGTTTATACAATTCATCATCTAAGCTTTGCATTTTGGCTATGGTTTTAAGATCTAGAGAATATTTTTCATTTTCTGATATGTCGAATTCATGCAGGCGTGAAAGGGTATCTGCCACTATGTTATCCTTTCCTTTGATGTACTGTATGTCTGTTGTGAATTGAGATATAAAGTCAAGGTGGCGAGTTTGTCGAGGACTTCTCTCTGTTTTCGATGCTATAGCGTGCGTGAGTGGTTTGTGGTCAGTAAAAATTGTGAAATCTCGACCTTCAACGAAATATCTAAAATGCTTTATCGCGAGAAAGATTGCCAGAAGTTCTCGGTCAAAAGCGGAGTACTTGGTTTCTGACTTGGACATTTTTTTAGAGAAAAATGCAAGTGGTTCCCACATTTCATCGGTTTTTTGTTGTAAAACAGCTCCCACGGCTATGTTGGAAGCATCAGTGGAAATGGCATATTCACCGTCCGGTTTTGGATGTACTAGAAGAGTTGCATTGGAGAGCGTATTTTTAACATTTTTAAATGCATTGTTCAAATGATCTGGCCAATTGAATGAAGCAGTTTTGGCTTTGGGCTTTTTATTCATTATGACCATGTGTTCGTGCATTGGTGCTAATATTTCCGCTAATTTAGGTAAGAAACGATGATAATAATTTACCATGCCGATGAAGCGTTGCAGTTGCTTTATTGAAGCAGGTTGAGGAAAGCAAAGAATAGCGTTTACTCTTTCTTTTGAGGGGGTTATGCCATGAGTGCTGATTTCATGACCGAGAAATTCTAATTTTGCTGCGCCAAATATGCATTTTGATGTGTTTATCGTAACTCCGTGCTCTGAAAGTCTTTCAAAGAGCAATTCGAGATGAATTTTGTGCTCGTCTTCATTTTTACTTGCAACTAAAATGTCATCAATGTATGAGAACACGAAATCTAGGTCTGAGCAGATTTTAGCAATAAGCTGCTGGAATGTTTGAGCTGCATTTCTTAAGCCAAAGGGCATTCTGCAAAACTCATATAAACCGAACGGAGTTGTAATGGCTGTTTTATGTATATCTTCGGGTGCTACAGGGATCAAGTGATATGCTCTTATGATATCAATTGTTGAAAAAATGTTGCATCCCCGTGCGTTCATTGAGAAGTTATGTATACAGTGGTGGACAAGAATTTAGCACATTAATAAAAGAAAAAATTAAACTATATTTACAAAATTTGTATCTATTTCAATATTTTCATTTTTATGTTATTTACATTATTTACGGATATAAGTATATTTTTCCAAAATACAATCTTATATTTTTTATATATCAAAGAAAAAAATGAAAAAAATAACAGAAAACATACTTTTTTGTCTGGACATGAATTTAGCACATTTCATTAAAATTGCTTAGTTATGTTATTTACCGTTACTAAAACTATATTTTCTTTAATATTTTGTTGGAAATCCTTTGTTCTTTAATACTGAATTGAGTCTTCTTGGCAAGCTCTCGTATAAGGCCTGACAGCGTTGCTTAGGTATTGAATACCAAGCATTCTGTATCTCTTGCCACAAATCTGTTAAATTTTTCGTTTTTTGTTTTTCAATGTGTTGCTCAACGTCATTCCACAAATTTTCGATCGGGTTCAGATCGGGTGATTGAGCAGGCCACTTTAAAACATTCACTTTATTGACCTCTAAGGCACTTTTCACTAGTTTTGAAGTGTGCTTAGGGTCATTGTCGTGCATCAAGCGCCATAAAACCGGCAAATTATCTTCGGCATATGGAATCATATGGTTCGAGAAAATATCTTTGTACAGGTGCTGGTCCATTTTGGAGTCTATCTTCACTATTGGACCAACACCGTTCCAAGAAAAGGCAGCCCAGACCATCACGTTTCCACCACCGTGCTTCACCGTCTTAATGGTGTATTTTGGATCATGTTCCTTATTTTGTGGACGCCACACATATTTTTTTCCATCTGATTTGAATCGACAGAACTTTGATTCATCGCTCCAAAGTACATTTTTCAAGAAATTTAGTAGTTTGCCTAGATGTAATTTGGCAAACTCTAATCTAGCCTTCAGATTTTTTTTCGAAACCAATGGTTTTCTTTGCGCAATGCACCCTCTCAAATTTTTTTCATTCAGGCGTCGTCTCACGGTTCTTCAGGATACATTGAAATTGTAATTCTCCATTAATTCATTTCGAATGACACAAGAGGTCTTAAATGGATCCTTTGTTGATAACATGTAAATGACTTTATCTTTCCTCTTTGTAGTCTTTCGTGTGCGAGAGGCTTGTTTTACATGTTTTGTCACTTCATACTTTTCAAAATGTCTAAGAGCATTGTAGACCATTTTCATGGAACATTCTAGCAGCTCAGAAATCTCCGTTACTGTGCGACCCTTTGACTTCATCTTAAAGATAATACTCCTTTTGTCCTCAAAACACCATTGCCCTTATGCCATGACTATTTAATGTTTTTTTTAAATTTTATTTGAATATATAACATTAAGAAGATATAAAATTACCTCGAAAATAATTTTGTTCTCTTAAAAACCCACAAATTAAAAAAAAATAACCAAAATTTGTGCACGTGCTAAATTGATGTCCAACCAAAAACAATGCAAATGACAAACTATCAACGATTTTTTCACTATGCAATTTGGATTGCATATGAAAATATACAGTTTTGTTTTCTCTGATTTGTTGTCATATATATTAGTTCAAAATGTACCGTTGCTTGGAACAAAACAAGAGAGAAAATTAAAAATATGGTAGTACCCATCTCAGTGTGCTAAATTTGTGTCCACCACTGTATGTGAAATTGGGTATCGACTGGGCACTGTGATGGCGTTGAGCCTGCGATAGTCACCGCAAGGTCTCCAGTCAATGTTATTTTTCTTTTTTACCATATGGAGAGGTGATGAAGCGGGTGAATCTGAGATTCGACAGAGCCCTATATTTACCATATGTTCAAATTCCGTTTTTGCAGCAGCGTGTCGTGAAGGGTGTAGTCGGCGTGGGCGGGAGTATGGAAGTGGGCCAGTTGTAACTATGTGGTGCACTATGCAGTGTTTAACTGGTGCAAAATAGTTTGGGGCTTCCACTAAAGAAGGATATTTTGCAAGAATTTGTCCCCATTTGTTCTCTAGCGTAAAATGTAATGGAGTGGGAACATTGAGTGTGCTTATTTCAGCTTTGCAATGCAATTTTGTTTTTGGGTCTATTAATCTTTTATTTTGAAGATCAACAAGAAGACCAAATTTGTTTAAAAAATCAGCCCCTATTATGGGACGGCTCACAGAAGCTTGAATGAAACTGTGAATGAAATCACGCCGGAGTCCAATGTTTAACTTGAGAAGCTTGGTACCAAAAGTATTGATTGTTGTCCCGTTGGCAGCTGATAGCAAAATATTTGTATTTGGAGGTGTATCTGAAAAATGTTTTTTGTTAGATGGTATTACAGATAAATCTGCACCCGTATCTATTAAGAATGTTAAATTGTTTATTCTATCTCGAATAAATAGTCGGCGATTTGTTATATTCCCACTGTTCGCCGCAACAACAGTGGGTGAATTTAGTTTGGGAAGTTAGAGCTTGATGTGTTCAAATTGTTATGATTATTAGATTTTACTGACGGTTTTACGTAACTGCAAGGTTTGGTACATTTTCGAGCTCGAGAGCCGTAGCGTCTGTGAAACCAACAAACTGAACTATTTTGAGAATCTTTGAACCTTGTCCTACTTGTGTTACCTGGAGTGCTGTTTCTATGTGTGCTTCGCGATCGAGGACGAGATCGAAAGCTTAGTGATTCTATCATCGATTCTAATCTGTCCAATCGAGATTCTATTCCGTTCGAATTATTTTTGGGGGCGATCGGAGCGTGAGCACCAGAGACACTGTAAACACTAGCATGTTGCGAATGTGAAGCTTCGAAAATTTTATCTGCTAGTGTTGTAAGTTCGTCAAGAGACTTGTCTCCTACAGAGAGCAGAGTTATATTAATTAACTGAGGCAAACGACGCATCCAGAGATTTTTAATAATGTCATCGTTAAAAGAATTGCCGGCAAGTTGTTTCATGGACCTAAACACTTCAGAAGGTTTTCGATCACCTAGATCTACCTTCTCCACAAGAGCTTCTAACCTTTTTATTTCTGAAACTGAATGTCTTTTTACTAATGCTTTCTTTAGACTCTCATATTTTTCCGAGGCTGGAGGGTTCGTCAAAATGTCTATGACTGAGTCACAAGTGTCTATTGGAAGAGCGGCTACGGTGAGGCAATATTTTGTTTCTTGGCTTGTGATCTTGAAAACCGTGAATTGCGCTTCAGCCTGAATGAACCACGTTAATGGGTTTGCGTTCCAGAAGGGAGGCAAACGTACGCGCATTGAATCAATGTGTGAGCCTTCGGGGAGTTCACGTGAAGGAAACGGAGGTGGTTGTTGTTGTGGTGGATTTGCTTCGGATTTTTGGGATGCCCCGTTACCGTCACTACCATTCGTCATGTCGAGCACAAAAGATTTCGATCTTTATATTTGAATTGTGAATGGATTTATATATTCAAAGTATCTATTTAATATTTTATATAGAGAAATAAAAAAAATGTATTTTTATTTCGAAAAAGAACCGTAGATTGAAATCTTAAATTTATATAAATTAAAAAATTATTTGAAACGCGAGAGCACAAGATAACACTCTTACCTTACAAATTTAATTAATTTGTATGATGATTTGCTGGATACGATTTGGATGCTGAGGGCTCTTATCTTCGTTGGATACTTCTTCTGGTTAAATGTTGTATGGTGATTTAAATGGTTGACCATACAAAGCTGGATAGTTGAGTCTCCAAACTGCTAGAGTTGGTTTTTTTTTTTTTTTTTTTTTTTTTCTTTGTTAAATTGCGTTTTATTTGTTCGCTTAACTCGGGTCACCAATTATAACGTATTGTTAAATAATTTCGCAACGAAAATATTATGATTTAATAATAATTTATTAAAAATCCAAATCTTAAATATAAAATACAAAATTTTACTTTTCATCAAATGAAATGGCTGAGTGATGCCTTGTGCGCTTGAACTAGTCGACTGATGAATTCTAAAAATGGTCTGATGCTTTCTACAGTTCTTTTTCGTTATATTTTTCTTTAAGCTAAGCGGATTATAACTTAATCTGCGTCTCTGATGATCATGATTTTATAATCCCTTTTTACATGAGAATGATTGTGCGCGAGTAAATAAGTCATAAATGTAATGCTGGTTCACGATCAAGAATGAGTGTGAACAGTCTGTATTGCAAGTAAGGTTTAGAATTTTTTATTTTATAATGTGAACCACTAGACTATATCTCAAATATAAACCATTTGTTAGAAATTGTATTATGTATAAAATTAAATAATGCCAAAGTCAATATCATTGCTCGTTCTCAAGATATTCTAGTCGAAAAACAAATATTACCACTTTTTAGTAGATTTTTTTTATATTTTTGTTACAACTGTCAATTCGATACTTGTCAAATTTAACCATATGTTAATAATTGTATTATGTCGATACCTTCCCGTAAGTATTTACTAAGCGACACTTTTTTCGAAAATGACTTTTTGATGAGGAAATATACTATATGTTAAGGGCCACGTTTCGGCCTGGGTTTCGCCAACCTATTATGCATGAAAAGGAAACTAAAGTACAAATAAAA
This sequence comes from Philhelius festivus, assembly GCA_963931855.1. Classification (NCBI taxonomy): domain Eukaryota; kingdom Metazoa; phylum Arthropoda; class Insecta; order Diptera; family Syrphidae; genus Philhelius; species Philhelius festivus. The sequence goes on from OZ007556.1 coordinate 92,858,328, forward strand.
AAATTTATCAACTGCCATGTTTTCTCATTAAAATAATGTTGCCCCCTGAAATTTGTATTATCCGCCAAAAAAATTATGCTAAGCGGCATTAATAAAGATCTCATTGTCGTGAGCAACAAAAAATTTTGTTAGATGTCACTTAGTTTAACCAAAATTGTCTCCTAGCACACTATGATTCAACTAGAACTTTCTTCGTTTTTTTCGTTTCCTGAACAATTTTAGAAATGTCGCTTAGTATACATTCTTACGGGAAGGTATCGATGTATAAAACAACATACTTTAGAAGGCACTATCGGTGTTCATTCCCAAGAAATTCGACTTGAAATACAATTTTAACTAGTTTTCACTAGAATTTTTAATAGTTTTTTTATTTAAAAAAAAAACTATTAATTCAATATTTGTCAACTTTTACCAATTGTACAAAATTATACTATGTATAAAATTAACTAAATTAGAAGTCAATATCACTACTAGTTCTCGAGAAATTTGAGTCGAAAAACAATTTTTACCAATTTTTAATAGAATTTTAAATAGTTTTTTATTTTTTGTAAAAAAACTGTAAACTGATTTTTTTTTTAAATTTTCACCAGTTGTCAAACACATTATTTTTCGTAAAATAAAACTATTTTGAGTTTCAAATTGTTTTCCGTTCTTAGAATATCTGGGTTATGAAATTTTTTTTTTAGTTTTTTTTATTTAAAAAAATAACGGTATGTTCATTTTTTCCCAAATTCATACCAGATCTGTATGACTTTATAATGGGTATAATAAATTTTATTTGAAATCAATAGCATTATTTTTTCGTGAGATATTTGAAACTAACCAAAATTTTTTACTTTTTTTTTAAACCGTATAGTGAAAAAACTACTCACTGAATTTTAATAAACGCCCTTTCAGCCTCTTTCGAAGTTATTATCTATTAAACAAAACTTATTTGAAGTCGATATCTTTACTCGTTCTTGAGATATCGACGACGAAAAATGGTACCAGAACGTACGGACGTACGAACTTACGAACGTACGTACACACACACACACAGACATCTCTCTAAGGCATCTAGGGACATTGAAACGTCGAGAAATGTCAAAAATTCCGATTTAACAAATCGGACCGATTACAATAACTCCCTATGGGAAGTTAATAAGCATTTTTATGCCGATGATTTACAAATATGTATATAAAAGTTGTCCCTTAGGTCTTATAGAAAACTGCATTTGTACTGTAAACGAGGAGCTTGAACATATTTCTACGTGGGCACTTAGCAATAGTTTGACTCTTAACCATACAAGATGCAAATGTCTTGTAATATGCGAAAAGTTATTAGATTATCTTGTTTTTCACCGATACTTCTTACTATCATTAATATCACCCTGGAATTTACAACCACCTCGAGAAACCTAGGCGTGGTTATCCTAAATATGTCATTTGAAAACTTTGTTAAGTTTCGAACTTTAAGCCTCCTTTTTAATATTGTGAAGTCAAGACAGACAGCCAGCATATTTATACGAAATACTCCGATTTCCAGCATCAAACAGATCATATGATTTATTACACCCTCGATTCTCGTGTCTCACATCTGAGAGACAATTTTTTATTTCTGCAATCCGTCTTTGGAATTCACTCCCACAACACTTGCGAGAATCAACCAGAGCACAACAGTTTCAAAATAGATTGAGATTTTTCTATCTTAGTCAGAGCAACTAACTTCTTTTAAATTTTATTTTTCCTTCCTATCTTTAAAATATTTCAACATTAATTAAAGTTTATCTTTCATTTTTACTTCGTACATTTTTCTTTTTTTTCTCTTTTCATTTTTGAATTATTATATTTATTACAATACTGTAATATTTTTACTAGGTTCGTTAAATAAAACTTATTACTCGTTTAATTATTTCTTCTTTATTTACACTTTCCAAATCAAAACAATAAATCTCAATTTATTATCAACTCAAAAACTTTTATTCAGATTTAATCACACTTGTTTAATACACAATGCAATAAGCACACTTTCGTAATCAAAAATAGACTGTCCTGTGCTCACCGTGAACACTCCCTTATATACTCAAGTTGATTGTTCTCGAAACCAATTCGCGAAGGTTCTCGTCTTAGAATGTTCTAGATGGTTGGAATAAGGGGAAATACATATGACATTGGAAAAGAGCTTTTTGTTCCTTCCATAAAGTAGATATGCAATTTTCCAACAGATGGCGGTGTAGGAATATAAAGCTCTGTGCCTTCTTAAGATTGTTCGTCCCGAACGATTCTATCTCCAGCTTCGCCACTGTATCGGTGCAGTCGATCGCTATGCACAACTTTTATATTTCCTCTTGACCCTCTTTGAATTCGGTAAACGTCATCATTGATTTTCGTGACGACAGTATAAGGGCCTTCCCAGTTTTGTTGAAGTTTCGGCGACAATCCCTTTTGACGATGTGGATTATACAGCCATACACGATCTCCTACTTGGAATCCTGTCGTGTTTGCTCTTGTGTCGTACCTTGTCTTCATTCGATCGCTGTAAGCGCTCATTCTAGTCCTGGTCCTTTCGTGGATGTCGATTAGCCTCCATTTTAAGTCACTCACGTAATCCCCTGTTTCCTGAGACTCTTATGATGGGTGTCCAAACCTTATTTCACTAGGCAGCCGTATGATTTTTCCGAAGAGGATTTCAGATGGTGTTTGTCCTGTTGAGCTATGTATTGCACTTCGGTAGGCCATCAAAAATAGTGGTATGTGCCTATCCCATTTTCTTTGGTAGTCGCCTACGACTTTAGTGAGGTGCTCTTTTAACATTTGAACATTTATATCTCATTAAATGCATGTTTTATATATTAACGAGTATTTATACTTATTTTTTTGAATTACAAAGTGCTTTTACATAAAAGCAAGTTCGAAAAATCAATAATCGTTTTAAAATTATGGACACAATATTACATATAATCACACTAAGAACATTAAAAATTATAAGACCATTTTCCGTTGTAGCGCCTCTCAATGTGCGATATGTCCTGATGAAATCTTTCACCGTGTTCATCAGATACCGCTCCAAGATTTTCGGGAAAGAAATCTAAGTAAGAATCTAAACATAAATTTTAAGTGACATGTTGCATTTTAAAGCTTTATAAAAAAGCAGAAGTTCTTGGATGATTTCCTTGTAGTTTTGACTTTTCTTGTTTCCAAGAAAATAATGACAGACTTCTACGAAAGCGATCGATGCCCTTTTTTCAGCTTCAGTCTGCTTAATTTCAAAATTTGAGTCTTTCATGAGCCCTCGTATTTTGAGACCTACAAAGATACCCTTTTTCAATTTCGCTTCGCTGATTCGAGGAAATTTTGTTTTGAGGTATTGAAAGCCTTCTCGATCCTTATTAATGGCTTTGACAAAATTTAACAGCTTCATACTGCAATAATTTTCTTTCATATTTGTTGCATGTGCGAGAGGGACAGAAGGATATTGATTGCCATTGTGAAGTAACATAGCTTTTAAACTGATTTTGGATGAATCTGAGCCTTCAGGGAAACCCAGTTTTTGTAGAAGTCCGTTAGCATCATTACATTACAAAATACCAAATCATCTTCTTTGGTGAAGTAACTCATAAAGTCTTCTTGTCGATTACAAAAATACAAGATCCTCGTATTTTCAATTAACAAATTCCATTGTTTTAATCTTGACTCGAGAAGTTGAGCCTTCGATTTTGAGAGTCCCAAATCCCGAACGAGATCATTTAAATCAGATTGAGTAAGAAGATGAGGTTTTGATAAGTCTGTGGATAAAATTGAAGAAACAGAGAAGGTACTCGATTGACGAACTTGCTGATATGTATTTTCATCATCAGTCTTTCTGTCGCTGTTACGAGTAATACGCACTGGAAGTGCAGTATTACTGCTTCGAGGTACTGGTTTTTGTGCAGATGGAATGTTCGGATATGTAATTTTATGTTTTTTTTTTTCGTAAATCCCTTTGTCGAAGTCATACAAAAAAAACAATCGTTTTGATGGTTTCAAGGTTCCATTCAAATCATAATATAAAACTTACCGAAATACTAGGTTAAAATCAGTAACAATCACTTTACAACTTTAAATCGAACTGAGCACCACAGCGAGAACTGCGCAAGCGTATGCATTAGTGTAAAAATACCAACCCAAGTCGTTTTTGTGTGGAAAAATATGATACAGACTGAATTAATTAGCGTTAGTGTAAGAATGACTCACAAAAAATACAGAATTTCGAGGTATTTTAAACAAAAATTTTAAAAAAGATGTACGTGATAGCAAACAATAGGAAGCAGATCTAAATTCAGCATGTTAAGCTCTTCATATTTATCATATTTTTATTTAAAGGAGGATTTTGTTGCAGACCAGTGTTATTTATAAAATTTTAAGTTTTTATGAAAAAATATCTATCTATCATTAGCCAACAAACAGAACTCATTGTAGATGGAAAGGTTGTTCCACTTGTCCACTATTATACACTTGCACTTTTGTTCGTTAACGTACACAGAAAAAAAAATGAGCCTCATCATTTAGAATACTTTTTGAAAATGAGTAACGATACATAATTAATAACCTTCTATAGGTTATCTTCTATAGGTTATCTTATCACAATTGGATGTTGACAATTCAAAAATGGCGCGAAAATTGTATTCAATAAAACCGACTTTGAATACCCACATACCAAACAAAGTGCCTAATTGTTCAAGACTCAGACTTTCTTGAAATTAATAGTCTCGGAGGGTTTTTATTTGATTCTTTTTTTTTTAAATTTTCATTCATACATAATGTATATGCAGTTTCAAAGTAAATAAACTAAATATCTTAAAGAATTATACGAGTAACTACGTCGATTCATAGATATTTACACATGCAAATTGATAAGTCAAAATACTCGTATATTTTATGAATTCGAAGAAATTATAACAAGGCGAAGCCCAAAATTTCACCGGATTCAGAGGCTTAATCGCCTCTTTAAAAATCATAGTCAAACAACTACTTTCAACTCATACTATGTAAATACTATATTGTATGTACATACATACAGTTGTGTTCATAAAAATAGCAGTGCTGGTCACACTTTATTAATTAGTCAATAATTTTAAACACGCAGATTCTTACACAAAAAATTAACCTGTTATTTGCATCTAACGGTCTTTCATTTTTATATTTGAGGCTTTAAGTTTGAAATTGAACCTTACTTTTTCCGTTGTAGACGCATTTGTTCAAGCTCTCTGAATATAGCGTGTTCATAAAAATAGCAGTGTCTTGCATTTAAAGTTAAAAAGTGTTAAACATTCTCTTTTTTTTTATTTTTCGGTAAGTAAAAATTTTACTATTTGTATTTTTTAGTATTCTCAAGATAATATTATAGAAAAAATTAAAAAATATTAGCTCAAAAATAAACAATGGGTCGGTCAAAACATTGCAACGAAAAAACTCGAAGTTTAATAAGAAAACTACTTTTGGAGGGGGAAAACTTACCAGGATATTCAGGAAATCTTAGGATATTCAGCAAAAAAGATAAGTAACGCTATAAAATGGCAGAATAAACCGGAAACACGCGGCCGAAAAAGGATGACGAGTGTTAGAACTGACAGAAAAATTGTTCAGTTAGCTAAACAGAACCCTTCCATAAGCTCCAGAGAAATTAAAGATAAGCTTGAACTGTCTGTAAGCGCTGTAACCGTACGAAGACGTCTTTTGGATGCCAAATTACCAGCCCGAAGTCCACGCAACGTACAATTGTTGACAAAAAGGCATGTGACAAAGAGAATGGAGTTTGCCAAAACGCATCGAGATTGGCCACGAGAGAAATGGAGGAATATTCTGTGGACCGATGAAAGCAAGGTTGTTCTTTTTGGATCCAAGAGTCGTCGAGAGTACATAAGAAGACCACAAAATGCAGCAAACGATCCACGATACACTGTGAAAACAGTGAAGCATGGCGGAGCGAAAGTTATGATATGGGCTTGCTTTTCTTACTATGGGGTTGGGCCTATCTATCCCATGTAGGGTATAATGGATGCAGCTGAATATGTCAAAATTCTCGAGGAGGTCATGTTACCCTATGCTGAAGAGGAAATGCCGTTGGTTTGGGTATTCCAACAAGACAATGACCCAAAACACACTTCAAAAAGGGCAAAATCATGGTCCCAGGAGAACAAGTTATGCCTTATGGAGTGGCCCGCTCAATCCCCTGACCTTAACCCCATTGGAAATTTGTGGGGGGATGTTAAGAACGCGGTTCATGAAGCGAAACCGAAGAATTCGAAAGAATTGTGGGAAGTAGTGCGAGATTCGTGGAACGCAATACCAGTCGAGAGGTGTCAAACTTTAGTGGACTCCATGCCACGCAGATGCATTTCCATTATAAAAAACAATGGTTATGCTACGAAGTATTTGTTAACGGAGAGACTCCTTTGTCTCTACGAATATAGAATTATAGCCAGGGTACAATACCGTGACTATTTTACTTATCGTGATATTGGTTCATGTACCAATTCACAACTGTTTTATTTGATTCCTTTAGTATTAGCCACCTTACCACTGGTGGGGGGATAGCTAATACAGAATAACAACACTACGTTTGACGAATTTTGTTGGAATGATTTATTGTCCCAAAATCGGGAATATTTATACTTAATACTATCTTACGTCAACAATAATTATTTTACTAATACAAATTATGCTTGTTTGACAAAATATAAATTATACAAATACAAATTATGCTTGCATTACAAAATGCATTAATAATATTGACAGTTCGAATGTCGTATACGCGAAACACATGCCAGTACTACACCATTGGTTTGTTAACCTGCAGTGGCAGTTCAAGGTGAGTTCTCTTTTGGTTGGGCATTATGTTTCGCGCATCCGGCATTCTTGTCGTTTAATGAACTTTACTATGCTGTGGCATACTGAATGTATTTGCATTGTTTTTATGATATATAAAACCTACACTTATTTTGAGGTAGGTCGCGATTACATTCAGTATGCATTTTGATTATGATTTTTTATTATTTCTGTTCGTGAACATACTCCCCCTTGTTGAATGAAGTACATTCAACAAAAGAAAAAAAAATTTAAGTTTTACAATACATGTTGTTGTTGAAGAAATATTTGAACCGTTAAAACTCTCTCTTTTTTTTTTATTGTTATAAATTATATTCTATCAAAACAAGCTAATTACGGAATTGTACATGTTGAAACTTTAATTATTATTATAAAAAATTATTATATTTTATCAAAACAAACAAGAAATTTAGAATTGAACATAGTTAAACTTTAACTTAATTTTCAAACAAAAAATAACAATTATAGGTTCTTTAGTTGATATAATTTACAAAGTTGAATTTTGATGTTGTTCGGCAGGCAGACTTAGACTTGTCCGTGTTGTTGGGATAGGGATCTGTCTCGGGGTTCTTCTGAGGTCCAAGCGATCTGTAGGCCTTCTTGTTCTCCAGTACCAGATAATGATGCATGCTATCAGTAAGATAAGTGCTATGTATCCTACAGAATATTGATGAATGTCGTGGTTGCTTAGTTTGTGGGACGCTTCGACGAGTATTTGATTTTTTATTCGCTGACTTAGTTCATCGATTTTCTCTGATTCAAAATTAAAAGATGATTTTGCTGGAACAAGGTCATTTTCTACTGCTGTATTTGTTGAGTTGCTCAGTTTGGTGTATGAGGCCCTTGTATTGCTTGTGTAAGTCGTATGCCCTTGAAACTTTAATTCGTCTAGCTTAATGACACAATTTGGTTGTATTTTAAGAAGTCCTGATCCCTCCAAACTGATTGAGGATATGTCGTTCCCGCATACAGTATTGATGATAGTTTTGTTTTTGAGTGCATAAATCCATTCATTTGGATGTGTAAGTCGGGTCCATATTTGATTTTTGAAGGATTGCGTTACCTTGCATTTTGATGGAAGTGGCATGTTGTTTAGCAAAGAAATTTCGCATATGCATACACTTGCTCCCTTGCGGTATAGAGGTTTTGTTTGTTCGCAAAGGTATGTTGATGGTCCGGTTGTTAAACATGTTGCCAGCTCTTGATCCGATAATGGATAATATTGATCACGATGTTGACTGACAATCAAATATTGTGTTTCTGGTTCGATGGCTTCGAAGTAGCCGTTGGTAAATATTGGTATAGGTATCATTCTGAATATGTCAAACGTTTCTATGATGACAAGAGGAAATTTGATTTGAAATATGACGTGGTTATTAATCACCCGGCTTTTTAGAGTCATAAGCTTGTATAACTGCAAAGGTTCTGATGATTCTACTGGTAATCGTAGCGAAGAAGGGATGTGTCCCCTTATTGTCAGCATTTCTTCGCTCAGTTGTTGTGGGAATAGGAGAAGTGGATTGATTTTTCCATGATTGGTGTCGATTAGCACATCGCTTAAAGATTCTTGTACTCGTTGTATGTTTGTAATGATCAATGTTAGCTCGATCGACATGGCCAGGAATAAATTAAGCAAGTTTTCTTGATTTGTGTGATCAATTATTTTATTTACCTGCTCATTTAAAGTTCTAAATTTTTCACGAATTGAACTCTGGTCTCCTTTAATTATGTTTACTGTTGAGTCTATGATGGACGTATGGTTTTTTAAAAGTTGTAGAATATATTCTTCATTTCCGTTGATGCTGTTTATGGTTTTTGATAACTCCTGGGCATAGTCTGCATCAAGGATTCCAAACAAAGAGTTGGCTAGGGTCCCCACTATATTAAAGGCACCCCGTTTTTCTCTTGGTTTGTGATTGTTGTTAGTGAAGAGCTCGTTACCTGCTTTTAACTCATCTTGTAGCTGTACAAATTGATTTATTATTGATAGACAGGAACTGTTGTGAGATATCAATTTGCAAAGTTGCCGCAAAGATTGTATTCCCTTGGTAAATTCTGCATTTTCAGTCCAATATGGTTTTAGATCATAATACCATACACTACTAAATTCCAGTTATTTGATGCCAGATTAACTGTTCCGAGGGATTCAAAGTGTATTCCGAGTTGAGTAGGAAATTGATTGAATTCTACAGGATGACCACTTATTATTGGTAAAGCTAAGCATAGTAGCATCATTGTTAATATTGCCGAACTGTAACACTTTCGATGTTTTCCTTTTGGTTGTTCATGTTCGCTAGCTTGCGTATCTGATGTTGAATCCTCCGCCTTTCGTTTAGATGAGCCGCTGGTTTCTGATGCTGAATCTTCCGCCTTTCGTTTAGATGGGCTACTGGCTTGGAGTGACGAATCTTCTGGTTTTCGGATATATGGACAATCTTGTTTCGGTTCTTCATCATCGATGGGAAGAAGAGCTAGTTTGTGAATTGCTCGTCGTAAAATGTTGGTTGCTGTTTTCACATCTGCTACGCGAGCTACACCGTCTTCTCCCACATGGTTTTTAATGACTCTACCCAGTGGCCACCTTAGTGGTGGGATGTTGTCTTCTTTAATTAAAACTATTGCTCCAGGTTGAAGATTTTGTTTGTTTTGTTTCCATTTACTTCTCTGTTGCAATTCATTCAAATATTCTCTCGACCATCTTTTCCAGAATTGGTTTTTTATATACGTCACCAACTTCCATCGTGTAGGCAGGGTCATTTTTGTTGTTTCGGCATTAGAATCAATTGATGCGGTTAATGGCTCGCCAATTAGGAAGTGACCTGGTGTAAGTGCTGTCAGGTCATTTGGATCGGAAGACAAAGGCGTCAGAGGTCGAGAATTTAGAATTGCCTCAATTTCTATTATTAATGTCTCGAATTCTTCATAGGTCAATGATGCAGTTGATGTGCTTCGATATAGAAGGTGTTTCGCTGATTTTACGGCAGCCTCCCATAGGCCACCGAAGTGCGGGGATCGAGGCGGTATGAAATGGAAATCAATGCCTTTTGTACTACATGATGATACAATAGATTTACTTCCTTCCGAGGAATATACTGACTGACTCAGCTCCTGGAGTTTGTTTTTAGCTCCGACGAAGTTTGTCGCATTATCACAATACAGTCTTCTGACGTGACCTCGTCTTCCTGTAAACCGTTTTAAAGCACCTAAGAATGCTTCTGTTGTTAGAGCACTCACAACCTCAAGATGGACTGCTTTTGTAGCAAAGCAACAGAATACCGCTATGTACCCCTTCTGTGGTCGACTTCCTCTGCCTCGATAGTGAATCCAAATTGGTCCGCAAAAGTCCACACCTGAATTAACGAAGAGACGGGCGGGCTCTACTCTAGTTGATGGTAGATTTCCCATTTTCGGTGAGAGCAATTGAGGCTTGGCTCTTGTACATCTTACGCATTCTTTTACTATCGAACGTGCAATCGTTTTACCCTTAAGCGGCCAGAAACGTTGTCTGGTTATGGCCAAAAGTGCTTGTGGGCCAACATGTTTATTGTCTTCATGGATGTCCTTCGTTATCATCTTTACGAAAGGGTGTTCATAGGGTAATAGAATAGGATGCTTTACTTCATATGCTAATGTTGATGATTCCAGTCTTCCTCCAACGCGTATAATTTTGTTGTCATCTAAGAATGGTGAAAGGCAGAGTACAGAACTTGACTTGCTGCATTCATGATATTTATTTAAATGTAAAATATCACTGCTAAATTCGTCCTTTTGTATGACTTGTACTATGGCATTGAGTGCTTCATTTAGCTCTTGGCTTGATAGAACCACATTTTGTATTTTCTTGCTAAGTTCTTCCGTGGGAATCACCTCTAGGCCTTTCTTCTTGTTCTGATTTGGTTGATTTGGCTGAATTTTCTCTTGCCTTCTCTTCTCGACATCAATTTTAAGATATTTGATGTATCTTAGCACAAATGCAGTGATCCGCTGCAACTGCTTAAACGAGTTTCCATGTTCAATTTTGTGGATGAAGTGTGCTGATTCACTATTGTCATTCATACTAGCTGAAATGACTGGTTTGGCAAAGGTTGGTTTGGCAAAGGGCTGTGGCCATGCTGATTCCTGTCCATGAAGAAAAACAGGGCCGTAGAACCATAAATTCGATTCCTTCAATTTTTCGGGAGATATACCCCGTGTTAATAAATCAGCTGGGTTTTCCTTGGATTTCACATGACGCCATTGTTGTTTTAATGTATTAGCTTGGATGGACGCTACCCTGTTGGCGATGAAGACTGGGAGTGTTTTTGTGGTTGAGTTAATCCAAGCCAGGACAATTTCAGAGTCGGTCCAATAGTACGTGCTGACATTTTCATATGTGCTAGATATGATAGAAAATCCTACTAGATACGATACAAGAACAAGTCTGCGGCGCACGCTCGCGTCTGGCTTCCGTCTCTGACTTCACTCGACTGAGACCAAAAACACTCGCAGATCTGTTTATTGTCCTTTTCTCACTCCATTCCTTTGTGTTGCAAAAGGAATCAGGAAAACTGAATATAAGCAAACATGTCCACACCAACATGTCTACATTCACATGACTTACACTATTAGGTGTTCGCACTCTAACACGGCCATCCTGCACCTTTTCATCGCTCTCGATGAAAAAAAAAATAGATCATTTTGATACAAACTTTTAATTCAAATCGTAATTCATAATACATAGGTATTCAATAAAAGAAAACAAAAAAAGAACAAAATCAAGAACAACAAAAGTAGCATGGCGGCGACGTTCCTCGTCTTTAATAATTTTCATTCACCGGATAGGCATGGTTGAATCCGAAAATTCTGTAATAATTTAAAATTTTAAAAGAACGAAAACATACACAAAAAAACTACAAAATCTCGTTGTGCCAGAGACTTAATATTATTAAATCTATTTTCTAATACTGAAATCCTGAGTAGATTCATAGCTCAGAGGCAATCTTAAGCTTGTCTATGATCCAAATTTCTTCAAATACCGAACAGATTTATAGCTCAGAGGCAATCTTAAGCTTGTCTATAATCAAAATTATTTTCACATGCCGAATAGATTCATAGCTCAGAGGCAATCTTAAGCTTGTCTATGATCCAAATTTCTTCAAATACCGAATAGATTTATAGGTCAGAGGCAATCTTAAGCTTGTCTATAATCAAAATTATTTTTACATGCCGAATAGATTCATAGCTCAGAGGCAATCTTAAGCTTGTCTATGATCCAAATTTCTTCAAATACCGAATAGATTTATAGGTCAGAGGCAATCTTAAGCTTGTCTATAATCAAAATTATTTTTACATGCCGAATAGATTCATAGCTCAGAGGCAATCTTAAGCTTGTCTATGATCCAAATTTCTTCAAATACCGAATAGATTTATAGCTCAGAGGCAATCTTAAGCTTGTCTATAATCAAAATTATTTTTACATGCCGAATAGATTCATAGCTCAGAGGCAATCTTAAGCTTGTCTATGATCCAAATTTCTTCAAATACCGAATAGATTTATAGGTCAGAGGCAATCTTAAGCTTGTCTATAATCAAAATTATTTTTACATGCCGAATAGATTCATAGCTCAGAGGCAATCTTAAGCTTGTCTATGATCCAAATTTCTTCAAATACCGAATAGATTTATAGGTCAGAGGCAATCTTAAGCTTGTCTATAATCAAAATTATTTTTACATGCCGAATAGATTCATAGCTCAGAGGCAATCTTAAGCTTGTCTATGATCCAAATTTCTTCAAATACCGAATAGATTTATAGCTCAGAGGCAATCTTAAGCTTGTCTATAATCAAAATTATTTTTACATGCCGAATAGATTCATAGCTCAGAGGCAATCTTAAGCTTGTCTATGATCCAAATTTCTTCAAATACCGAGTATATTTATAGCTCAGAGGCAATCTTAAGCTTGTCTATAATCAAAACCAATGTTCCTAGCACAACAAGATGATCTATGAAAAAAGCTAGACTAATGAGACGTATCATTTCGATCGACTTCATTGTCAAGGTTCAAGGGACGGATCATTTCTCTTGCAGCAAACAAAGATGGTGTTAGAATTGGCCTTCTTTAATTTATATTTATCATTGGGCAGGAAACCAACTATTTCATACGGCCCACGATAATGGACATCTATTCGGAGGAATTATGATTTTGGCAGAGATTGTCATTCTTTCGATCTGCCCTTTGCTTTGCCCAGCAAGTATTTTCCTCATGTCCGGATTTTCGGCAAAACGTACATTTTCTTGCACTCGGCGCCTTTTCAACAATGCTACTTCGTGGCTGAGTCTGTTTAGGGCATTTTGCTTTAAGATGTCCTACTTGACCGCACTCAAAACAACGTCTTTCTGTTTCTAATCGGGGACATTTTGCAGCAGGATAGACTGGTTGAAACTCAATAAATTTTCGTGGAAACGAGCGAGAAGCTAAGGTATTGGGACTACGGTTAGGAGTTTCGCGGATGGAAGACAAATGGTCAATCAAACTTTGGATTGAGGATGGCATTACAAAGGTTAAGGAGTTTCGCAAGCCAACTTCCGAAATGTTTCCGACAACAATTCTTACTATCATGTTTTCCGGGACTTCGAATGGCAGTCGGTTTATCTGTGAAACTTTCTCCATAACGAACTCCGTGTAAGTTTCAAATTCTTTGCTCTCAGAATTCGCGACTTTTCGAAGTTGCGTCACAACATCAGCACCACTCGAAAATGTGTGGATAATAGCCGCCCTTAAATCGACCCAGCTATAATGTTGATATCCAAATTGTTTGTACCAGGTTTTTGCCCTCCCCAGCAGGGCATTTTCAACTCGAGGCACAATATCGAAACTTTGTAGCTGGTCCCGACCCACCCTGGCGTCAACGTCAGCGCACCACTTTTGCACATCAACTCGAGAGTGGTCCGGGTCGAAACAAGGAAAACCAACGGTGGCAATCCTATCTCGCTGATGTACAACAGAATTTAACATTTGGGATATAGCATCCGTTGTAATGACGTGTGTGCTTTGACTTCTTTCTTCCGTCCCATCTTCGCTCTGCGTTTTCGTATTTCTCTTCCCTCTTGGCATTTTTTTTTGATGATAAAAAGAAAGAGAACTTACCAGCCCAAAGAAGAGTACACACAAATACTAATACTAATATATTTTTCTTTGTTTGTTGTTTATCCTTCTCTTCGTTTTTCTTGTTGTTCTTTTCTTACTGCTACGACGATTGAAAGCCACTACCGCACAACAATAAACAGGAATAGGGGAAAAGGCACACAGACTGGTTTTTACACTTTCCCTCGCACAGATTCGTTTTTTTTGATTTACCGTTTCGAAACAACTAACGCACAGCAATAAACAGGGATAGGGAAAAAGGCACACAGATTGGTTTTTACACTTTCCCTCGCACAAATTGGTTTTTTTTTTTTTTTGATTTACCGTTCCCAAACAACTAACGCACAGCAATAAACAGGGATAGGGAAAAAAAAAAAAGCGCACAGATTTATTTTTTGCACTTTCCCGTACAGATTCGTTTTCTTTTGTTTTAAATTAACACGAGGGAGGGATCCCACTTCTGATGCTAGATATGATAGAAAATCCTACTAGATACGATACAAGAACAAGTCTGCGGCGCACGCTCGCGTCTGGCTTCCGTCTCTGACTTCACTCGACTGAGACCAAAAACACTCGCAGATCTGTTTATTGTCCTTTTCTCACTCCATTCCTTTGTGTTGCAAAAGGAATCAGGAAAACTGAATATAAGCAAACATGTCCACACCAACATGTCTACATTCACATGACTTACACTATTAGGTGTTCGCACTCTAACATATGCTATGTCCTTCTTGATTCTTTCAGCAAGGTCGGTTGCTAACTTGGCTGCGCATAATTCTAGCCGTGGTATTGTTGGTTTCTTTACTGTGCTCTTTTCAATTGGAGCTACACGGGATTTGGCACATAACAGACGCACTATGATTGTACCAGGGTTGACAATAGATCGTACGTAAATGCAAGCTCCATAAGCACTTTCTGAAGCATCGGCAAAGATGTGAAGCTGTATACTCTCCGGTGTTTTTTGTGCAAATATGTGCCTTGGTATTCGAATTTGATTTATAAACTTGATGTCATCGCGAAATTTCAGCCATTTTGAATGTAGCTCCTGAGGTAATAGTGCATCCCAATCCATTTTCAGCTGCCATAATTGTTGTAGAAAGATTTTTGCGGTAATTACTACTGGGGCCACAATCCCAAGTGGATCGAACAGTCGGGCTATTTCTGAAGAGACTATCCTTTTTGTAATTTTTGCTTCATTAATACCATGTGCCTTGATGCAAAAGTCGTCCACCTTTGGCATCCACGTTAGTCCGAGTGTTTTTATGTTGTCTTCTGAGTCTAGGTTGAAGTCAAGTTCCGTCTCCTTATCCACTGGTAGAAAATTTTGGAGTAAACGTGGATGATTAGCGCACCATTTTCGCAACTTAAAACCTGCCTTCTTAAGTACATCAATAAGTTGTCCTTGCTGCTAAGTTGATTTTGCTGCCGATTGGATGTGATAATAATGCTGATTGAGATAGATGCTGTAATGATTTGATAGCTAAGTACGGAGCGGATGTTGTGCCATATGTTAATGTATTTAGTTGATAGCACTTGATAGGTTCTGACGTGGATCTTCTCCATAAAATAAGTTGATATTTTCTATCTTCCTCATGCACCAGCACCTGCCTATACATTTTTTGTATATCGGCAGTAAACACGAAGCGTGGTAGACGGAACCTCAGTAGAATTGTAAATAAGTCATCTTGAATTTTCGGGCCAGTGTGTAGAATGTCGTTGAGTGATATATTTGACGATGTTTTTGAGGAGGCGTCAAAAACTACTCTCAACTTAGTCGTGCTGCTGTCTGGTTTCTGAACGCAATGATGAGGTAGAAAGTAGTGAGGTGATTGGTTTGATGGAGCAGCTACTTCTTGCATGTGCCCTAGTGATATGTATTCATCCATGAATTGATGATACTGGTTTTTAAGCTCTGGATTGTTGGCTAAACGCCTTTCTAATGAGTACAGTCGTCTTAAAGCTATGTTCTTCGATTCTCCTAATGTTGATGGATCATCTAGAAATGGCAATCTTACGGTAAAACGACCGTTTGCATCTCGCTGTGTGGTCTCCGTAAAATGTGTTTCACACCATTTTTCTGCAGTGGTTATTGTTCTTTGTTTGTCTTCTGGGTCTTCAATTGACCAGAATTTTTCAATGAGTGCGTTAAGATTTTCGTCTTCAATGCACATACCACACGACAATGCTGTACTGGGATGACAGCCGACTCTTCCTGTTGCGATCCAACCGAAAACTGTATTTTGCAGTGTTGGCATCTCTTCTTTGGATTTTATTTGCCCAACAGAAAGTAGTTCATGATATAACTCTGCGCCTATGAGAAGGTCAATGTGACCGGGACAGTTGAAATTTGGATCAGCCAACTGGATGTTCTTTGGGATGTTCCAGTTTGAAGTATTAATAAATTGTGTCGGTTGTTGTGATAGAATTTTTGGAAGGACCATTGCCTCGATCCTAGTAGAGAACCCATTTATTCTGGATTGTAGATGAATGTTGACTCTTTTATATGAATTTTGAGTTGCACGGCCTATACCCTGGATCTGCATAGTTACGTGTTTCGATGAAAGACCTAGCCTTGCGACTAGCTTCTCCGTTATGAGGTTTACTTGGGATCCTGAGTCTAATAGTGCTCTGCATTCTATAAATTCTCCAGTTTTGGCTTCTAAGTTGATTCTGACAGTCCCCAACAGGATGTATGATGGAGAATGTTGGCTAACTGCGCTTAGTGCGAGTGTCCGGTCACGCCCCT
This sequence comes from Philhelius festivus, assembly GCA_963931855.1. Classification (NCBI taxonomy): domain Eukaryota; kingdom Metazoa; phylum Arthropoda; class Insecta; order Diptera; family Syrphidae; genus Philhelius; species Philhelius festivus. The sequence goes on from OZ007556.1 coordinate 92,875,043, forward strand.
GATCCGGCGTGTGATGGCTAGTGGAGCTTACTGCAGGTGACTGGTTATGCTCCTGGTCCGGAGTGTGCTGGCTAGCGGCGCTTACTGCAGGCGTCTGGGTTCGACCCTGGTCTGGAGTTTGCTGAAGATTCTTTACTGGCTTGTTGTGTTTGTTTGGTGCTAATGTTTCTAAATGTAATAAAGTGTTATGTTTCTTGGAACATTTAGTACATCCTTTCCAATTACAGTTTGAAGCCTGATGACCTGCTTTGAGACAATTCACACATGTATGATGTTTCTTAACGATGTTCAGCCGATGTCCAGGTGTCATTCGTAGAAACTCTTGACAAGTATATAGTGGATGTCTGCCATTGCAAATTATGCATGATGTTATTGGAGCAGATACGGCTGCTACTCTTTTTATCGAGTGTACTCGCCTTTGCTCTTCTGCGAATCTTCCCTTGTTGCCTAGCGCTTCGAGAGATTGAAATCGCCTTTCCAAGAAATCAAGTAACTCATTTAAATTTTGAACCTTTCTAGGATTTTCGAGGGATTGTTCATATAAGGTATGAGTATCTCTGTCTAGTTTTTTCAGCAAAATGTGTGTAATTATTGGATCCCAATTTTCAATGCTGATACCAATATTTGCAAGCCCCATCAGACATTCTTGTGTTGTATCATGGATAGCTTTAACGGAACTTGCTGTTCCTTTGTCGGACGACCCATTTGGTTGATTCATTAGTTTGTTTATTAACGCAGATACCAACAGTCTTGTGTTGTCGTATCGATCAATTATTGTTTTCCAGGCGGCATCATAATTGTCGTCTGAGGTTGTGTAGTGTCGAATGAGTCTTTCAGCTTCACCTGATACGTTTGTTTTTAGGTACCACAATTTTTGACATTTGGCCATAGGTTGATTGTGTACCATCTGGACGAACAAGTCGTGAAACTGCCGCCATTTTAAATAATCACCGTCAAATTTCTGCAGTGTTATTTTAGGTAGTTTTAGAAAACTTGAAGCGTTTGAAGTTTGAGCTGAGGGCACTTGTTGAATTTTATTTGCTAATTCGTTTAGCTCAATTAGCTTCTCTTCAGTTTCATTTTCAGCTTTTATAAACTCTTGAACATTGTATCCTTCTAGGGAGGGATCTTCATATTGTTCATACACTGAATTGTGGATGTGTAGAACCTCCTCCCAATATCGTTCAATGTTCTTAATTTTCATTCTATAGAATTCTGAGGAGCGACCTACCACTAATGGAGTTGACGCACCCTCTAATGCCCTCTGCAGGCCTGCTATAGCAGCATGTTGCCGTCTTAAGATGGGAACTGAGGTATCTAATTGTTGCACGGAAGTCCGCGAGATTGGAGTTGGTTTATTTTGGTCTTGCTCTTTGTTGACGTTACTGTTGGAACTGCTTGTTTCCAAGTCGTCAACCTCTTTTGGATTAATCGCCCGAAGAGTTGCCATCAGATTATTGTATAAAGCTTCAACCTTCTGGAATGTATTTCCTGCGACATATGGTGTATCGTGTTTGAGTAAACCCTCAATTTTCTGGTGGTTGTTTTGAAACTGTTTCCAATATTCCTCAACTCGCTGAATCCGGTCTTCTTTGTACTGAGCCGTTTTCCTTGAAGCGCTATCTTTGCTTATGTTTATTTTGAGTTTTGATAACTCATCGGCTATGATCTTTTGTCTTGCCACGACGATTGAGATGTCTGTTTCATCCATATTTTATCGGGTTGGTCAGAAATCCGCTAGTGTTGGACCTTGTTTTTCGTACCAGTGTTATGGCCCTGGTAACGCTCTTTAGAGACAACTTCAATTAACTTTTTTTTTAAAAAATGGCTTTTAAGTTGAACTTGCCAGTGTATAGCCCTGGCAACGCTTTTATTAATGAATGTAGGTGTGTATATGTGTTGCCCCTTACCTCTGGTGGGGGGAAGCAATCACAATCACGTCGGGGTCACCAAATGTTAACGGAGAGACTCCTTTGTCTCTACGAATATAGAATTATAGCCAGGGTACAATACCGTGACTATTTTACTTATCGTGATATTGGTTCATGTACCAATTCACAACTGTTTTATTTGATTCCTTTAGTATTAGCCACCTTACCACTGGTGGGGGGATAGCTAATACAGAATAACAACACTACGTTTGACGAATTTTGTTGGAATGATTTATTGTCCCAAAATCGGGAATATTTATACTTAATACTATCTTACGTCAACAATAATTATTTTACTAATACAAATTATGCTTGTTTGACAAAATATAAATTATACAAATACAAATTATGCTTGCATTACAAAATGCATTAATAATATTGACAGTTCGAATGTCGTATACGCGAAACACATGCCAGTACTACACCATTGGTTTGTTAACCTGCAGTGGCAGTTCAAGGTGAGTTCTCTTTTGGTTGGGCATTATGTTTCGCGCATCCGGCATTCTTGTCGTTTAATGAACTTTACTATGCTGTGGCATACTGAATGTATTTGCATTGTTTTTATGATATATAAAACCTACACTTATTTTGAGGTAGGTCGCGATTACATTCAGTATGCATTTTGATTATGATTTTTTATTATTTCTGTTCGTGAACAGTATTAATGGTAAGCTAAGATATCAATTAGTTTCATATACGTTTTTTACAGTTTTTCTAACTTTTTGCGTTATAAATTCAGAACATTCAGATGCACTGCTATTTTTGTGAACAGCCATAAATTTTAAAAACGCTTCTTACCGTGATAAAAGTAACGGTAAAAAATCAATCTTAATTTTTTCTGTTAATATAAACGAAATACCTTAAATTGTTATTAGAAGCTAAGTGAAATATAGTATAACGTTGATAATGAAAGCCTTTTTGTTTTATTTGGGGAGCACTGCTATTTTTATGAACACAGCTGTATATCTATGCACTTGTACAATGTTAATATTTATGATAAAAATATGCTGGCTAGTACTTTTCCACTCGCACTGGCTGAAAATTGATTCCACAAAATTATTTCCTTATCTGACTCATTCCCTAATTTACCCAAATTGATCAACTTTGTAAATAGCCTGATAATTTAATTTCCATTAATGCAACAAATAAAAAAAATACTTGCATTCCATCAGTGTCAGCTTATTATGTGAATTGTGATACGTCATGACGGAAACTTTTTGACCCCCTGCGAGTGAAACGAGACTCATTATCCAATTTGGTTTTATTCAATAGAGGTACCTCACACTACATTTTGATTTTGTCTTCTTCAACAAAAATGTTACGAGTCCACGTGACCTTTGCAGCATGAACTCGAAATGAAAAGAGCAATCAAATGAACCAGTGTTTACGATCCAGCTTTATCCTGAGCCTCTTCTATTTTTCTTTCTTTTTTCTTTTTTGTATTGTAGTTAGGTTGTATAGACAAACTAAAAACGTACCTCAATAGTGAATACGTATCTAGTTATTCGTCGTTGTCGTTCTGTAACTTAATCTTTCGATTTTATACTATTTTTCGTTTTTAAAATGTTCTTCTTGCTTCTTGCACATGCTTTTTTTTAGATTTTGCACTCTTAACTACGTACAATGCGGATATCTTGGTTAGGGCCATCAAAAGAATTTGAAGGCAGAATAATTTGTTTACGTACCATTTTGAACTTTCTCGAAAGAAGGTTTTGAAATTTTTATTAAGGCTTAAGTAAGGCTTAATAAAGTTGCAAGTGAATCCGCCAACACCCTAGAATTGTTTCTCACCTCTGACCCTGATAAATACTCTATTAGGGGATTATCGCCTCTACGCATACCATTGTGCTAACAAAATCCAGTTAGAGAACAAATCCCTACGAAAACCGTTTGGCAATACGAGAAAGCCAACTGGAACGGTCTCAGCGGTTTCTTCAAACTGGTCACTATGCTTCCCAAAGGTAGTACAAATTTTTGATAATTTGTAAAAAACGTACGTAATACTACTTAATCGTCGGTTTCTACGCACGTCTTCAATAACACTCCTTATGTCAGCTGACAATAAAAAGCTAATTTGTTTTCAGCACAGTTTGCTGTTAATTTGACTTTCCCAGAAAGTGTCTCACTCCTCCTGTACTTGCGAGCTCAAACGGTTTTGTGGGCCAAATCTTATTTTGCACTCGTACAGTTGCAAAAATACTGAAGGATCTCGATGTACACAGATCCGTTGGCCCGGATAGTGTCCCTCCAATTGTTATGAAGAGGTCTTCTTCAATGCTCTACTAATCTCTTTCCGAATCGATGTAAAACGGTATTTGTCCAGCCTGACCCTTAAAGGTCAAATATTTTTCCCCTTTAACCATCGTTAATTATACGTCCTTTCTTTACAAGATCATAGAAACGCTGATAAATTATCAGCTCATGAAATATCATGAAGAATGAAAGATTCTCAATGACCGGCAGTATGGCTTTCGTAGCAATAGATCCACTGGTGATCTGATGGTATATGCCTCACCGAACAGTGGCACAAATCTTTACATCGTTTTGGAGAAAGTAAGATTATTGCATTTATTATTTTAAAAGGCTTTGTTAGAGTTTGGCATCAAACTGTTTCATCGAAAATGAGTGCATTTAATTTTGATGGATTAGAAACTACCTTTCGAACCGCTCAATACAAGTTGTATTGGATGGTTTTAACTCTGAAGTTAATAAAATAAAATAAATGCTGGTGTGCCATAGGGCTCCGTTGTCTTCAACACTTTTTCTCATATTCATCAATGATCTTTTGTCTGAAACTTCTAATCCATTAAACTATTTTGCTTTCGATAGTACTGCCATCTTCTTCGTTTCGATGTGGATCTATAATGGCAGCATATGATAAGCTCATTAAATTCTGAACTCGATAGCATTGTCAAATGGGGAACCAAAAACCGCGAAGAATTTAATGCTTCAAAACTTAATGCTGTCATTACTCGTAAAGTAATGTATAGCGAACCCTTATCCAATGTCGCTATACATTACATGAGCGATACTTGCATCAAGGAAAGCGAAGAGCTTTCAATTCTCGGTATGTGCATTACAGACAACCTTATGTAGAATGACCACATATTCGACGTCGCCAAAAATGTTGTTTTAAGCGTCAAGATTTAGTTACTAATTTGAATGTAATATTCTTGACGTAGCTTGTCAGTTTTGTGAACTTTCCTGCAGAAATTTTGCGGGCCCGAATACCATATAGAACTTTTCAAGTCATCTACTGAATATCTCCTGGACATCAGATTCGCAGGGTTTTCTGTACAAGAAACATGTCTCCAAGACAAGCTCACAGATTTTTCCTGAATTTCAGCTATCCTGTTACCGACAAAAGTACTTTTTTTGCAGAACATCAGTCCAGAAATAATACCACACGATTTGAGCTGTTAAGAGTAGGGGGCCGTTTAAAACATATTCCTAACGTATCAACGGAACCCTCATTTAATACATAAAAATTCGAATTTCGTTATTTGCATCGTCGGACACTTGTACAGTTCCGAAAATGCTTGTTTCACTTATTAAAAGAAGATTTTGAAATGTTAATGCACGAAAGGTAGCACGGCAAGTTGTCAAAAATTATTGACGTAATTTTTCGGGAATTTCAGAAATAATAATTGTTATGTTAATACGGAAGATAGAAACTTCATTTGAAACCTTTATTACTGTGTTTAAATAAAGTTGAAATATTGTTGAGATATCCAATTTCTAAGTCTGTTCATTTTTTTTACCCACGCTAATTTTTTACTTTGAAGTCAATTTTCTTCAGAAAATTCGTAATATACAGGGTGGGTCATCTAGTGGTTTTTTGTTTTAATCATAGAAAATTTTGTCACTGACAGCTGTTTCCCGCTAGAAATCTTGACAGAAAGTCAATACCATACCTACGAACTACGAAGTTAGTCGCTTTACGCTTGAACAACGTTGGGAAATATTGATGTTGCGTATGTTGCGTAGTCCAAAAAGTGCGTTTTTCGAAAAGAAGTTTTGGCCGAAATGAAGCACCCACTGCGCCTGGTGTACTTAAGTTTGTGCAAAAAGTTCGTGAGACTGGTATGTTAGTGGAAAACAATCATGTTCCCCGTCGTCGTACGGTGCGCACAAACGAGAATGTGGCTGCTGTAGCCGAGAGTGTGAGACTCAATTCACGAACACCAACTCGCCAACGCAACGATCTCAACAGCTCAACATTTCACGTACTAGCCTGAGGAGAATTCTACACAAAGATATCGGATTATTCCCTTACATGGTCCAATTGACTCAGCAATTGAATGCTGCCATAATACCTACATGGAAAAAAATTAATTTTGTTAATTTTATTTCATTTTTGAAAAGAAACTTGTATTTGACCCACCCTTTACATAACGTTCTACTATTTTTTTAATGAACGAAACAATAATAAAAATAAAATTCAAAAACAATTTTGAGGGAAAACCTCTAGATTTTATGCAGAAATTAGAGAATGGCATAAAGATAAGCTCTTACAGCCTTATTTATTATTTTTCACTAATACTGGGTACAACCTCGGAATAGTTAAACCGAGCCAAAGCACTTTCTTCGGGTTTACGCCACGTCAAACAAATCCTTATTTATAATACATTTTCTTAGCCGTTTTAGCTACGCCTTCCTTATGTCAAATATACTGGGAATATACTGGGAAAAAAGTGACAAATCTAAAACTCTGGTTATTATACACCTAAATCAAACCCCAGCTGATTTCCATTATTATTCATTTTATTATCATTGTATGCATATTGGAAATTGGATACATTTAAAATTGGATTGTATAAAGTTCAAATCCTATAAATGAATGTACCAACCACATTGCGTACCCAATACCATACAACTGTTACAGAGTTTGGAAAATATAAATAATTTATTATTGCAAAATATCTATCCTTTTTGTCTTAGTAAGAAACGAAAAAAAAATTGCTTACACTCCTTTTTGTAAATTTCACAAGATGTCATCTGAAAATTACATTTAGATACTAAATCGGCCTTAAACCTCCTATGAACCAGTTTTAGCTTATTCCACCGCTATTCCTCGTGCATTTTCATTATAAATAAGGTTTTCAGGATTAGAGTCGTTGTAAAGTGGAAGTAACTTTACTCCGTCGCTAAAACGAGTTAGTAAATAAGGCTATTAGTGTGCTATTTTCGGCATTGGATTCACTTACCGGTGAAATTTTGTGTCCTATACCTCAACAAAATTGGACGACACACTTTTTTGCGACTTCCAAAACATTAAGTTCGATTTTCTTAGGATGTGGAAAAACTTCCAATTTATGTTTCACAAAGTACTAGCTAATAAGAGTATATTGCTGAAACAGCGATAAAGAACTTTGCTGAAAGTTGATTTGCATTCTATCTGATTTTTTAATTTAAAAACTATGACTAACCAAATGATGTGGACTGTGCTTTACTTACTAATTTATATCATTCTTACCTTAAAGTGGATGATGATTTACATTTTGCATATATGCCACTTGTTGTCGTTAGATACAAAAAAAAAATTCTCATCCGGAATCTGTACTCTCTGGGCTTCCCTTTGCCTATACAATTACTGAATCCCACTCCCACAAAAATCAGTCGTCTTAGATTTACCGCACTTTATCACCATACATAGCCGCACTAAATTCATCCGCCTCATCATTGTTGTATATAATATAACAGTATACACGGGGTATTATTAATCAAAGTAACAAAGAAACTTAAAAGACACAGCATAACAATAAAGATCTCATCCATGGCGTATATATTCTGACTAAAAGCGGAAAATCTCTTCAAACGGATTACAAACCTACTACCGAGCACACAGCTTACGCGTCCGAGTATAACAAAAAGATCCTATAGTAGAACATTCTGGAGTTAGTTTATAGCGTTCTTTTTATAGCCTGTAGTTTAAACTTTATATACGGGTGAGTTCAAGTGAATTAAGTTTTTTTTTTTTATAAATACATAAATCCAAAATGTTATTCTTTATTGTGTTCAGTGATTGACAAATTTTAAAGGACTGTTGCCTAGTAAATCATTTAAATTTTAAACGTGTTACGAAAATTGACATTTAAGCGAAGTTCAATAGTTCATTCGTTAATACTTTTTATTTAAATGTATTTAAAACTAAAATGCAATTCTCAAACCGACATTAATTTTATTGTGATTTAAAAAAGTATATTTTTGATGATTATTAAATGATATATGTACTCAAATTTGTTGAACTGACAAAAATGTTGGTAATCCAAAATGAAGAGTGTGATTTCGTTATACAGATTAAAAATAATCGTGAACTAATTAACCTGTTTAATTGATTTGACACAATTAACTATATATAGCTTTTCTTCTTTCTGGTTTGTATTGTTATGATTGGTTGTGAAAATTGCTGAATAAATGCATCTATTTTCGCCTCCCCAAAGTCAGAATATATATATGTATTAACGAAAGTTTTCGAAGCCTTGAATTGGAATCATAGTTCAGATTTGCTCCATCACGTCAGATTTTCTATAAAAAGTTTTTACTAAAAGAGCCAAAAATAGTTTTTTCAAAGTATTTAAGATTATTTTACTTGAGATGATTCTTTGCGAGTGCGAGGTCATCCGAGTTTCGACTTTAAACTCGAATACATCCATCAAATTTGGTGACTTAACTCGAGTTTAACTTTGGATGGACATCACCAAATATTTTCAGTTCGAATTATTTTCAATGTTCACGATTTTATAATTTATCCACTAAATATATTAAATTAATAAAATCAGCCTTGTATGATTTACCAAAATGAGATTATTTTTCAAATATTTACCTAAAATTTAATTGTTAATAGCAGTTTAGAAGAAAACTATGAAAAACTGTTCTATATTTTTGTTTCAAATTGTTACGAGTGTGGAGAGTTAATGTTACTCCTGTGAATTTTATATATTAACTAAATACAATGGGGGCTATCGTGAATAAATTTCTCTCGGAATTTTCCCCAACTTTCAAAATTGTAAACTTGAATGTAATGTAGCAGAAAGTTTCCCTTGGGATTGATTTATTAATTTCGGGAATTAAGTTTTATAGGGAATTGGGCTCTCATTTCAAAAGGCCAGCCGTTAGCTTGCCTCTCATTGTCGTCTAATTGCAAATTAAGTTTTCCTCAATTTAAAGTGAAATATGTAACTTCTTATTTCTTTTTTTTTTTTTTGTTAAAATGAATACAATTCTCATATGGAGGAGACTAACAGAAAAATTAGTTCTGCAGCAATATACTGCTAAGTGATTCAACTTGCGAAATAAGTATGCAATAATAAGGGCAACCAAAAATATGCTAGAGCATTTTTAAGTGGAAATTTTTTCATAATTTTTTACAAAAATCAATAAACTTTCAGTATTTTGCTAAGTTTTATTCAATATTCATACAAAAAATAGGTTTTTACAGAAAAAAAATCTAAAAACCACAAAAAACGTTGACTCCCTAATACTACGTTTTCACCTAGAGATAATCCTAGACTAAGTGGATTTATCATAAATCAGATTAGGAATTCATCTTGTTAAATCTCCATTGGATCAATTGTTTTAAATTCGAAGCTATGTCCATATCTCGATGATTTTTCATCGTTTGGAACAAATGAACCTTTCTTTCTCTCGCTTCGACTTTATAAGAATAATTCAAACACCATTAGCATTTTGATAGGTGCTGTCAAAGTTAATCTTCTTATAATCTTTTAGTGCGGTGGAAACACCACAAAAATCTCTTGCATTAAATCTCGGATTATCTTTTAGTGAAAACGTAGTATAAGTCTTAGGTGCATCCAGCTATAAGTTCCCTGTACCAAATTACAAAAGTGGAAACACATGGCTTAGAACGTATTTTTTAGTGATGGTGTCAAGGCATTCAACATGGTTCATAACAAGTCAGTAAAAGGGAGAAGTTACAAAGTGATCAGTTTTAAAATGTGCTGCTTTTTAAAAATTAAAAACGATTTCAATGGTCATATTCGTATTTTAATAGGAATCCGTGATATTGACTATATGACTGCTAAAATATTAACATTTTAAAACGCATTGATCTCATCTGTAGACGTTTTTCTAGCCAATTCAGGTTTCTGAAATTTTAGAAATCTCTTTAAAATTCGAGCTTGAATTTAAAAATACTCCAAGGTCTTTTGAAAAAAAAATACTATTCTTATATCACTATAAATCAAATTAATATCTTCTTGCAAAGAAACACGATCACTGTTGGATTTAATTATTTTAAAGGCTTTCATATCGCCTATAAAAACAAACATTTCGCTATTGTCTATGCATAAATCATTGATAGCTAGTTTAAAAAGTAGTGACCCTAAGTTACTTCCTTGAAGAACTCCAGATTTAGCGATGAATGGTTAAAAAAAAAAAACGAATCCAAATTTCCCCTGATAAGATCTACTTTGGAGATAAGACGATATCGAAGTGATGAGTCCTGGGGGAAAATCAAACAATTTTAATAAAAACAAGATGATTTCATAAGCCTTAGAATATTCCGTACAGACACGGTCAAACTCATATTCATGTTCAAAACACAGTTGAGCACTTGTGCAAATATACAAGCATATTCGTTGCCGTACTTGTAGAACACTTTTGTGTGAAAGCATGTTGTTACTTACAGATGATATTTATGCAGTTAAATGTTAAACTATCTTACATAACCTGTTAAAAAAGCTTCCAAGTGCAAGATATTTAGAGATTTAGGGGTAATAAATGCTGTCGTCTATGAACTTCAAAATTTAATTCGTGCAGAAAAAAACTAAACAAACAGACCATTTTTGACGTTTGTAAACGCCAAAGAATCATACTTAAAAATAAAATATCTATTTGATGATTTTAAATTTAAAATATTACAGAAAGTATGATACTAAACTGAATTAAAATTTTCAAAATCGTGACGTTTTAACAAAGGTGTCATACTAAAAGTTTTAACGTAGTACTAATTCGACTAAAATTTTAGACTATTATGTTGAAATATACAGTAAAATGTAAATTTAGAAGAATTTGTTCAGTATTTCGTCCAATTTTAATTCTGATATAGGTACCTTACCTACTACCTACAATACCAATAAACAAAAACTTTAAAGCTTCCTGTCAATTTAATTTACATACTTGACAAAATAAAAAAACAACAAACAAATTTTACGTGATTTCTTAATAATGAATAATTATTGCAAATATTCGTAATTAAAAAATAAAATTGCCACTCCTTTTCTGTCTACTTGCAATCTTGCTGATTTTTAAGACGTGAATTGAATGCGTATAGCTTTAATTCTTTTGCGTTTTCAGATAAGAACTATATTGATGATTGAATTATTATAAAAGAGTAAGTACAGTCCAAACTCTATTATCCGTATCATCCGTAATATGAGAACAAATAAGGTGATTTCACTTCTATAAGTAAAGGGAGTCTTTTAAATATTCCATCTAATTAGTTTTGTGCAAATAAGGTTGCTTTTATAAGAACTTGATTTTACAAGCATATTGTTAAAATAATTATTATTATTGTATTTAATACATTACATTAACTTTATAGTAGTTTTTATTAACCTTAGAAAAAAATTATAAGAAATGATGAACAATATCGCAAACAAAATAAATGTAGTGAAAGCTGGAGCTAAAAGTGTGTTTTTTTAATAGTGCAATAAAATAAAATAAATAAAAAAAAACAAGTTTGATTTTTGTATCTTATTCTTCCACTAAACCACCTTCTTCAGTGGTTTAGCTTAATCGCAGTTAGTAAGTGTTATTTAACAGGAATTTTGTTTTATTAATAAAATTTTTCACTAAATCTTGGACTAAAAAAATAAACCGCCTTCATTAATTTTAGTGTATGCATCGATTAATAAGCCAGCAATAAAAGTAAATATAAAAGTTCACAAGGTGTGTTGAAATTTTGAAGATCAAGATGGCGCTGATTTAAGATACTGAAAAATATTAATTCTTTTTGTTTTTTTTTTTTTTTTTTTTATTTTTTTATAATTTTGGGCGCACTTAAGGGATTATAACTTCCCCTAAAATGTTTGGGCACAATGCTAGTGTTTTGGGAAAGTTAGAAAGCTTAAAATGGGATATCAATGCACATTGGCTTTGAATGTCTGAATATCATAAAATATTAAGTCGGGTAATTCATTCAACATTCGTGTTGTGCGGCTAAAGAAATAATCTCTGAATTTACAAGTACGTCCGACATTGGGCTCAAGGGTAAACTGATGGGCATTTCCTGAAGCGCGAATTTTACCGTTGATTATTGGAACTTTAAATTTCGTTTATATGTTGGTTCTGTGTAGATTGACTATAACTTACAAAAGGGATGTTGTAATTGATGTTTCTAAATAAAATCAAAGCGCAATGTCCAATTACAAATTTGGACATTTTGATTTCCACCCAGTATATGTATACAGTTTGCACTATATAATCTTTATATGTTAAAATGTACATAGTTCGTTTCTTATTTGCAAAGCAATACATTTCACCGAAGTATGTCTAAAATGTATAAATAAAATTCCAGACGCATTTTATTTTTCATCTAGGAATGTCCGAAATATTCGGAACGAAACGTCAAAAAATGGTTTGGCTTCAATTTGTTAAGCCATAAACTGGCGAAGTCGAATATTCTAATTATTTCAATGATTTAAAAAAAACTCTGCACAATTCAAACATTTTAGGATAAAAGTAACTTCTCCAGAAAAGGGAGATTTTAATAATTTCAAGTGACACTTGAAAAGAAATACTATATATACGTCAAAATAAATAATAAATCAAAATAAATTTTTTTTAAACTATAAACTTTCGAATTGCAATGATGGATTACAACGTTATTGATGGATTAAAAAACAATTTTAAGCCCCTTTTAGACGATCAGTTGTTCCTTCAGTTATCAGTTCAGTTGTCAGTTCAGTTAAAAAAGGCAGTGTATTTAGACGATCAGTTGTTCCTTCAGTTATCAGTTCAGTTGTCAGTTCAGTTAAAAACGGCAGTGTATTTAGAAGTTAGTCCGGTGTACAGTTGAGCTTTCATTTTACTTGTGGGCAGTCGAAAATCAAAGGAAATACATTGCGTAATGGACGATGAAAGCCTTATTGCAATAGCTATAGTTTTGTCGCTTAATAAATCACCGCAAACTAAAATTAAAATGACGACTGAACTGACAGCTGATTTTACACATCAGTTTAACTGATAACTGAACTGAAAACTTAAGGGAATTTCATCAGTTTCAGTCTCAGTTAAACGCTTCAGTTTTTGCATTTAGACATCAGTTTAACTGAAAGCTTATGAATGAATGAATAAATTGGGGTATAAAAACACTGCGACCTAAAGATCTATTGTGTCCCCCATCTAGAACTGGATGAGGTTGGCTCATTACTACAGTTCTTCCTCCAAATCTGCTCCTCTGAGGAATCGAAGTATTTGGAGTATTTTAAGGGATGATAGTTCGCTCTCCTTTATGTGGTGCTTGCCCAGATACCTGTGCCTTTGGTGCATGAGTGCATCACATTTCCCCAGTATGTGGTCAGGTGTCTCTTCGTGAGTGTTGCAGAATCTGCAAGTCGCGTTGCTCACTAAGCCAAGGATGTTGAGGTGTCTTCTCAACCTACAGTGGCCTGTGAGAAGCCCCGTGATTTTCCTGAGGTTGTTCCTACTTAAGCTAATGCAGGTTAGAAAACGCTCTCGGTTGTAGTCCCCGAGTAATAGTTTTGCCTGTCTTAGTTTAGGGAGTTCTTTCCAGATCTTTGATCTTTTTGTCTCCTCTTCTGTTTTGATTTTGTTTTTGATCACGTTTTCTCCTATTCCGCAGTAGGGCTCTGGCCCTGTAAGGGGTGTCGATGCACCTATTTTTGCTAAGGAGTATGCCACTTCGTTGCCCTGGACACCAACGTGGCCTGGTACCCAATGAAGCGTGACAGTGTTATTCTTGCCCAGTTTGTTAAGCTTAATCACGCATTCCCAAACAAGTTTGGAGCTGATGGTGTAGGAGCTTAGTGCTTTTAGTGCAGCCTGAAAGCTTAACTGATAGCTCAACTGAAACTGAAATGACCGTCTAATAGGGCTTTAGTAGATTGGAGTCACAGATCAAACTATTAGTGTTTCTTATAAACATATGTACATATATGTATGTATGTATGTAAGCATTTTTTTTTTCTTCAAAAAAGGAAATTTCCTAATCTGTAAGGGTTGAAAATGCATGTACACGACCAATAACTTGTTAACTTATGTGATTGCAAATATGTACATATATGTACATTTCAAGCTCTTTAAAAAATATACAAAAAACAGACCAAACTATAAATGTCAAAATAAATCTTATCAGTTTTAAAACATATCCAACTTGCACACTGTCAATATCCACCAACCATTTGTCAATTATACAAAAATGAATTAATTCTATGATGAGACAGCTGGTGGAGAACCTGGGCATGACACGTCAGTAGCAATCATTGTTCTCTATGACGTAATAATTAGTTAGTGTACTAGGCTGTCCGCCGAAAATTTGTCTATCAATTACCTTGCCTCTTTCCACCTTAAAACAAAAATTTCTTCTCCTTGAAAGGAAGTGACAAATTCTCTGTGAAATGCATTGAAACAAGTATACGAACACAGCCAAAGAAATAAAAAGTGCATATTTAAGTGAATAAAGTGTTATACTGGAACTTCTATTGGTTAACTTAAAATTACCAATAAAATTTGACAACTGTCTTAAAAATGGTTTTACAAAACCATTCCAAAAAGTATACACTTGGGGACGAAAGTTTAAAATTGACTTTTAAAAAAGAATTATTTATGAATCAACGATAGATTTACGATTGTTAGAATATGTTGATCCTTTATCTATGTAAAACCATTTTTAAATGACTTTTATTGTAGCCATTTTTGGCTTGGTCTGCTTCTTACTTCTTCTTTTGGAAATCATGAAATTTATTTTTGAACATTGAAAACGTTGTTAATCATAAACTTCTAGAAAAATTGTATTAGTTTGAAAACTACATTAAGCGTGAATTGTTTTGTTTGTTTATGCAACTATACTCAAGGCCAATATTATTCCTTTAATATTTATTTTTACCCGAGTGTAATATTTTTGTTGTCGTTGGCTCGTTTATCAAGCCCTTAAAGCACATTGAACTTTAATAATATAATGAATTCAAGAACTTATAAACATTATAATTTCTTTTATGATTGTTAAAAATATTAATCTTTTCATTTGTTAAGCTTAATTGAAGTACCTTGGTAAAATCTGTGTTTGCTTTATTTTTGTTGTTAAAACTTTTTATTATTCTTAAGTGTTGATTTCGGAAAAAATATGAGTGTGCAGTTTTCATTGATTGTTGATTTCCGCACAAATATTTTCTTAATGCTGAGACAAGAATGTTTTTTTTTTTAAGGTCATAGGTTCACGTCATTATTAAAAGTTCTTAACATTGGACATTGACAAAAGAAACTCACGAATGAAATATAGAAGTTATATATAGGTAAATAACAGAACTTACTTATTTAGAAAAAAAAATGATGATTTTGTAGTTAAAGAATAACATTGTCTTTATATTTGCAGTGAAATATTTTCATTGGCTTTGAATGTCTGAATATCATAAAATATTAAGTCGGGTAATTCATTCAACATTCGTGTTGTGCGGCTAAAGAAATAATCTCTGAATTTACAAGTACGTCCGAAATTGGGCTCAAGGGTAAACTGATGGGCATTTCCTGAAGCGCGAATTTTACCGTTGATTATTGGAACTTTAAATTTCGTTTATATGTTGGTTCTGTGTAGATTGACTATAACTTACAAAAGGGATGTTGTAATTGATGTTTCTAAATAAAATCAAAGCGCAATGTCCAATTACAAATTTGGACATTTTGATTTCCACCCAGTATATGTATACAGTTTGCACTATATAATCTTTATATGTTAAAATGTACATAGTTCGTTTCTTATTTGCAAAGCAATACATTTCACCGAAGTATGTCTAAAATGTATAAATAAAATTCCAGACGCATTTTATTTTTCATCTAGGAATGTCCGAAATATTCGGAACGAAACGTCAAAAAATGGTTTGGCTTCAATTTGTTAAGCCATAAACTGGCGAAGTCGAATATTCTAATTATTTCAATGATTTAAAAAAAACTCTGCACAATTCAAACATTTTAGGATAAAAGTAACTTCTCCAGAAAAGGGAGATTTTAATAATTTCAAGTGACACTTGAAAAGAAATACTATATATACGTCAAAATAAATAATAAACATTATAATTTCTTTTATGATTGTTAAAAATATTAATCTTTTCATTTGTTAAGCTTAATTGAAGTACCTTGGTAAAATCTGTGTTTGCTTTATTTTTGTTGTTAAAACTTTTTATTATTCTTAAGTGTTGATTTCGGAAAAAATATGAGTGTGCAGTTTTCATTGATTGTTGATTTCCGCACAAATATTTTCTTAATGCTGAGACAAGAATGTTTTTTTTTTTAAGGTCATAGGTTCACGTCATTATTAAAAGTTCTTAACATTGGACATTGACAAAAGAAACTCACGAATGAAATATAGAAGTTATATATAGGTAAATAACAGAACTTACTTATTTAGAAAAAAAAATGATGATTTTGTAGTTAAAGAATAACATTGTCTTTATATTTGCAGTGAAATATTTTCAGCTGCGTCAGTAAAATGATAAAATTAATCAAGGCATATTTCAGTTAATGCAGAATTCTTAATCTATGCATTTTGCTTTGAGAACGTTGATAACCTCTCTTAACCTTTAAGAAATTATGTTTATTGCAAGTACTATCATATAAAATATATTTTGTTTTCCAAGTGTTTGTATAGTGAGTTTCATTTTGTTCGAATATTTTTTTGTTTAATTTTTAGGAAACCTTCAAACTATGGTACTATCATATGAATGGCATTTAAACAATTTTAAAGCTTAAAATAAATGTCTATTTTGTTTATAAAACAATTCTATGATTTTAAGAAAAACTAATTTCAATGAAAAGTCTGGATTTGCATTCTCCGAATTTTTCAATTCTTGTTGTAACGTTGTTTTGCCTTAACTTAACTTTGTACTCCCTTTGCATGCAAGGGACAAAATATTTTAAAGCGTTTTAGGAGTTGTACATGATGGTTTTCGAAAACGTCGTTTGAGTCAAGAATGTTCTTAAACGCAAACTGTAAAAATCAACTGTTCAAAATCCAAAACGAAATTTTTATTTTTTTGTTCGATAATGCAGTTTTCTAAAGTCATTCGTTCGATAACTCGGTAACATCATTCGCGGCGCTACTCTGCAGTAAAAATATCAAGTTGACGACAAAAATATTGACAAGCCTTAGACTAGGACCGCACTTGCGATTTCAATCGCACGATTTTTTAGTCGCAAAAATAGAACACATGAATTTAAATGAGAATGAACGCACTTGCTACCAACAAATCATGACGATTTAAAGGTCGCAATTTGTTTCATTTTTCTTGCGATGCGATTGTCGTAAACTTAAATGAAACACATGTACTCAAATGGATATGCCCACACTTGCGATTTAAATTACTATACGACTTAAAAATCATAGTCGCAAAGAGAAATTGGCATGCACGCACTTGCGATTTTCAATCCACGATTTTTTAGTCGCAAAAAGTAAGACACATGGCCTTAAATGTGAATGCACGCACATGCGACTTAAAAATCGTAGCGATTATAAAAATGAAACAAGTTCTATTTTTTCAAGCGATTTTTCTGTCGCTACTTATTTGTAGCAAATGCGTGCACTCACATAAAAAGTAGTGTGTTTTATTTTTCGCGATTAAATAATCGCGCGGCAAAAAATCGCAAGTGCGTGCATGACAATAATTTGTAGCGACTACGACTTTTTAATCGCCTCGACGAAAAATCGCAAGTGCGGTCCTAGCCTAAGGCTAGGACCGCACTTGCGATTTCAATCGCACGATTTTTTAGTCGCAAAAATAGAACACATGAATTTAAATGAGAATGAACGCACTTGCTACCAACAAATCATGACGATTTAAAAGTCGCAATTTGTTTCATTTTTCTTGCGATGCGATTGTCGTAAACTTAAATGAAACACATGTACTCAAATGGATATGCCCACACTTGCGATTTAAATTACTACGACTTAAAAATCGTAGTCGAAAAGAGAAATTGGCGTGCACGCACTTGCGATTTTTAATCCACGATTTTTTAGTCGCAAAAAGTAAGACACGTGGCCTTAAATGTGAATGCACGCACATGCGACTTAAAAATCGTAGCGATTATAAAAATGAAACAAGTTCCATTTTTTTGAAGCGATTTTTCTGTCGCTATTTATTTGTAGCAAATGCGTGCACTCACATAAGAAGTAGTGTGTTTCATTTTTTGCGATTAAATAATCGCGCGCAAAACAATCGCAAGTGCGTGCATGACAATAATTTGTAGCGACTACGACTTTTTAATCGCTTCGACAAAAAATCGCAAGTGCGGTCCTAGCCTAAGGACGTGTTCGTAAACATTAAATGCGTGTGCAAGAAAATTCAAACAGGGTGCAATCAGCTAAGGTGATTTCTGACAATTGACTGTCACAATAAACAATTCCTGTCTGTGCGTAAGGAATTTTTACCTTCCACTTCCATTTAGATGCGAATATAATGAACGACTGTGTCTTTTAAAAATCCAGGAGCCTTAGAGTAGCAAGGTGGTTTTTATCAAGAGCATTTCTTATTAACTTAACTGCCTTCCAACATTTTTTTCGCCTAAAAGCCGTACTGGTTTGTTTTTGTAAATTGTTTTTCAGTGTTTTGAATTTGATTTAAACCTGTTCTGCTTCTCAAAAACATTCGAAACTAGTTTTCAAGCTTTTGGAAGGAGTTACCGTTTATGCAGTCCCTAATAACCCAATAGAATAAAAAGCAATATCGATAAAATAAAACTTACAAACAATTCTAATAATTAATAATCAAGTAATTATGTAGTCAAAACAAGCTTATGAATTAAATTGTTTTAATTCATAAGTCACTTAGTAGGTTGTGAATTAAATTTTTTAAATTCATAAGTCACCAACTTGCTCATGACTTAAATTTATTTTTAATTCATAAGTTACTTAGTAGATTCCGAATTATTTTTTTTTAATTCATAAGTTACTTGCTCGGGAATTAAAATTTTTTAATTCATAAGTCACTAAATTGCTCATGACTTAAATTTTTTTATTTCATAAGTCACTTAGTAGGTTGTGAATTAATCTTTTTTAATTCACAAGTCACCAACTAGATTGTAAATTAATTTTTTTTCATTCAAAAGTCACCCACGAGCTTGTGAATTAAAGCCAAGCTTAAGCTAAAAAGTGACTTAAGCTTTTGCAACCCTGCTTAGGAGTCCGTATTCGGCAGAGAATTGTATATTCTCTAATCTTACACACAAAAATTATTGAGAGTATTATTAAGTAAGTCACTAGGACTGGGTTCAGGTTCTTCACGAGCCTTTGCGCCTCTAATTTCTTTTTTAATCTGGATTATAGTTTTATCTGAGTGAATAACATTTCCTTTAGTCAACTTATAATTTCATGCTGCTGCTTGCAGGACAGACATACCGCATACCGCCATTTTTATTTATGTAGACATTGACAGTGAGTCAATGAGGCATTCTTAATTAAATAAAGTTGTGCTATACCCAGACAATAAAATACAACGATGGCAAACTTTTTGAGGAGACTTTAGTTTTGCTTCCACCGATTGTGTAGGCAATTTAGGAGTATATATACATATGTACATATTATTAAGTATACTTAAATATGAGTCAAATCTTTTTGCTAAAGCCTTAGTATAAGATTCAATTGATCAGACACAATTCTTAAACAGAACCAATTGACTTAAATAGCAATTTGTAAATCTGTTACGAGCATTACAAACAAAAAACTTTAAGGCATTAAGTTTATTTAAATTTTGTCATTTCTTTTGAAGAAAAGCCACGTGAAACATTTGTCAATTCAATTAGGTTTATATAAAGAATAATTTTCTCTAAGTACCATCAACCCGTCAACAATGATAATAGTTTTATAATTTTTATCTTTTCAGAATGAATTTTCAAATTGTCATCCTGCTCTCAGTGGTTGCGTGTGCACTAGCACTCCCGGTTCCCGATGAAGAGGTATCAGTTCTTCAAAAGGCCGCCGAAATGGCTAGTGAAGCTGTAACAGAAGCAGATGGATTGATAAAGAAATCAGAGGACAGTTTAAGCACAATGGAAGAAGGGGTAAATGCTGTCGTAAGTAATGTAACGACCACAGCTGAAACTCTTCCAAAACTCGATATTGAATCCAAGCTAACAAAGGTTGTCGACGAAGTGAAAGAAGCTATAGAAGATGAGGTCCCAGAAGCTCCAAAATCGTTACCAGTAAAAGCTAGAGAGGAAACAGAACCAGTTGTCCCAGTTGCTGGTGTGAGGGCTGAACCAAAAGAAGGCGTTGAAATTGGCGAATCTAAGTCCACAGCTTCATCACCAGGAGAAGAAGAAACCTCCAAAAACGAAGAATCAAAGACTGATTCAGATGTTAAACCAAGCACAGAAAGCACTTCACCTGCTTCTGCAGAACAGAAAACCAATGCACCAACAACTGAAACAAAACCAACCGAATCCACCGACACCAAAGCCACATCTAAATCCGAAGAAGCTGGTGAAAATAAAACAGATAACTCTATTAAAAAATCTACAGAAATCCCAAAACCAAATCTCTACGCAAAACCAACCGAGGCCAACAAATCTGACGAATCAGCCGAATCGAAAGAGAGCGAGGAATCGAACGAAAGCAATAAATCTAAGTAAAAATATGTCCATGCTTCTGTTGAAGATGCACCACAAATATTTTTTAAGTAAAAATTATTTTTTCAGCTTCATATAGTTTAACACACCATAAACCAGGAACTAATCATTTGAACAAGAATTTTTTAACCGAAACATATTATTTTATAGGGTAGTTTTTTTTAATCAGCAAAACTTACGCAAATAATGTTTTCCCTATACAATTTATTTATGTAAATAAATATAATTTATAAAGTGCCTTAATAATGTTAATAATATCTAATAATACTTTTTGGGAGTTGTACAACATTTTTTAAATAAAAATCTACCAATAATATAATTTTGTTAACAGTTTATAATATAATATTTAATAATTTTAAATATTATATATTTAAAAAAAAAATATTTTAATATGTGCTCGTTTACATGAGTTCTTGTTATGCGTGAGTACGTTATTTTTGTAAAAAAATGAGGATTGCAAAGGAATACTTTTACTCAACTCTGTATGTCCTTTAGACTGAAAGATTTAAAATAAACGAAAATTAAAAAAAAAATTAAACAGTTCTTAAAAGCTATTTATTTATTTTTTATCTTCACAAATGGTTCCTAAGCAAGAGTGTTAAAAATTTTTCTTCTAACGTACGCTAAATGGAGATGTAAGGATTTTACGTCAGAGTGCATACTACGTAGGTTTGGAAGATTACCTATCGATAAATAAATAAAATGCACGACTGGATCGCACGAACTTGCTCTTATGTAAAGGTACTTTGGAATTTAAAATACATTTTATAAATATAAAACATGGATTTAATGAGATAAAAATGTTCAAATGCATGGAATTACCGTCTAATTTCCGGAAAAGTATGAATTTGTGCAAACAAAGTTTAAAAATCGTTTTATTATTAAAGTGATTTTTTTATATAAGAAATTTCTTTAAAATTTTTCGAGAACAAAATTTGGGATGCAAATTTTAAGTATTTAGCAGTATAGATTTTAGGAAATAATTTCAAAAAATAATCGTTCACACGTTTTAAAAATATTGATTTTTCAAAAAAAAAACTTTGGAATTTTTTTTTCAAGAAACCCAAAAAATATTTTTTTAATATTTTTATAGACAATATTATTTTAAACTTAAGGCTGAAAACACACCGGATAAAGCAAAACGTTTTTGATTCGATAGTCAAAAAAACATTTTTTATTTGAACACACACCAAGCGAAACAGAATAAAACAAAACAAAACGTTTTGTGTTTTCGTTTCGTTTGGTGTGCGTTGAAATGAAACAAAATACGGTCTATCGTAAAAGCTTAACTCCAGCTGAAAGATTATAACTCTACGGCAATTAAATACAAATAACAATTTTGTGTTTACAAAATAGAAATTATGGTGTTATTTACGAGTATAAGAAAAGAGAAAAGCTTTTAATCTTGCCAATCTTCAAATTTCATAGTAGGAAGTAGCAATCCACAGCTTATCAATAGTAAGTTTATTGGCATGTTCCTTATCTTTATAATTATAGATAGGGCTTCTTGCCTCAATTAAAAAAAAATGAACTTTTCTCCATCTACGTTCATATTTATTTAAAATTTGCGCACAGAGTAAACGTAGAAGCAAATAAATCTGTAAAGTGCAATAAAAGAAGAAAATGAAAAGGACGGAATCAAAATTTCGTTTTGCAAAAAACAATAGGTCAGCTATCGGCAACGAAACATGTTTTTCTGTTTTATTTCATTTGGTGTACGTTGCGCCATAAGAAAGTATGCAATTATCGTCAACGACCCTTGTTCGAAAGAGTTTTGTTGCATTCGGTGTGTGTTGCTCGTATACAATGGCATGTATTTTCGACAACCACCATCGAAACACTTCAAAACAAAAACGTGTGTTTTGTTTTGTTTTCTTTGGTTTCGTGAGACTAAACTCATAAGAAACAATGTTCTCTTGCTTCAAGAAACAAAAAAAAACACGTTTTGCTTTATCCGGTGTGTTTTCAGGCTCAGAGAGCTATTGCTGAAAATTTTTGGTTAAAATCGTTAGAGCCGTCAATGAAAAAGTCGAAAATCAAAAAAACGGTTCTATGACAGGTATGTATACCATTAATAACATTTCGCCCCAAATTTTTTTTTACAAAAATGTAGTCCATGTCCATAATATCACACATATTTTTTTAATCAAAATCGTTAGAACCGTTTTTGAGATAAATAAGATTTTGCAATACAGGTGTATGGGGGTTACCGTTAGTTTTGGAGCTAAAATAAATTTTAATTTCCCCTCTAGGGAATCACCTAAGACCCTTAAGTACCGAGTTTGAAGAAAATAGGTCCAGTGGCTTAGGCTCTAGATCGAGGTACAGACATACAGACAGACAGACGGAATTGTCGGACCCACTTTATTCGTCTTCGCTATCATCGTAATGTCAACTTTGATCAAAATCTCGAGTTCGGTTTTTTTTTTTCAAATGCAAAACTTGCCCTAAAGTACCTATATCGCAAGTAACAAAAAGTGCAAGTATCTCCTAAATTTGTTTTATCTAAATCGTTGTACTAGGTGTTGGACATACAAGGACCCTAGCTTACAAATATACAAGCTTAAATCAAGGTCTCGAAGATATCCAGATGAAGCATAATGAAATAATGAAAAACTGTACTCCAAAACACGAGTTCTTTTAGGCAATACGAGTACCTACCAATAAATCCTACCAAATTAAGGTTTTAAGGATGGTAACCCGTTGCAATATCTTCATACCAGATCCAAGTCCAACAAAGCCTTTTCAATCAAAAACGATCTTGCTTCTGGCATGATCAAGTTGCCTAGTTATTGAGCGACAATACGTGAGCCATTTGCAATGCCCTCAAATTGCCAATATATATATAAAAAGTCGCAATCGTTTGACTCTATTAAACGACGTTGAAAGTGGCAGTGGATCGGACACACGCTTCGAAAAGGCGACAACTGTATTGCGGCGCATGCAATGCATTGGAATCCACTCACTCAAGAAGGAAGAAGAGCTGGACGACCGAAAGCTCATGGAGACGGACAGTCGAGGAGAGGAGGAGTCAGCCCAACTAGGCAAGAGTTGGAGGGAGTTGCGACTCATATCCAAGAACCGAACACGATGGCGAGCTGATGTTGTGGACATAAAAGGTCTGAGGACCTAAGTAAGTAAACGTGTACAGTAGATGTCAAAAGTGAGTAAACACCAATATGATTTCTGGAGTTACATGGAATTCGAACAATATAAGAACTTTTGCAATCTTTCGTAATAAAACACAGCAAAACATGATGGTTTGGGGATATATGGAAACATATTCGATCGGGAATCTTGTTTTCATTGAAAGTAAAATGAATAAGCAATACTATCTTAACATCCTAAGCAATAACCTTCAACCGAGCTTAAGCAAATTAGGTATGCTTAGCAATTGGATCTCTTAGCAAGACAATGATCCTGAGCATACCTCGCGGTTCCTTAAATAATGAATGCTTTATATGACTTCAAAGAACCTCCGCCACCCTCCCCAATCGCTGGATTTAAGCCCCATACAACATTTATGCGATCATTTGGACCGGAAATTTTCGCAAAAGGACTATCAAGAACAAAGATGACCTAAAAAGGCTTTAATTGAAGAACAGTCCCAAATATCTTCCAATGTTAAAAATAAGATTTTTGTTTCCATTTCACGCCGACTTAGAGATGTTACGAAGTCTAAAGGTGGTCAAAAGAAATACTGAGTTTTTTATTTAAGGTATTATATTAATAAATAATTTTAAGATATAACAGATGTTTACTTACCTTGACACGTAAAATATGGAGTACTATAAGTTTTTATTAAGAAAAAATGCATTAGTTCGTTTTTTGAATTTTTATTTTGATGTATTGCTATTAAACAAAGCTGTATTATTGAAATTCAATTTTTGTTTATTTTTTGGTTTCAATTCCATGTAACTCAAAAAATCATTTAGGTGTTTACTCACTTTTGACTACTGTATGCTATAGCCTAAGCCGTTCAAGCGATTTTCTTTAAATTGATCCAAAATAAATGCACCTACCATTATATACAGGGTGATTTGCATAAGGTGTGACAAAAAGCTAGGGCGTGTAGGTTGGACTTAGACAAGAAAAAAATCGTATGGGAGGGGGGGGTCTATTTCCCCCCGTTAAGACGGGAGGGGCAATTTAAGAAAAAAATCACTTAAAACAGAAAAAAAATTATTAAAAAATAACGGTGATACCTACAGAGTAATGCTATAGCGTTTTGAAAAGCCAGAAATACATTCTTTAATTTTGTTTTTAAATAAAGTTGTTCGAGTAAATAGTTTTTGAAAAATTAGTTTTCAAAATCAAAATTTTGAAAAAAAAAAATGAAAATTTTGTTTTTAAACAATTTTTTTTCAAAATTTTACGTAATTAAGTATTACTTTTTTATTCAATATTCAATGCTCTTATTAATTTTTGATCAAACACAAAAAACCGGATGTCAAAATGTTTTGTAGTTTTTGAGAGAATCAAAAATAACAAAAACTACTTTTGTTCTAAGAAAAGCCTTTTATTTTAGTTTTTACGTTTTGGGATTCTTAGGCGAATTTACGATTGAAAGGATTAACTTTCTTTTTACTATTTTTTTAATTATCGTGTTATAAGCATACAATAATGTGACAAAGTACTGGATTAACCATATTTCACACATTTTTTCATTGAGAACACCTGCGTGAGAGCATTGGTTTAAAATTGACCTGCCACTTTTTTATTACGGTGGAGTCGGCTTGGCGACGCGACCTGTTTTGTTGTACAAATTATTTCTAATTTGAATGTCAAGTCGTCAACATATCACGATGTCAAATTACTCTCGCGCCGAATTGACGGATATGCATTACTGCTACGGTATGGCTCATGGTCGAAGTCGTGAAGCGCAAAGACTCTACGCTGAAATGTATCCCAATAGGAGGTTTCCCAGTCATACGATATTTTCAAGAATCCATCAACGTCTTCGAGCACCGAGGGAGAGAAAGTTCATCCTCTACATCAGTACACATAGAGGAAAGAATTTTGGATATGGTCCGACGTAATCCCTCCCTTAGCACAAAGAGAATAGCTACTATGTTTCAGTTGTCCCAAACTAGAGTATGGGCAGTGCTTCATACCGAGCATTTACACCCGTACCACACTACACCAGTTCAGGAGCTAACCGCAAACGACAAGTTACGGAGAGCTGCATTTTGTCGAACATTATTGCTAAGAGATGAAACTGAACATAATTACTTTAGAAGGATATTCTGGACGGATGAAGCTCATTTTACCAGAGATGGAGTAACAAATTTCCACAATTTACATTACTGGAGTAACAAAAGTAGTTTTTGTTATTTTTGACTTTCTCAAAAACTACAAAACATTTTGACATCCGGTTTTTTGTGTTTGATCAAAAATTAAAAAGAGCATTGAATATTGAATAAAAAAATATTACTTAATTACGTAAAATTTTGAAAAAAAATTGTTTAAAAACAAAATTTTCATTTTTTTTTTTTAATTTTGATTTTGAAAATTAATTTTTCAAAAACTATTTACTCGAACAACTTTATTTAAAAACAAAATTAAAGAATGTATTTCTGGCTTTTCAAAACGCTATAGCATTACTCTGTAGGTATCACCGTTATTTTTTAATAATTTTTTTTTCCGTTTTAAGTGATTTTTTTCTTAAATTGCCCCTCCCGCCTAAACGGGGGGAAATAGACCCCCCCTCCCATACGATTTTTTTCTTGTCTAAGTCCAACCTACACGCCCTAGCTTTTTGTCACACCTTATGCAAATCACCCTGTATATACGATATAAGCATTAAGACTAGACAGACCTGTAATGATCATATTCGAAAGCACAAAATACTACAATGTCTCGAAGGTAGTAAAAATTGTCAGTCATTGGCTAAAAACGTACGAAAAACTACTTCGTCTTCGGTTCCTACGCTCGACTTCAATGACACTCACTTTAACAGCTCAAAGAAAAAAACAATTTGCTTGCAGCGCAGTTTGCTGTAAATTCTACTCTCCCAGAAAGTTTCATGACCCCTCTTGTACTTGAGAGCGTAAACAATATTATGGGACAAATTTTGTTTCGCACTCGTACAGTTGAAAAAAATATTGAAAGATCTCCATATACTCGTACACATATCCGCTGTCCCGGAAATTTACCATCTTATTGCTCTGAAGAGGTGTTCTTCACCGATGGCAAAACCATTGCGTAAGTTTTTACATCTGTCCTACTTTACTGGTCTCTTTCCGAGTGGATGGAAAACACAATTTGTCCATGTCCCCAAAAATGGCGAATCTCTTTCCTCCTAACTATCGTCCAATTATGCTAACGTCCCTTCTTCCAACGTCATGAAAACGATGATAAATTATCAGATGAAGAAATATCTTGAACAACGAAAACTTCTCAATGAACGGCAGTATGGCTTTCGTAGCAAAAAGTCCACTGTTTATATGATGGTATATCTCACCGATCATTAGCACAAATCCGTACATCGTTTAAGAGAAAGTAAGATTATTGCACTTGATATTTCAAAAGCATTTGTTAGAGTTTAACAGCAAGCTGTCTAATTGAAAATGCGTGCATTTGGTATCGATGAATCTCTTCTTCGTTCGATTAGAAACTACCTTGCGAATCGCTCAATACAAGATGTATTAGAAGGTTTTATGTAAGTCTAGAATTTATAAAATAAATTCTGGTATCCACAGGGCTCTGTTTTGTCTCCGACTCTCTTTCTCATATTCATCAATGATCTTTTGTCTGAAACGTCTAGTCTACTTGTTTTTCTGACGACGGTTTTTTCAGCTTCCCAAATTCGCTTCCAGATGCGCGTCTTTTTCCTTCGTATTTGAAATTAGAACGGCAGCGTATGATAAGCTCGTTAATTTCTGACCTCGTCAGCTTTTAGATTTCGGTATGTGCATCATAGACCAACTTGTGTGGAATGATCACATATTAATTGTCGCCAAAAATGCCGCTTAATGTTTAATTTTCCTTCGACGATGCAATAAATATTTCACCACTTCTGATGTGGATATTATCCGAAGCTTAAGTGCAATTCCCATATGTAGGTTGGTGCACTAATAAACCACTTGAGTCTATTAGATATAACCCAAAACAGAGTTTCAAAAATGATAGGTGATAGAAATATAACAGAAATATTTGAATCTTTCGAACACCACCGCAATGTTTATTGTCCATAATGTCCATCATTATTATATCGATATTTTTATAAATATTGTTCTAGTTGTTTTATCCCCTTAAACAATTCAACTGTAATACCTGCGCTTTAGAGAATGGCTATTCGTTTATCCTTGAGCCCAACTTCGGACGTACTGTTAAATTCATAAATTCTTTCTTAAGCCGCACTCACGAATGTGGAATGCTTTGCCTGGCCCAATATTTCCTTCCTATTGCGATGTTCAGAAATTCAAAACCAATATATGTCAGTATCTCCTTTTAAATCTTTTCCAATTTTCTTATCACTCGCGCTGTGGTCAAACATTTTTAGTTTAGTCATAATCCTTTTAGTGTTCAGAGCACGCTTGGTTCAGAGGATACTCGACATGCTGAATAAACGGACTGATTTATACCAAACTCTACTCTTGTTAGAATCCTGTGTCAGTAAGTGTGTTGTATGGACTCGGATAACTTAACTAACATTCATTTCAATACTTGATTCACTCGCTGCACTTAACCATTTGCCTGACCTCGACCAGTAGCAAATTTTAAAATGTTAAATGAATTCTAAAGACGTAAAACAATTTCAATTTTCGCAAAAACTAGAAGACATAAAAGCTTTCGGTTTTTTGTGTTCGATTTAAAATTGATATGATTGACCACAAGACGAAAATTTAGTTTTCCAAACATTTTTGTTTGCGTTTTTTTTATCAAAATTTTGAGTTTCAATGCAAATTTTTGAAAACTATTGACACAAATAATACAATTTAAAAGTAGGATGAAAGAACAGACTTCTTTTTAAACCGTTATTATTTTGTATTTTAAGAATCGTCGTTGTTTTTTAATATGTTTTCCCATTTAAGTCGTTTTTTTTATCGAAAATCACCCCTACCTCCTAAACGGGCCGAGATAGACCCCACCTATCATAGTAAAAAATGCTTGTATTTGACCCTTCTACAAAAATCCGTTATCAATTTTCGTGCCGAAATTTTTATTCAGATTCAGTTGCTTTTGAAAAATATGAAATCGGATGAAATTTTCTATCATCCTGTGGCTTCAACAGAATACCACTATATCCAAGTGTACTCGCATGGCAATGCAAGTCCGCCTCCCTTTCTGGACTGAATATTGCCAACAAAGGACTTTTAGCTAATTTGTCACACAGAAACTTAAATATCTTAACACAATTTTTGCTAAAGCTGAACCGAATATTGTGATTAGTCAAATCTCTTAAGGGTTTTGCAAATGATTGCATAGAAAGGAATATACTCGTATCTTCAAAAATAAGAAAACAATCCTAAACACTTTTGTAAAACTTTATCTTTGTCATCAAATGATGACAAATCCGAATACTTTTTAAATTAACCATTTCTTCATAGCTAAATCTACATTTGCTTGGTTTATTCCCAAGTCGTATTTCAACCATGCACCGTAACTAACACCCATTTTAGCAGAGAAATGTGCTCTTCATCAATATAGTATACCCCTACAGAACTTTCCCAAAAAAAAATTATCGCAGAGTTCATTGAAGTGTAAAATCTTAAATTGACCCTGTGAACAGATTTGTTGACAGCTTTTTTCGGGATTCTTAGAAGTCTCCGATTACAATGGAATTGCTGATAGCGCTGATCATAAATCTCAGAAAATAAGCAGGTCTTTTTAAATGCGTAAAGGTAACCTTGCATATTCATAAAGCCCATCAGGGGTATCAAAAACAGTCAGGTGTATTGAATCTTCATCAATCGGAATGTGATAAAAACCGTTCTTTTGATCAACAGTTAAATATTTTGTTTACATACAATTTTCCTAAGCTTCTATCACTGAAAAAGAAAAACTATCACTTAATCGATTTTCTTTGTCTTTTTTTCGGAACTAAATCTAATGCAAGTTTTTCAATTCATCAGCAATTCATTTGTCAGAAAAAAGATAAACTCTGTGGGGAAACATTTTAATTTTATTGGTATCTGAATTTATATAATAATTTCCTTTGGTTTTTGATTTCAGAATAGTATTTGAAACATCGCAGAAAATTACAACCAAACAGAACTGGATAAGGAACACAAGTGTCCGGAAAAACATACATTTCTTAATATTTAACAATATTTTGGAATGTTACTTGAGCATGACAAATTTCATAAGTTCAAACACATCATTTTTTTCGTTTTTGTTCAAATAGTTAGAGCCGTTTTCGAGATAAAAACGTTAGTAACGTTAGTTTTGCAGCTAAACAAAAATCTCTTTGGGGAATCATCGAAGACACTTTTAGTTTAAAGAAAATAGCTTCAGCGATTTAGGTTTAGAGACGATATTAAATTACACCAGCGCCAAATGGATCCAGAGAACCGGCAACGTGTACTAGCAACCAAAACCTTGCGTTTCAAGACCTTAAAACTTCATTCATTGAGGCTATCTCAAATTGCAAATCAATTTATATCAACATAACGAAAGCCATCCTTCAAACTCAGTATGGTGCATGCAGTCATCGGAAATTAGACCTCCTACTGGTCTTGGGAATACCGGACATTTGAATGATGTTATATTCAATAAAATGTTCTTTCAAATCAAAAAAAATATCACAAGTAAAAATGAGTGTAATATCACACACAACTTGTTTTATTTAGATTTATAACCCGATCGTCATTATTCAAAGACCCTTTATGATATAATTAAGCAATTAAACTAAACTTACTTTTTTTGTGTACATCTGACAAATTATTACTCCAAGTGCCCACCAATCTACTGAATGCTCATATGGTTCATTGCGCAGAATCTCTGGTGCTGAAAAGAAAAAATACATTTTGTTTTATTCATAACTTACCTGTAAGTGAAAAAGGAATTTAGGGAAAACTTTCCAAAAACAAAAGACAGCTACCAAAAATTTCTTATGATCAATATTAATATTTAATTATTCAAGCTGTTAACTTTCTTCTTTGAAAAGTATTTCAAAGAACAAACAAATAAACACAAGTTTAATATTATATTTAATCAATTTTTTGTTCCTGCAAATTCCTGATTTTAAATGATAGGTTTTCGTAGACTTTCCCACACATTGTGAGAATGGAAAATAAAATTCTCACACAATTTTTGTTTACATATATTAACATATATTTTATTTTTTTTTTATATAAAATAATCACAACAAATACATTTTTATATCTTTTATTTACACTTATAAAATAATTTATACTTTAGAATTTTAAAATTAATTTAAATCTATTTTAATTCTAACAAATAAGTTTATGTTTGTCTGTTCTTTGCACGTTAGAATTATCGTTTAACACAAACAAACAACACGCGTACATTCAATTGATTTTTGTTTTTTTTTTTTTTAATTTGCATTTCTAAGTTTTAAAAAATTGTGTTTTTGAAAAAAGTACTGCTAAGAAATTTAATAATTAACATAAAAATATATAATTTACTTTGTGGGGATATTTTGGTATTGATATATTTATTTGTTTCATTTGTCTTTTCTTTTTAAAGTAAAGTACATGGATAGACTCGGCAAATAGTCTAATTTAAAGTACAATTATGTATATTGTTGGAAAACAGTTCTCACATTAAGAAGAAAACACTTAATTGTATAGTGAGTAGTTTTACTGATCCTATGAAAAGCTATGAACTAATTTAAATAAATGTGTTTGAGCGAAATTGACTTAAGTTCCTAATGATGTACATACCTACACAGCTTCAAAATAGACAAATAGGTTTAGTTAAAGGATAATAGTAAATTAAAATCAAATAAGTCACGCGTATTAAAATAAAAATACAAATCTTTTCTAATGGATTATTGCATACTATTTATTTTATTGTTTAGTTTATCTTGTAACTGATAGGAAAATAGTATTAGTATTTGGTTTAAACTTTAGTGGTATTCATATTATGAGAATGATTGATGTTTTGTGAAAAAATTCAATTCGCCGAGCAGTTGCTTATAAGGGAATGAATAAGGTGTAGATAGAAAAGACCGATGCCAAAAAAGGCACGTCAATGTTTCTGAAGTGGTAGTGTAGACCATCTTTAAACGAATGACCGAATGATTGTAAATTTACATTTATTTTAAGAACATAAGAATAATAAATCACCTATTACTTTTAAGCACACAAACACCAGTTCTCAAATATAATTGTTTAGAAATGTTCATGGTCCCCATACAAAAAAAAAACAACAACACGTCCCATTAATACTAAATTCCCCAGTGTTTTTAGCATCACATCAATCAGTCATATATAGAAACTGCTTTAAAATCATTTCTATATCTGATACTTTTTTCACAAAAAATCATTACTAGTTATTAAGATTTAAAATAATTTGTTATTATTGTTGAAAAATTGTCTTCATATATCAATATGTACGTCCAATGAAGCAAATGTGATTCATCGTATTATATGATTATATATGATGTGATCACATCATTTGATGCATTGGAAGAGATAATACAAATATTTTTTAATTTTAAAACTGCAGCTATTACAAGTAATTGAATTTTCAAGTTATACTCTTGAAGGATATTCTTGGGATGTGTGCATCAGCAAACAATATTTTAAGGAGTTCAATACTTCTAATACGTCCAAACCAACCTTTCACATACCAGTGGGAAATTAGTAGAAAGCATCGCACCACACTGATCATAAATGGTAATGCAGCAATCTTGGAAGCAAAAAACAATATAAGACAAACAATGCACCATGAAATTCTGCTTCACATGCTTCAATTTGTATCATAAGGATTCAAATCTCTAAATTATGCCTCTTATTATGTTTTCTTACAAAATTTGTACGCATGATTTGCAAGTGGTAACGTGTGTGTATCTCTGACAAATGTCAAGATAGAAATTTCTTCCCGCAGTATTTAGGCTTTTGCTTAGAAATTTGTTTTTAATTCTTGATTTGCCTTTTGCTCGATTCGCTTTTTTTTTTTTTTAACACACCCATCAAATTTGATGTAAGACATCCATGTTAAAACAAAATCGATGAGAGAGATCCAACACAACATAAAATAACGCGACTCCATTAGACATTTCATGCCAGGATGAGTATTCTGAGAAATTTACAATTTTTTTTGAAATGACTTTCTGTTAAGCATATCATACCGACAAAAAAATTCTACGTTCAGTTAACAAATTAAAAATTTAGCGCCAAGTAATCTTTCTCTTGAAAAAATATATTGATAACAAAAAAAATTTGAAGGAGGTTTAACTAAAAAAAAAGATATTGCTAAGCACTTTGGAATTCCTCCCAGGAGCTTGTCAACAATTAAACAAAAAACAATCTCTAAATGTATTAGAAGATTTTGCTCGGCGGGAAAATAGAAGAATGTAATCCAAACTAAAACCACCGAATGAGTTAAATAACAATAAATCAAAAAATCCACTTTTCTGTATAACGAAGTAATTTGTTGCTAAATTATTTTCGTGCAAATTCGCAATGGAGAAGTTTGACTCTAAAAATATATAGATGTCAGCTGTTCCTCTATATAACTTACATATAAAATAAAATAAAAACATCTTTTCTTAATGGGGAGAAACAACAAAATCCAAGTTGCAGTGTTTGGAATACTATTAAGGAAGGAAGGAATTCCTTGATAAATACCCCAACAAAAGAAGGTTCCCAAATATTTAAAGACATAAGACTATCTGGCATGCATCTTAAAATGAATAAGGACATCGAACATGAAAAGCCAAATTAGTACAACTACATTTATTTTAGAAAAAAAAGTATACATATTTTTCCAAAATTTTGAGTTTGTTTTTAAATATATACATATATTATTTTATTATTTTTCTGTCTTGACCTACCCTACACCTATAAGATCGTTTAACCAAAATATCAAGCTTTTCTTGTTATAACTTAGTGTTCATCCCGCAGGGTTCTTGCATTTATTAAAAAAGATTCTTGCATTTTATATTTACTAATTTAGGAAACTATAGAATAAGTTTAAGTGCGTATGTACATACATTTAGAAATACAAGATTAAAAAATAATTTTTGTCTTTTTTTTTTAATTTTTGCTAAACGGGTGTCATTTTATAATTTCACTTAACAATTTGGCAAACAAAAATTGAAAGTTAATGGCATAAATGAATGATGATTATTAAACCAAATATAATTCAGGTCTATAACATTACTTAATAAAACAAAAAAATAAGTACGTTGTTTGTGTTGTTTAAAAAATAAAAAAATATAAAACGACAACCCTTTAAACTATGAATGGTGTGTAATTATATATTTCGTTAAAAGAGAGATTTTAAACTATGAACAAGTTGTGTTTTTACTTTATTGTTTATTTTTATTTTTTTTTTCGAACTTACAATAGCAATAATAACACTAGTTTAAGAGAAACATATTTTAAAAACTAATTTCGTGTTGCTCTGTGATATGAAACAGTGTTCTTTTATTTTAAATATTTATTGAAAGTAAAAATCTGTTTTAATTATTTCAAACTATTTTGTTTTTTTTTTCTATTTTTGTATTGAAACGAAAAAAAAAAACAAGAACACAAAAAGAATTCTTAGATTTTGTTTATTTCATGGCTTTTATCACCAAACGAAATATGAAAAAGCGAAAAAAATATAATCAAGTCAAGAACTAAGAAACGATAAAAGTAAAAACCGTGTGAATTTTTTTGGATTTGTGTGGACTTTGGTCAGTCATAAAGCTAGTGTCTCTCTTAGTATTTTCTTCATAGTGTTGCTTACTGAAGGGGTATTTGTGCCCGATGTATTGTAATCGAACTTGAACAAATAGGGTTGAACATCTGGATATGATGTATCAAAAATAAGATCTATTTCATTTTGTATTGGGGTCTTGGGAACATAGTCTTCGCGATTCATTACTTCGGTAATGTATACGACTTTTTCAGTCAAAAGATCACTGACATTTTCACGGGACAGTTGGCGGTCGTCTTCGTTGTCATATTTGATCAAATCCAAACGAACTGTCCATACTTCCCATGGAATGCACTCCTGTTGAAAAGGCCAGCGACTTTTTTTCTTTTGAAAAAATTCTAAGCTTATCTGCCCGGAACCGCTGCTATCGTTGCTGCGAAGTTGTTCGCTAAAAAGATTGATAGCACGTTTAACTGTGCGATTTAAAAAGTCTGAGGCACAACAGACGTAAGTGAAATCAATGAAATCACAGTCCACATCTGTGTATCCGACCGTGCCAATTGAGTATTGAGTTTCACCGGTATACATGTATTTTCCCAGACAGCGGTGAAACAACACTGTATGGAAAATACTAGATATGGCCTCGTCAACCTGCCGACCTTCCATGGTCAATTCGAATACCTGTGATCGAGCGTTCATGTTTCCTTAGTTTTTCATACATATAATGAGAAGAAACCTATAGAGCTTTCATTACAAGAGGCAATTCTTTTTTTTTTTTGAACAAAATCACTTTCGTTTTTTAAGTTATAATGAAGAAAGCTTGATCACGTTTTCATAAATCACTAACAATACAATTTTTTGATTTTTTGGTTTTGTGTTTTAAATCAGCATACCCATGTATTGATGAGTGCCGCACATTGTCCTTGTTTTGGCTCCTAACTTCAACCATTTACTCAGACCAAAATCGGTTATTTTAATGTGAAAGTTGTGTGTTAGAAGAATGTTTTCTGGCTTGGCATCGCGATAGATTACTCCAGCGTTGTGAAGAAAATCTGGAAATTACAAGAAAATTAAAAAAAAATACATAAAAATTGTATATTTTGTTTACTTACCAATTGCAATGGCTATCTCGGCTACATAAAGTCGAATAAGTTCAGTTGTAAAATTGGATATTTTTGAGAATAGCTCACCGTTAGATACGTATTCACAAACTGAAAAAAATATATAAGGAAATATATATTGATTAATTAGCACAATTTTAAATAATAACAAATAATCAAACATACGTATGTACAAATGGCGACGATCTTGCCAAGAATCAAAATGTTGAACAATAAAAGGATGATGACCACAGAGTTTTTGAATATCTGATTCTTCTTTAATTTGTTTTACACAGTTGTTTCTAATAACCTTTTAAATGAAACAAAATAAAATAACTATTTAACACAATTTAAATTGTCATTACTTTACCTTGGACTTTTTTATTGTCTTGAGAGCAAATACATGCTCTAAAGGTTTGTCCTTAGGAAATACTTTGAATACACAAGCAAAAGCACCTTTAGCTACCAGTTGTTCAATTTGGAATTCGTCAACTCGATTTGTGTTCTTAAAGTGAGAATCGAACATACAATTTGTGAGGGGTCTGTGCCAAGGTTCTTGAGAACGGGATATATCTGACCTGTAACAATATTCATAAATGAATGAGTTTTCAAATAAATTACATTTTTGTTTCTTCTTTTGGTATACATTGTCCAAGTTCAGGTAGGTAGAAAATTGCGAACCTAATTACATCGCGATAATGAAAAAACAGGTTTTCAGTGAAAACAGTGTTATATACTCCTCCCTTTTTTTTCCCTATGTTTATTTATGTTTCATATTTTTTTTTGTATTTTTACTTTGCACTACTGACATTATTTGCAAAAGAAAATAGCCATCCGCCAAAGTAAAAACTAGTTTTAGGATCATTGAAATAGATATAGGTAGAAAACAGGACCTCATATTGTTTTTGGATTTATTTACATGCATGTACGTATGTACGTGTTAGAACGTAATCTTGTGAAGAACAAAATGCAACTAATAACATCGTTCCATATAAATTTTATGTCGGGGTTCTATACATATGATTTTCTTGTTTATTCATAAATTGCACGACTGGGTCACACGAACTTGCTTTTTTGATACAAAGCTATAACTTGGTTTATGAATTTAATTATATTATTTATCAAAAGTATTTAAAATCGCTTTTTCTTTGATCTGTTTTTTATTGTAAAAATTATATTCTTAGATACAAAATTATTTCAACTTCTTGCTAAGTTATAACATAATCGGTTAGTCTACAGGATATAAAGGGTCACCCAACAAGAAGTTTCATTTTAGTCCATAAAAAAACGCATTTGTTTTTTGAAAAATTGTGATATTTTTATTGGATATCTAAAGCACCAACAACATCTACCGAATGACTGAATAACGGCGCTGCCCACGAAAAATAATTCTTTTTATCAAATTTTGCATCATATTTTCGCATAATCGTGGCTGTGCATAATCCATAAGTGCATAAATTGTTAGTGGAGACTTTATCTTTAACATAAACCCCAAAGCAAAAGAAAATCTAAATATCTACAAATAATTGATCCAGGAAATTTGCCACACAATAGAGCCATTATTTAACTAGTTTTTTTGCAATACAAAAGTTTGTAATCTTGCACCTGTATCACTTTTTTATATAAAATTAAGAAACGTATCAACAATATAAAACAAATGTACATATTTCCGTTATATGAATTTTTGGTAAAAATTGCAGTGATTACAAGTGCTTTCAAAAAAAAAAAATACAGAAATTGTTTTATGACAGTGACCCGTCACATAAAAATGAATTGTACATTTAAGACAGATCAGTTCAACTGTTTAGGCCCTAGATCAACGTATCACAGTTTATGATTTATTTATACTTTTCCATCGTCGTAATGTTAGCTTTTTGTATACAGGTTTTAAGAAAAGAAGCTTTTTCATTATCTTATAATTAAATGTAAAAACAAAATGAATATTTGTAACAAATTTTAACTCCCATTATTTACTAGAAATTATTTTTCAACAAGTAAAAAGTAAAAACCTGTGTCGGACAAAATTCTAAATTTAAATGATTCTGTAGCCTCAAAAAATAAGGGAATAACATTTCACCCGAATACGTAGAGCGATTCTGGAAGTAGCTATATTTTAGGTTTTTTTTTAAATCATAGGTTATTTTGACACTGGCAGCTGTTTCCCGATCGAAATCTTGACAGAGTCATTATCATACCTCCGCGGGACGAAATGACTTGCTTTTGCGCTTAAAACAACGTTGGGAAATATTGAAAACTTAATTCCAAAGTTAGTTCTGTGTAGCCCAAACAGTGCGTTTTTGGAAAAGAAGTTTTGGCCGAAATGAAGCACCCACCGCGCCTGCTGTGGGCAAGTTTGTGCAAAAGTTCGTGAGACTGATATGCTAGTGGACAACACTCATGGTCCCCGTCATCGTACGGTGAGCATAGACGAAAATGTGGCTGCTGTAGCCGAGA
The DNA here is from genome assembly GCA_963931855.1 of Philhelius festivus. Lineage (NCBI taxonomy): Eukaryota > Metazoa > Arthropoda > Insecta > Diptera > Syrphidae > Philhelius > Philhelius festivus. The sequence continues at coordinate 92,913,120 of OZ007556.1, forward strand.
GTGTGAGACTCAATTCAAGAACATCAATTCGCCATCGATCTCAACAGCTCAAAATCTCAGGCACTAGCCTGAGGAGAATTCTGCATAAAGATGTCGGATTATTCGATAGGAGTGATAGAATGTGCTACTGAGAAGCCAGCCGAGGCAGCCCCTTGAAAGACGTTGTGTCCCATAATTAATGGGAATGTTTGCTCTTACTAATAAAGCCACAATACATGGACAAAATTAAATTTTGTTAATTTTATTGCATTTAAAAAGTAATTAGTAAACAGTCACTTAAATAAATACTATAAAACATTTTTGTTTGTTTTTTTTTACCTGGGAAATTACAGTGCTCCAATATAACGAATGTCGATATAACAAATGATCGATAATACAAACACTTTTTTCAGGTCCATTAGGTAGTCTATGTAACGAACAAATAACGAATTTCAGAAAACGAAAACAAAATGTACAAATAAATTATGTACATACATAATGTCCTTGTTAAGGACACGAATAGAGAAAATAAATTTTAAGCAACTTTGGACTGTAAATGTGTTATATCTATCTACATAGGTATCTAAATGTATGATAAAACTACAAAACACATTGCTTTGAAATTGTTACTCAAATGTTTTATCTTCTGTTTCCTTTCCTTTCGTTTGTTTTGTTTTAAGTTTTCTGTGGTATTCCCATTAATGACAAAATTTAAAGGCCAAGGCATTGTATTTTAAAAAAAACATATTATGACTGCGAATTTAAAGCAAACAGTGAGTGCCTATCCTAGTTTAAATAGGAATCGCTTTCGAATTCTTAAAGAGTTTGATGAAAAGCTTTCATCACGACCATACTTTGTTAATCCGTTTAAACAAAAATAGAAGAAAAACCCATTTATAATGCGATTTTTAATGCGTAAGTAACTGGGTTGTATTGGAAAATGCTGTCAACGCAAATTATTCATAAATATATAAGCTAATTACTAGCTTTACAATATTCATTTACAATTTGTGTATAAGGGGCTGATTATAGCGATCAGGCAAACATTTCTTTTGGATAATTTAATGTGCTATCATACGATTTGAAATATAAAAATGAGGCGAAATGATGAGAAATCACTTGAAATAATTTATTCACAAACAAGATTTTCTTTGGAACAAATATTTGTTCTAAAGCCCCATTTAGACTTTCGTTCTTCATTCGCTGTACGTTGTTCGTTGTTCGCTCTTCTCTCAACAACGTACAGCGAAGAAGCATTTTCATTAATTCGGTTTTGTTTTTCAGTTCGTTCTTAACAACAAACACATTGTTGGCAGTGGCGGCACTATTAATAGTTGAGAAAAAAGAAAAAAAGAAGATCCCGTTAGACGAATGGTTGGTTGCTGAAAAGGAAACATTTATAGCATACAAATTTTGTTTTATTTTCTAAACTAGCGCAATAATATCGTGCTATTTTGCATGTTCCTTATATTGTTATACCTAAAGTATTATTATTCTTTCTAGAAAGATAAAACCAATAGACAAAATATTTTATTTATTTACCTATAGGTACCACAATTTCTAATGAAACCTTCTGATGCTCCATTCTCTAATAAAAAAAAACTTCAAAAATGTCCCTACAAGTTGCACGGCACTGCAAAACAATGTTTATTTAATCAGTTTTCGCATTTAAACACACGTTGTCCGGGTAACAACGAACAACGAACACCGAAATTTCCGAGCTCCTTTGAATTTGTACGTTCTTCATTCGTTGTTAGTTCGTTGTTCGTTTTTATCATTTACATTCTCGTTGTTCCGCGTACGAGCAACAACGAACAACGTACACAGAGCACAACACCGAAAGTCTAAATGCAGCTTTAAGCTTTTTTAAGAAAAACATTTATTAATTTTACTGATGATATGACAGAATTTCAACTGACTGAATTCTCCTTTTCGATATAAACGACCATCGGGAAAATGTATTCAATATTATTCTGTTTCAACTTTTCGTAATGCTTTTCCTGGTCACTATCATTGAAATGCATCACTGACAATTTTGATTTCAATTTTTAAGAATATTAAACAAACTATAATGGCTTTAATTGGTATCAAAATGAAACTTATGAGTTGTAGAATTTTTTGTACTCTAAAAAATAGTTAATTTTGATTTAAAATTAAAAATAGAAATCAATTTCAATGAACAGCTGATTTTAGTTTCTTCAACTTTGAACATGAGCGTTCAACTGAATTTGTTCGATTCTCTTTCTGTTCTCAAATGTCTGTTTTGCTTTCAATGATCAACTCTAACCTCAAATACCTAAAGTTGGTTGTTATAAGTCACTGACAGGATCTAATTCAATTGAAAGCTCAAGTGACCTCTTTGGAAATGAAATAATTTGTATGTCTTCACAGACAGGATCTTTTACTGAAACCAATTTTTCAATGATTGGTATAAATGGCTTTTTAAAAAAAAACAAAATCAGCATTTTGCTGATTTGTGTCAATAATGCATTTCAATAATAGCTATAACTGAGGCCTTAGTAATTATCTAAAGATTTTTCAGAGAAAAAATATGTAATATAACGAATTTTCAATATAAGGACATTATAGAGACATTATTTCATTCGTTATAATATAATAGACCCTTACTGTAATATAATATAATATAATATAATATAATATAATATAATATAATATAATATAATATAATATAATATAATATAATATAATATAATAATATAATATAACCATCAAATTCTGCTTCTCAAACTCGAAACCTTTGGAATCCATTCTAACTTACTAAAATGGATATCTTCATTTTTAATTGGAAGAGTCCAAAAAGTAAAAGTTCAAGGTTATACATCTAGGTCAATTAAATGTACTTCTGGTGTCCCTCAGGGTAGCCACCTAGGGCCATTGCATTTTATTATATTTTTAGATGACATTGTTAACTGTATCAGCTATAGCAAATGCCTTATATATGCTGATGATTTAAAATTATTTTTAAAGATATCTTCTATTGATGATTGCTTTAAGCTTCAAAAGGATCTTAACAATCTGTCTAATTGGTGTATTTTGAACTATCTAAATCTTAATGTCAAAAAATGTTTCGTTATTTCTTTATCTAGAAAACTTCGCACTCATGAGTTTACGTATACTCTTGAATGCAATACGCTTATGAGAACTTTAAAAGTGAAAGATTTAGGTGTTCATTTTGACTCAAAATTTTCATTCTCTCTTCATGTTAATACGGTTGTTGCTAGAGCTAATTCAATGTTAGGATTCATAAAAAGAAATTCTTCTGATTTTACGGACCCTTATACACTGGTTTCTCTTTATACTTCCTTGGTAAGACCAAATCTTGAATATGCGGGTATCATCTGGAACCCTTACCAACAAACTTTCTCCGATAGAATTCAAAGAGTTCAGAATCGATTCACAAAATATGTATTTTATAAATTGCGATGGAATTTTAGCCCTAATTCTCAAGCCAGGCAAAGCCTTTTGGGGTTACAAGATCTCAAGTCCAGAAGAACAATTCAGGATATTGTTTTTGTGCGAGATATTCTTTGTTATCATATTAAGTGTCATTTGTTACTTGCCATCGTTCATATTTATGGACCAACTCGACCATTAGGGGAAAGACACCTTCTTTTTGAGCCAAGGCATAGAACAAACTATGGTATGAATGAACCAATTTCAAGGTCAATTAGAGAGTTCAATAATGTTTATGACCATATAGATTTGATTCTCTCAAGAGAAAGGTTTAAAAATATACTGTTTTACTTATTCTTAAGAACTTGATATCTGGTATTGTTGTTAAACTTTTATTATTAAACTTTTATTATTATTATTATTTATATTATTTATATTTATATTATATTATTCTCTATATTATATTTATATTATTTTTTTTTTATATTAATATTGTTATTATTATTAGTATATTATCATTATTTATATATTTAAATGTAATCTGTTAAGTTTTTTAGCTCGTAGATGAAATAAATAAATAAATAAATAAATAATATAATATAATATACGAGTAATATAATATAATATAATATAATACAATATTTGTTACCCCTTAATGTGAGGTAATGCCAATTTCTTTAAGAGTATCTATTTTAATGATAGAGTGTCTCTCAATTTAGCCTTTCAGATTCGACAGAATCTAAGCTCTTCCAAAAATTTTTCAAACATAGCCCATGCTTTGTTTCAAGAGAACTGAAGTTCGTTTTTCAAGGACATACATAAATATGAACTTAGCAAACTCGAATAATGTTCTTACTCAAAACTGATATGTATTTAAATTGTTACATTATTAATCTCATCGATCATATATTGATCTAAAAATAGATTGATTGAGAATCGTATTACATATATAAAACTTTTATAACTTTAGATAGTCACCAAAAAAAAAGTTGTTAATAATCATTAGTCAGTGTTCTAAAACCTTACTAACTTAGACACCAGAATAGGTTGACTAAACGGACTTTGTACTAAATTGAATAAAGTATTTTTTTAAGAATTTAGGTACTGGATAACTTATTAAGGATATTATATTAATACAACTTACGTGCTTTGAAACTTTTTGCTTCTGAAAGGGTTTGATGATCCAGTGCAGCAATTGCTTACACAACTATTTAAATTCCAAGCGGAGCTCTGTAAGAAACAAATATAATTTTATGATTATAATATATCATTTTATATAAAAAAATAAAATCTGTCATAAAAAACGTGAAGACACGGTTAAAGCAGCAGTTTCGGAATAGTGTAAATGATTACTAGAAGGAACGTGCTGAAAGTATAAATTAACTGTCAAAGACGTAATATTCTCAAAATTCCGAAACTGAAAATATCACTTTTTTTCAAGGTCTTCTATCTCAGGGCGGGATGGATCGCCAAAGCTATCTCGTCATCAATAACCACTATGTTATAGATGGAGAAGCAGACAAGCCCAACCTTACTAGCTCTCATTTTGAGGCCGTGCACGCTAGAAAAACTGACAAAATAAGTGATAAAATTTTAATTTTTCGGAATAGGAAAACATTAAGATATCTCAATACGAGTTCAAGTGATTTGATAACATGCTTGTGAAGCACGTACCGGATGATATACGTCATTACTAGGTTCTCTATAACAATTTGCTAAATATTTGCTACTTCCCGAGTTGAGGTTCGTTTATTAATATTGTACCATGGAACGTCAAAAGAAATTACTCTGCAATGCCTTAATGCCAAATGATGTAAAGTTGCCTGTTTAGTGGTTACCAAGTTACCATAGACTGGATCAGCTGGATAATTTTTAAACTTACTCCATATTAATTTTCATCTCATCTAACAGATGTGATAGTATTATATAAAGTAAATAAATTAAAGTCCAGCCGTTTATATTGAGCCGATAAGAGGCATCCTGCAATTTCCTGCTGGCTAAGATAAAAAGCACTCTTCAACCCTGAAGACATTTTTTGCAGCGACCATCTATATCACAGTCCAATGCACTTATCAGTCACAAACGGTCTTCCGCAGTAGACAATATCCGCATTATCCCTTTTGCACACTAATTGATTTACCGACGATATTGCTCTGTTGGCAAGAAGTTCAAAAATGTAAGACATTCAAACTCAGCTTAAATGTAATTTTGCTAAGTTTCAAAGCTTACGTGGGATTTTAAAAAAAGTAATGGGATATGTGATTTCATACTGTCCCGCTTCCCTGTAAAGATGGGGTAATTCCGATTTGAGTGCAACTTAATCACTCAGAATAACGAGTTCAAATGGTATTCATAGTGAATCGAAGACACTGTTGTAAGTTATTTCATTTGGACAATTTCGCGTAAAGTTGTGAGCACCTAACCAGGTGCAGAAAGAGAGTGCGGCATTTTTTGTCTTTTCTACACCAGCTATTTGAGATCCGATGTGAAGATTATTTTTTAACAAGCATTTGTTTAATTTTGGTTTACGCTAGTCCAGTGTGGGGTATCATTGGCCCATCTTATATGGAATAGACTCAAGTTATGTGAACTGACTTCCGCATCATATTTCGTAAAGATTTGACAACATCATGCTAGACCTTGTGAGGAATCACTTCACAAAATCGGCAAAACGTTTTGGAAAAAGAGCTTAGGTCGTGATGATTTTACTTGAACCTGGAGTACATATTTCAGTAATGTCTTTGAAACTGAATACATTCCAGAATATATTCTTACTTATGAATGCGTATGGTTATCTGACTCAAAATAAAGTTCCTACAATATAATATATCAAGCGACAAAGTGAGCAATAGATAATGGTATTCTTTGGAAACCTATTGAGTGCGAGAGTGAGTAGGTTTAAATACTGTTGGTTAGAATGGGCAGACTTAAGTAAAACTAAGCACTTACATGTGATTTATGATTTGGCCATTACTGAAAGAAGCAGACGTTGACTCAACTTTTCTCCAGGTAGTCGGTGACATATAGACATGACAAAGCAAGCTCATAGATTAAGTACGATTTAGTTAGATTTGTAAATTTAAGTTTTAGTCTGCCCTTATAACATTTTTACATCGATGGATTAAAAAATTAATGACGGGGTTGGCAGAGGTGTGTACTCAGACTAAATTTAACCCCAGTTTTACAAAGTGGAAGTTTAAACTTAGGTTCAGCTGAACCTGAACTGGAGTTTAAATTTGAAGTTCAACTCGTCCGGTTTCACAGTCTAATCTGAACTTCAGTTCTATCGAACGTAGATTAACTAAATTATTGCTCTTTCTATCTGAATCGAAGAAAAAACAATCAAGTAAAGTATTCTTTGTTTCAGTTGTGACTTGTGACGAAAAAAAAATTTAAAAATGAAAATAAATTCTATTTTCAAATGTTTGAAGGGGTTGCTGAACTGAGGATTAAACGGCAGAATAGTGTCGCTTAACTTAAACTACAGAATGAACTCTGTTCAAGTTTAAAATGCAACTGTGAAACCAAATTTGTTGTTGAATTGAAGTTAAAACCAAAAGTGGGGTTTAAACTCCCACTATGAAACTGGGAGTAAGTCTCTCTTTTCGTCTTTTCAATAAATGTACCGTGTTCCAGGCGGAACTTTTAGCGGTTAAAGGAGTCCTGTCCTGGATTAAGGAAAACGTGTTATAAAATAAAGATATCCGTATATTCTCGGATAACCAAGTAGCCATTAAATCTCTTGGTTCTGGCTCTAGCACCTCAATAACAGCCCTTAATCTTCTCTGATGGAGATTGCACAGCAGTTTACCTCTGATGAGTGCCTGGCCACGGGCACATTTCCGAAAAAACTCACTAAAAGTTGAACAATAAAACCTGTAGGCTTATGCTAAAGCAATATGCTATACAGAGAACGAACGATAGGTGAAACTGGATCTAAAGCGCTCCAAATGTTTTTTATCTTTTAGCAGATCGCATTTATACCCTCCGTAATAGATGTTATAACAGGGAACTGTTTGATAGGCAACGCAGCTTCTACAGAAGCTGCATGGACGAATCGATCCCCACCTTCTTTGTATATGTCCTGCTTTATCCCAGAGAGGTAGACTCTATCTAAGAGACTCCTACAACAGTGATCTGGCAAATATAGATATAGGCAATCTCGCTCGCTTCATAAGGAGCACCAATTGTATTAACGAAAGGGAGAAAGTCTCCAGGATTCAATGTAGTATCACAATGAACCAACTCATGGTCTAAGTGTGTCGGCTCTCCAGCTGACAGCCGCGTCAACCTAACCTAACCTAACCTGCCCTCATAAAACTAGATGAAACACGAACCGTTTGATGTTTTAATTCTTCTAAAACCTTCATTCCACACATTTTTTTGCAATAAGAAACTTAGGATGCAAATATTAGATTTCTGTATCCCAACTTCAGCAACAGGATTTAAGCAAGATTTTTGTTGCTTTGATTATAAAGATAAACTAAAATCTTAAAAACTCTAATTCAGATAAGAATAAGAAGAATAATATAGAAGGATTTGAAGCAAATAATCAATCTAATGAAACTCTCCATGCTTGTTATTTTACTGAAAATGGTTTCATTTAAAACTCAAACCTCATTTCTTCCTTCACATAGGTTTGTATTTTAAATAAAGCGGATAAAATAGTCCAAACTACTTTTTGAGGTTGTGTAGCAATAAAGACCACAACATTGATTTAATATAAACTACTTCACAAGCATGTACATACTCGTACATCTACTTGGCCACACAAATAATGACATCAAAATATTTAATAAACTGCGTATAAATGATATACACGATCTACATTTACGTGTTTCTGAAATGTTTTTTTTTTCGAGTGGCCAGCTTTATTATTAAATATTAAAAAACCCTTTACAAAAATTTAAAAAACAATCTTGATGCATTTTCAAATCTAATTTTGATTTTTTGAAGAGGTTTCGTTGGAAAAAGTGTTGTTTGTAAAAACAAGCGATTTTGAGATGAAAAACAAAAATAGTACGGACAGGCAAAACATAAAAGGATTTTTTATTGTGAAGGATTCTTCATCTTAAGATGCTGTTTTGCTTAGATAAAAGTAATTAGATTCTTGATAAAATCATTTACGAGACTTTAAATGAAATAAAATAGATATGAACATGTGTTACCTGGTGTCTTCTGTTTAAATTGCTGCAACTATCAGAATTAGCAATCTCACATTTCTGTTGTTTTAAATCAATCTGGCTTTGGGCTTTTCTCTCAAGTTTGTTTGCAGTATTTTCCATTAAACTTATCAAAAATCATGTAATTATATTATATTAACAAAAATATGTAATGTCTCACACTTTTACGAGTTTACATAGTTAAAAACAAAGAGTTTTTACTTCTAGTTGACGGAAAAAAAATTTCTTTCACTTCACGACTTCACTATTTTTGGTTTTTCACTCATTTTTTTTAATATAGACCAGAGAAAATATATAAATAAAAACACGGGAACAGATCTTTGATAGGTTTGTTCTATAAGTTTGTGGTACTTATTCAAGTCCTCTTACAATGGGTGAGTTCAATGCATCAACATTTTTGGAATTTATTTCTATTTCCCTTCATTTTTAAATATGCGCACTCCCTGTATTATTTACTACCAGCCGTATTTATTAGAATTCGCTAAACGCTCCTACTGCGGATGTTGAATTTGTTATTCATATACACCCATATTAATAAAAAACGCTTATTCCTTCTATAGTCCACTGTCTTACTAAAACATAGAATAGGAGTTTAGTCCTGGCTTAAATATTTATATTAATAAAAACAAAATGTTCCCGGAATAGTAAAATGACGTTTACGAAAAATCCTTTTAAGAAAATCTTCTACAAAAGTAAGCAATCTCTTTTTTTATATTCTGTGGCTACCTAAATTGATTGTCAATCGCTTGTGTCTGACTGTGGACATTTCTATTTCTTATTCCTTCGCTAAACCACCTACTTCGGTGGTTTAACTTAATCATAATTAGTAAACGTCACTTAACAGAAAATTTGTTTTATTAATGAAATTTCGCACTTAGTCCAGGACTTAACGATAAACCTCCACTAAACCATCTTTATTAAAATGGGTGATAAAATTCTACTGTACTACGGATAACTTTTCCAAAAGTGGGTTTACATAGGTGCGTTCTACAAAATAAGGTTTGCTTGTTTTGCAAATCTTCTGATTGCGAGAAGATTTCAAGGAGATTTATTTTAAATCTTCATTTGAGGTGATTTATATTTTTATAGTAAATCTACGAGATTAAAAGAGAGATTTAGGCTAGCCGCGCACTAGCAATTTTTAGTTGCGAAACTGTTAGGTTACTTATAGAAAACAGATGAACTGTTTGGTTGAATGTCCGTGAATTTGCAGATAATTATATGTTCAATAAAATGGCGAACTTATTTTAGGCAATCGTTTAGTTTGTGTCAAAACACAAACTTTTTAGTTGCTCGAACCAAGCAGTTTCGCAACTAAAAGTTGCTAGTGCGCGGCTAGCCTTATACTACGTTTTCACCAAGAGTAAATCCGGGATTTAAGTGGATTTACCATAAATCTTCTTTAAATCTCGAAGATTTACCATACAAATTTATTTCGTAAATCTAGTAGATTAGAAATAAATCTCTACTAAATCTTCATAGGATCGATCGGTCGAAGTTCGAACTGACCTAACATCCATACGGTACTAAGCTATCTCGATGATTTTTCATCGTTTGGCACAAATGAAACTTTTTTTCTCTCGCTTCTTCTTTATAAGAAAAATTGAAACAACATTAGCATTTTGATAGATGCTGTCAAAGTTAATCTTCTTATTAATCTTTCAGTGCGGTGAAAACACCACATAATACTACGTTTTCACCAAGAGTAAATCCGCTAGAGATTTAAAATAAATCTTGAAGTGTTTTCACCAAAGAAACTGAGATTTATTTGACGTTTTCACTCTGTCTTGTCATTCAATTGTCAATTTGGACAAGAGAAAAAAAAATTGCAATTTGATAGTACACAGGAAAAAAACAGATATTTCTGTTTTGTGTTGATTCTCAATGAAGAAAGGTGCGTTCTACAAAATAAGGTTTGTTTGTTTTGCAAATCTTCTGATTGTGAGAAGATTTCAATGAGATTTATTTTAAATCTTCATTTGAGGTGATTTATATTTGTATGGTAAATCTACGAGATTTAAAGGAGATTTATGGTAAATCCACTTAAATCCCGGATTTACCTTTGGTGAAAACGTAGTATAAGCGAAAAACCCAGATAACTGAAACATATTTTCAATTAATTTTTAATAGGGGTATTCATGTAAGCGCGGAAAACCCTCGTAAACCTCGTAAACCAGATAATTTTATCTCCGCAGAAACGAGCTGTCAAAATTTGTATGGGAAAAAGTTTCTGCAAATCGCATAAAATTATCTCACAAATTTGCTGCGGAAAGTGCAGAAATAAACCTCGTAAACTAAAGAAGTATGGATTCTGACTTTTAATTTGACATTTCACAAAATATTTCCCACATTTACGCAAGTATTTCTTAGGGGGTGTTCATGAAAACATGCTGCGGAAAGTTATATCTTTCTACAAAGCGGAAAATTATCTCGTTACATGAATACCCTTAATATTTTTCATTAAAAAAAACTCTCTTAAGTGAAAAAAAAAATTTAATCGAACAGAACAAAAATTTGCTAGTTTTCGTTTTTCAATAAATTATTTTTGTGTGGTATTTAATCGTTGTTTTAATTAACTTCTTTCAAGGCAAGTCCAAAAGATAAAAACAATCTTGTTTCTAGCATTAAATCTCCGCTTAATGGAATTTTTATATCCGCTTATGTGAAATTCTTTTTTTCACTTATTCGTTTAAGTGAAAAACCCGCTTAAGTGAAAGAAAGACTGTGACATTTTGCCGTTTCTCTTAAGCGGGTTTTACTGTACCTGTATTGAGTTGAAATGAGCTTCGTTCGACTCGATCCGACTCGCTCAGCCGTGTCGAGTCGAAATGTGGAACGAAAAACTTGGGTTGAGGAGTTGGTTTTATAAATTTGTTTCAGAATCGTACAGAACCATTTCAACTCAACTCAACTCCAAATTGAGCTCTTAGCTCAAATGCCGAAAAACCTGGGTTGAAAATCTGACCCTACAGCAATGCACAAAAGTATGAATTTTGCGCACGAACTACGCACTGCTCGGAAAAATATCCAAGACAAAATTTGTCCCAGGACAAAAAATGTATGGGAGACAAAATTGTTTCGGATCTGCGTACTAGGCCTTGAACCCGATTAACAACATAAAAAACTGTTTCGACGAACTCCTTTTTACATGCCATTATCGGCATACATAATACTTCGACTCCAAGAGTTCGCACTGCTGTGTCGACACATCACATGACGAAAAAACCTTACCGACAATATGCTTAAGATAATTAAGCTCCCTAGCACTGCATTCACTGAACACAGCCACTAAGCGAAATTTAATTACATTTTACTGAACTCTCTCATTTATTATGTGGCCTCAAACGAGATAAAATCTGAATTCTGACACTCTCATATCTCACTTTTCATCTATGTCTGGTCTGCTTTATATCTGTTTATTTTTTCGTGGTGAGTTCGTGTCAAAAAGTTTTTTCTTTCCAAATAAAAAAAATCTCACACAAAATATACTTTGATAGAAATAGGAATAAAAACTTAAATCATCAGCACAATGGATATGAGCTTAGATGATATTATTAAAACCAAAAAAAATGTTCCCCATTTCGTGAAAAAAGTGCCTTTGTAAGTGTAATTGAAATTACAATACGAAATGAAAAAAAAAAATAGCATTTTTATATTATAACAAATTTTGTTTTCCAATTTACAGTAAAAGTGCACCTTATACCACCGGGAATTTCTTCACCAAAGACAACAGGGTGAAAGATGCTCGCTTGAAAATTATTGAACGAAATCGTGCTAAGATTCGTGATGCCCGTGATAAGCTGACTGAAATTACTCGTTCCGGAGGTGATGCCCGTCTGCGCTTAGTAAGGAAGCATGGAATTATCAGTTCCAGTCAGCGAAGGAGGAAATCACCAGTACCAAGAATTCTTAGCAATCGCAATTCTAAATTCACCCTCAACGATCGCAACCGCTTACCAGATGTTATAGGAATACCTCGCGGATACGTTGATTACGATAATATGGAAAGAATGGAAGAAGGTATGACTTCGTGCTAGAATTGAGCTCTTCCATAGCTTCATTTTTTGTTGTTAAAAAATAAATTATTTTCTTTTGCAGAGGAGTATGCATCTTCAATTAATCGTGCAGTGAATAATGAATTGGCATACGACAACTTTAGAACTGAAAGACACCCTAAGGACCCATGGGAGGCTAACGGCGGCGATCCTTTTGAAATGTATAATATTCCAATACCGAGGGCACCGCAAGAAATCATCCCCGATGATGGGATCCGAAGACAATTTCGGCAAATGTCACCCTCGAGAACAATTAGGCCGTTAAGTCCGCCATATTCACGGAGATATATTCCACAGCCAGCCTCACATTTGTCCTATGAAATGCGTTCCCGATTAGAACACGCACCCGATCGCAATGTCTCGATGGGAATATTCTCAAATCCCTTGAAGCCACAAAACAGTTCTCAACTATCGGGATACCGAATCGTAGTGAGCAACTTAAACACCAGTGTAACCGAGGGAGACATTAAGGAATTATTTGAAGACTTGGGCGAACTGTACGAATCGCGTCTGGTACGTCCTGGCATCGCAGAGGTCATCTATAAGGATCTTAAAGATGCCGAAAAGGCCGTCGAGACTTATCACAATAGACAATTAGATGGGCAACCAATGAAATGTTTGCTGGTGAATCCTCGTTCATCCAGTAAACCCACTGCGCCCGCAATTAAAATTATGAAGTAAATAAAAAAACGCAAAATAAGTAGTAATTGTCATACACATCGAATCATTGTATTTGTTTTTATTTGCTTACAGCTCAAATTCGACAAATCGAGTGCCATCCGGGAAACCTTCAGTAGAAATCGATATAGACGCTTTGCATAAAGTCCTCTTCCGTCGACATTAAATTAATGCTTAGGAAGAAAGTTTTAGTAAAAATCACTTCACATATTAACAAACCAGCTTATATTTATACATTCATAAATAAGAATCATGACTTAAAGAAAAAATAAAATTATTAATGGTTTGCGTTTACGAAAGCATTTTAGAAAATAATGTAATCTTTGATTTTGCATATAATAAAATTGAATACCTTCTAGGAGTTTGTGGAGAAAGTTGAATCGACTTTTCTTTTTTCACTAATTATCTTTCTTAATATTTGGTTAGAGGTAAATAAAACAAGGCTAGTAAAAATTGACCATATACAGTTGTGTTCATAAAAATAGCAGGGCTCCCCAAATAAAACAAAAAGGCTTTCATTATCAACGTTATAATATATTTCACTTAACTTCTAATAACAATTTGAAGTATTTCATTTGTATTAACAGAAAAAATTAAGATTGATTTTTTACCGTTACTTTTATCACAGTAAGAAGCGTTTATAAAATTTATGGCTGTTCACAAAAATATCAGTGCATCTGAATGTTCTGAATCTATAACGCAAAAAGTTAGGAAAACTGTAAAAAAGTTATATGAAACTATGGGCGTTTTCCTAAATGCAGTGTTGCAGCACCCTATATTGATATTTTAGCTTACCATTAATACTTCGTAGCATAACCATTGTTTTTTATAACGGAAATGCATCTGCGTGGCATGGTGTCCACTAAAGTTTGACACCTCTCGACTGGTATTGCGTTCCACGAATCTCGCACTACTTCCCACAATTCTTTCGAGTTCTTCGGTTTCGCTTCATGAACCGCATTCTTAACATCCCCCCAAAAATTTTCAATGGGGTTAAGTTCAGGGGATTGAGCGGGCCACTCCATAACGCATAACTTGTTCTACTGGAACCATGATTTTATCCTTTTGAAGTGTGCTTTGGGTCATTGTCTTTTTGGTATAACCAAACCAACGACATTTCCTCTTCAGCATAGGGTAACATGACCTCCTCGAGAATTTTAACATATTCAGCTGCATCCATTATATCCTTAATGGCATAGATATGCCCAACCCCATAATAAGAAAAGCAAGCCCATATCATAATTTTCGCTCCGCCAAGCTTCACTGTTTTCACAGTGCATCGTGGATCGTTTGCTGCATTTTGTGGTCTTCTCACATACTCCCGACGACTCTGGATCCAAAAAGAACGACTGTTTTCATCGCTCCATAGAATATTCCTCCATTACTCTCGTGGCCAATATCGATGCGCTTTGCCAAACTCCATTCTCTTTGCCACATGCCTTTTTGTCAACCTTTTGGTACCTTGCGTGGACTTCGGGCTGGTAATTTGGTATCCAAAAGACGTCTTCGTACGGTTACAGCGCTTACAGACAGTTCAAGCTTATCTTTAATTTCTCTGGAGCTTATGGAAGCCTTCTGTTTAGCTAACTAAATAATTTTTCTGTCAGTTCTAACACTCGTCATCCTTTTTGGGCCGCGTGTTTCCGGTTTATTCTGCCATTTTATAGCGTTACTTATCTTTTTTGCTGAACATCCTACGATTTCCTGAATATCCTGGTAAGTTTCCCCCTCCAAACGTAGTTTTCTTATTAAACTTCGAGTTTCTTCGTTGCAATGGTTTGACCGAACCATTGTTTATTTTTGAGCTAATATTTTATAATTTTTTCTATAATATTATCTTGAGAATACTAAAAACTACAAATAGTAAAATTTTTACTTACAGAAAAATAAAAAAGAGAATGTTTAACACTTTTTAACTTTAAAGGCAAGACACTGCTATTTTTATGAACACGCTGTATTCAGAGAGCTTGAACAAATGCGTCTACAACGGAAAAAGTAAGGTTCAATTACAAACTTAAGGCCTCGAATATAAAAATGAAAGACCGTTAGATGCAAATAACAGGTTAATTTTTTTTGTAAGAATCTGCGTCTTTAAAATTATTGACTAATTAATAAAGTGTGAGCAGCACTGCCATTTTTATGAACACAACTGTATGTATAAAGACTAAAGCGCGGAACAGATTGAACCAGCAACAGCACCGTCAACAGCAACAGCGGCCGCCATTAATTTAGAGTCAATGTATTTCAATTGTTCAACACACATTAGAACAGCAACAGCAACGCCAACAGCGTCGTTAGGCCAAAGTCCTAAATTTGCTGTTGCTGGTGCGGTGTTGTCAACTTTCCCACTGCAATATTCAGTGGCACCACAATGAAAAGCTTTTTTTTCCATATGAAATGTCAAGCAGATGAAATGACGTTGCTGGTGGCAATGTGTTTGAGAAATTTTTGCTGGTCAGCGTGCTGTTTGCTGTTGACGATGCTGGTGCTGTTGCTGGTTTAATCTGTTTCGCGCATAAACTTCATTGAAACAGCCATGTTCTGCTATACGATTCGAAAGAGAATTTGGTTTGAAGGAACTTAAAATCTGTCGAGAGATTGAAATCTTTAAGCCTAGTACTCAGTTCAAGAGAAAATGAAAATTTCATATAAATGTGCATGACTGCTGGTTCACTGGCATGAAATCCGCAACGAGGGGTGAGTACTAAAATGTGGATTGGAAAAACAAATATGTTCCACAACTTTTTCCACGCTATGATTTTCATTTCTCAATGTACAACGATCAGGAAAAAGTTTAAGGCATCGTGGAAAACTGTGACATTTGTCATTTGATTTGAATATATTGTTTCAAAACAAAAAATTGAAAATTTATAAACAGAAAGAACGAATCAGTTTAAAAATAGTTGTCTTTTTTTTTCATTCAAAGTGAGTATCAAAAATTCACGTGGAAAAGTTTATTCTATTTTCATTTTTATTCTTCGCGTGTAATTTGGAACGTATTTATTTTTCATTTCACGCTAGGTGAGTACTAGGCTTTACACAGAAATTGATTTATCATGTGTAAAATGAAGTCGACATTAGTCTTACGCGATATGGCTTCATTTGAAACTAAGGAAAATTCTCTTTGACCTGAGAGCCACTTTTGTCCGATCATCAGAAGCTTTGTGGTAGATATCGCTCAAATGAAGTCTACGTCTTTGGTAAAGATCAGATGTCTTACTATATAATTCGATGCGAATTCGCAAAATTTGGTGCTTTGGGGCATACCTCTATAATTCGATTCTGAAGTTAAATCTGTTTAAAAAATGTTTCCGATTCGAACTTTAAATGACACTCTGTATGACTTTCTATAAAATTTTTAAAGAGTCGTGGTGTTTATTTCGTTTGCGATTATTTATTTATTGTTTTTTTTTACATCATGAATAGGAATGGTTTAATGAAGATTTGGCTGGAAAAAAATTTGAACGAAAATATTCAGTGATACCGGATTTAACAATTGCAATGGACAAAACAGAACCTTAAGATGAAATAATTGATAATAGCTTTATAATAAAAATTGAGCCGTTCGTGTTTGCCTTGAACAACATTCGTGGAGATCTGTAGGAAAAAAACAAGATGAGAAATATTATTTCCATACAAGTTAATCAAACATAGCTGAACAGCCGCCTTTAATCGATTACTAAACTCTTTTAGATTTCTTTCTCCTCCTTCAATATCAATTTATCGTGGCGGGGGCGCATGAAATTTCCAAATAAATCACCGAAGATTGTTTCCTTTAATTTGTTTACATAATTTTTTTTTCAAGACAAATGGTATTCGGATATCACATACCCGAATGTGAACGATTTAACTTTCGAATTGATGTAGAGACTTATGGCAACCCCTACGCTCTTCCGAATATTTTCGATGTACTGGAACTCGAATCGGATATCATAATTACTCAGTGAGGTCAGTTTCTCGAGATATTTGAATTTAAAAATTGTTTTTTACTTAGAGTAAAAAAATAACATACAAAAATAATATATCAAAGTACCGTTAACCGAGCCTGTGGCCCTATTTTGTATTACGAAACGAGCGGCAAGTCAACGATACTGAGGAATACGATAGTCACGACAAAGAGCGATTAAGTAAAACGAAAAAGGCGTACAAAAGATGTTGCCAAGCTTAACCGAAAAAAAAAAACATTTTTTTTTTAAGCGCAAACCAACTTCTCGACTATTAGGAATGTCAAAAATTGACATAAATAAATAAAAAAAAAATTATAAATCAAGAAACGATAAAACGAAAGTTAAACGATAGGTATATGACAGTCGTTAGAACTAACGAGTATCGTTAAAATTAAACGATTCTCGTTAAACATAATCGCATTTCAACGATAACGAAGTAATTTCGTTTTACAAAATAGGGCCCCTGTGTGTCTATCCACCATCAATTAAAACGAAGGTTAAGAGTTAACACAAAACAAACCAAGTATGTAATTAAATTTGAGAAACAGCAGCACTAAGGAAATTCATAATTGCGGTTTAATCTTTTTAGTTTACTGAGAAATGGTAAAAATTCAAAAATATCACTCCTCAAATATAAATTGCTGCTTGGGATTTTATGACCCTAGGTAGCTTAATAAACGGATTGTGGGTTAAATGATATGAAAAAAAGGGAGAGTTTACCGACAATATTTTATACCTGGTTAAGATATAAATAAGGTAAATAAGTTAAAAATTCTGGGAATCAGGTGGATAATAATTTTCAAAAAAATCAAAAATTAAATTGCTAATTGCAAAAATCCTTCATTCATATTGATAAAAACAATTTTAATCCTGCAGGCCAGGAAGGTATGTATGTACAGTGGCGACAAAATAAATAGCACACTTCTGTTAAAAATTCTTTATTGGCCTTCAAACATAAGTGCATTTTGAAATCCGGTAGTGTAAGAGCATTTTTGTTGTAGATTTTGAATGTTGAGTATCTGGATTTTGAATATAAAATAACGGGATAAGACTTCTCCAGAAATTATTTTATAAAAAAGTCAAATGTAAGTCAAATGGTACACAAGTTGCACTGAGGTGAGGACAATTTAAATAGCACATATTGTTTCCGTTGCAAATTTAATACATTTTTAATAAATATTTTTAACTTTTAAAAGCTTAGTGAAAAAGTTAGTAGTTTTGGTAAGGTTCTTAGTCAAGTTGCTTCAATTTTAATTGCTGAAATGTAGTATGAGAAGTGGAAAACAATCAGCACAGACGTTTAGGCTAGGAGTTTTTGAAAAAAGGTCACACGAAATCTGAACTAGAGCGGAAATAAAAATTTTCAAGGAAGAATAAGAATGTTATAAATGCTCTTCACCATTGCGAAGAAGAAGGAAGTGCTCAAAACAATATTCGTATGAGTAAGACCAGAAAAATCACCCCTTGAACTGATTTTGACATCGTCTGCCTGACCTAAGTCCCAAAAATTGAACATGCAAATGAACAAGATCTTGGTGTTAATGTGTCTGTAAGTACGATTAGAAACTCTCTAAGTGAAAAAAAGCTGTTTGGAGGATTTGACAGAAAGAAAGCAGACGTCTTTAAGAGCAATCTCTCACGTCGGATGCAGTTTGCAAGGGAGCATATTTCAAAAGTTCACAATTAATGGAGAAATATCTTACGGAGCGATGAGTAAAAATTGAATCCTTTGGGTCAGATGGTAAAAACTACTTTCGACGAGGAATTTACCAGGAATATGACCAAAATATACGCAATGAAGTATGTTAAGCATAGTAGGGGTAGCATTCTTGTTTAGGGATGTTTTTATTTGCATGGTATGGGACCACTTCATCAGATAGAGTGTATTAAGGACCATTTATAATACAAGGAAATCCTACGGAATACAATTCTACCGTATTCTGAGGAGGAAATGCCCTTGACGTGTAAATTTCAACAGGATAACGATCCTAACCATATGGTCTGCTAAGCAATGGCTATTCATCCAAAAAACCGTTGTTAAGGAATAAGCCAGCTTAGTCCCTAGATCGTAATTCTATTGAGTACTTGTGGAATGTTGTAGATGAAGCGATAAATTGAACTGATACTTGAATTTTCGACAAAATTTGGCGGAAAGTCCAGCAAGCCTGGTACTCAGTATCTGTTTAACGATTCCGGAGCCTTCCTTCGTCTATAAAACGCTAGTATTCCGCTGTGATTAAAAATAAGGGTTACTCGACCAAATACCGGATATTTTCTTCAAATAAGGTTAAAATTTTGTTATTTAATGTTTTTTATTTGTTATTTACGAAATGTGCTATTTATTTTGTCCTAGTATTCTTAATAGACCGAGAGCCCACAGCAATTTTTGGGTGTGATTGATAACAAAAAATAATTAGCATAATTAGTTAGGCCTTTAGTAGTTATTTACAAATGTGAACGTCTTGCATACTCTAGTGGGCGCAATAGTGCATTATAGTGCATCAAGTATGCAGTTCTTTCCTTATTCTAAAAAATTGGGAAAACAAATTTGCCATAACTTCAAAATGAACAGATAAGTGCCCTGATTGCAAATATCGAGGTCCATGACGTTTTGAAGGTGGCCTTCTGTGTAAGAAGTTGCCTATTCTTATCGCGTCTGGCAGGCAGAAGGCTGTCTGTAAAACGTCTTGGACCTCGATATTTTCAATCAGGGGGCTTAACTCTACATTTTGGCAGAGTTGTTATCACAATTATTTGGATTTGGAAAGAACTGCATACTTAATGCACTATAATGCACTATTGCGCCCAGTAGAGTATGCAAGGCTTTCACATTTGTAAATAACTATAAAAGGCCTATCTAATTAAGCTAATTATTTTTTGTTATCAATCACACCCAAAAATTGCTGTGGGCTCTTAGTCTATAAATAGTATAAATCATTTTTGGTGTAGTTTTTCTTATGAGTTCAATATACCTCATTTTATTTTTAAATCAGATATGTATATTTGGTCTTACTTCCTCATGAGCCAAACAGCTCTTTAAAGTTTAAGAAAGTAGGAAAAACTTGCATCACACGAATTTAAGACTACATGTGCTATTTATTTTACCGCCACTGTATATGAGAAGTTTTATCTCTTCATGGCTATAGTTTTCTAACATCGAAAAAAGTGGGTCTAGCAATTCTATTTGCTCGAAAATCGAATAGAGCCTAAACGGCTCTGCCGATATTTTTCGGCCAGTTCTTCTTTTTCAAGACCAAAAATAACGGTAATTGTCATACATTTTTTTCAAAAACTGTTCCTTCTGAGTGGTAAAAATTGAATAGTATTCAAATTTTCAAAACTATATTAATCAAACCACATGCCCAATTCGATCGAAGCTTCACAAGTAACACTTTTTTTTTCAATTTTGTTTTATTGAACATACTATTTACAATTTGCCTTACAACTAATAAGATACTACATATGCATACAAATTTACATTTGTTGGCTCATAGGGAGCCTAACTATAAACAGTGACTTAAGTTTAATTATTTTTATATAAAATTTACATGACGAAACAAATAAAATTTAAAAGGTCCTCAGGGTGTTCATTCCCGGTTGTCAGTGGTGTTTTTGATGGGTCGTGGGCAGGGATGGCGTTTTAGCCCCGGTGGTAGGTTAACCCAATGTCAGCGTAGAACGAGACCACTTCCTCGTTGTGCATGCAACACTTTTTTTAAACATCTAAAACATTCATACAATAAATGCTGGTGCGCTCCAAGGCAATTAACAAAAAACAAGACATTCTGATTGATAACCAAAGTCATTTCTATTTATTAGCACACAAAATTTAATATTTTGTTGGAAAACTTTTATTTTTCAAAAGTGCATGCATTCGATTCGACATAGAATTTACCAACTTTTGGCCCTTTTCTTAGGCAATCGAATACCAAACTTCTTAGACAATTCTCCATAGATACGCTCTGTTGGAGTGTTTATTTTTGTTTAAACCAGTCTTAAGCTCATTTCAAATGTTCTCAATAAGATTAAGGTCCGGTGTAACGTCTAATTTTTTTTTAAACCAGAACTTTGTTGACTTTGGAGTGTGCTTGGAGTCATTATCCTGTTGGGAATGCCATTAAAGGATCATATTTCTGCAGTATGTCCACACACGACTCCTGTCTTTATACTCGTACTCACCCTTATTCCGGTAGTCGTTTTAATAAAACGCATTTAAAACGAGAACGCTCCAGAGACCACATTTTGGTGTTTAAGTAATATGAAAAGGGCAGTGTTCTCTATGTTCTTCACTTTTATCATTACCAAGAATCTATTTTCCACAGAAGTATATTTTTCAGAAAACTTTTAATAAAATTAATCTGCCTAGGATTCAACTTAGAAAAATAAATTAAGATGTGTGTAATGCAAATACAAAATAAAAACTTTATTAATATAAAATAAATTTTGCAATTAAAATTGTTTTTGTTGTTTTTTTTTCTCAATCAACCGAGTACATTTGCATTATAGTGCATTTCAAGAAAGAAAAATAAAGAAACCTATTTAGTAAAATGTTTTTTTTTGTTTTATTTTTGAATTAACATAAAAATTCATTTCCCGAAACACGACAGTTCAGGAAAAAAAAATAATCGATTCAGCAATCCAGCAGCGCCCATCATGTACTTAGGGTCCGACGGCACGAACAGGGAGACGCAAACAGTAAGCCCTTTCCGTTGCAGTTTTCTCGGTTTTTGTTGTTGTTGGTTGGTTCTCTTCCAAGAAACAATTGCTCCAACGTCTCCTTAGTTTGTCGGCAAAGCAAGCTGACACATTTCTGCTTAGTGAGTTCATTGCGCAGACTTCCACATCTGACTGATCCTCTAACGTTTTGTTTGTGAGTGGGGCGTTTAATTTTTTTGAATTAAATACGCTGATGAAGTAAAGCTCACACTTTAAAGTTGACCGTACTTCTGAGACGCGTTAAACGTTTTATCTAAACTTGTCTGTGTTCTTTCTTTGCTGATCTGAGGGTTTTTGTTTGATTTTGTTAATTTTATGTTTTATCTGTTTTTGGTTTTACTTGTAAATTGCTTGTTCTAAATATTTATATTTTTTGTTTTGTTTGTTTGATTAATTGTTGTTCTCATTGTTGATTTCTTTTGCATTGTTATTTTCCCAACACGCTTTTATCACTTTTGTATCTTTATTATGTACTCTTTTTCCAGTTACCACACAATGAATGCAACTGGGTGCTGTTTCTGTTGTCGTTAGATTATTTTAACCTTCTTCCATGCAATCAATATGGTTGAGAAAATTGGCTTTGGTTGTTAAAGCCAATGCTAGGACGATCGCCAACGTTTACCTTAAAAATAAAAAAAGAATCATGTTTTCTTAAAAAAAAAAATAAGATCAATAATATATGTAGAAAAGGGTAGAATTTAATTTTGATGGTTCTGCAGAAACGTCTTACCAAATACTCTGCAAAGAAAGTGTTATCTTACCATGCCCCTCCCAAAAAGACGGACACATTTTGTTAGAATAAGCAATGGTGTATCCAGTTTTAGTTGGGCCGAACTACTCAGTGAATACCTTATGTCAGCTACTCTGACATACCTGTTAATTAAGAGCTGATAGAACTAAGGATTTTCAGTACAAGCCAGGTGGTCGAAAAAGAGGTGGTAGCCGGTGAATCTGTTATGGGCCGACAGGAGCTCTCATATCACCGTAATTGGTTACTGCCATCGGATTATGCGAACTGCAGTCCTAAGGTAAGGCAATGGACGTGTCTCTCCGGTATGAGAGCTGTGCCCTAGGAGCTAGGACCAACTTTAATCGGTCAATGAATCACACATGACACCAAGATCTGGAATGTGAGAAACTTTCCAATCCAGATGCTACTCAGAACTTTGAGTTTGTCCTCACGCTGTAAACAGATATTTTTTCCGGAATACAGGAGATATGATGGATAGGATCAGGAATGAAGAAAAGAAAAAGTTGCGATATTTCTTACAGCTGCAATAAAACATTGCAAAAATGTTCAAAACATAAGGTGTGGGGGTGGTGTGTTATGACATCGTCTGTGCACACTTATCAAGCTTGCTGAGTTGCAAACAAAGTTGTTTCTCTTTTCGAAAGCAGTATCTTATCTTTCGACATACAGAATAAAACTTCAACGACAGGGCGGGGTTTAGCTCAATCGGAACATGAGGGATTTCTACACAACACACATTTCACAAATATGGTTCTTTGGGCTCAATAGCTACACACACAACTTTACAACACACTATACGGGACAAGTGTGGTATCTTCGACATATACTTAGTCCTTTGCGTGAAGAGGAGCAGAAATGTAGGAGAAGATATAACTGAGAATTCTTTGAGCTGTACCATGATGTTAATGTTTTACAGACAGTAAAAAAAGCGTCTCGACTACATTGGCGTGACCAAGTCAAGCAGACGTACAACAATGCTCCAGCCAAGAGTGTCATCGAATCCTAGTTTACAGGTTTGTGGCGACTAGGAAGACTAAAACTCCGGTTGAAAGACCAATTCATCGCGGTTGCAAGAGATTTTGTTCTAGATAATTGAAAGCAGCGTACTAGGGATCGTAGAATTTGGAAACCCGCCGTGTCTTAGGAAACGATCCTTCATGAAACAAAAATATCGACAAGTGAAAAGACCGGATTATACGTGAAGTGTGTTACCAAATTCTCTGATACGCCGAAAATTCCTACTGTCAATAACAATGTTTACATTTTAAAAGTTTTTTTTTTTTATAATCACTGAACTGATGATCTAGTTGCGTTTTTAAAAGACTAAGGAAGACAAAAAGATAGCTTATGAGCAAGAAAAGTAAACAAAATATAATACTTACATTGAAAGCAACATCCTGTGAAAGGATGCCGTCCATTTGGGAAATTTGTCCAAAGTCTTGAGATAAATCATGCTGTTGCGAGAGTGTGAAGCCAGGTTGTGACATATTTTGAGACATAAGTTGTTGAGTAAGTGGAATTCCAGTTCCTTGGCTATTTCGATTTTTCGAATAGAGTTTATCATTATTTCCTGAGCCATCAGCTCGTCCGTTCTTTGGTATGACTCTTTCACCGACTGCTTGACGTCGACCTTGTTTTGCAGCTTGAATAGCCTGCTGATGTTGATTATAAAAGCGAGGTGGTATATTGCTCATATTCATGAACATTCCCACAGGAACTGGCATATTATTCATAGCTGCTTGTGCACGTTCCGGAGATATATAACTGATTGAGTCGTGATGTGATCTTCCAAACATATCCATACCCATATTACGAGCTGGATATCCCATGGGATTCATGGATGCACCCGAAGGGTTCATTGGATTTAAACCATGACCAATAACTCCAAAACCAAGATTGGAATTCTGTCCAAAATTGCTATATCCACGCATTGCCGAACGATCGTACATTGATCCCGGCACCATTGCTTCCTTGGCATCACACATCATAGTGCTCATAAAGTGGGCACCAATATTCATAGTGTTTACAATTTTTTTGGGTTTCTGGAATTGTATGAGTGACTCTTTTAGGTTATTGAGCGAACCTTCGACTAAAACCTTTCGATCCTTATAGAAATTTAAGAGATGATTCCAAAGCGGCTGTTTTGACAATACTTTAGGATTGCCGACAATAATTGTTCCATATTTTGAGCGAGTCAACGCTACATTCAATCGACGAGGATCGTTCAAAAAGCCAATTCCCTGACGTTCGTTAGAACGAACACATGACATTATAATGATGTCCTTTTCACGTCCTTGAAAAGCATCAACACTTGCAATTTCGATTTCTTGATATAGCTTAGAGTGCAGACTTCCTTGGTATTGCATGTATTGCACTAAGTAGGCCCTTTGACCTTCATATGGAGTAATGATTCCAATTTGTTCTGGTTTTACACCAGCTTTTAAGAATCGCGTAGTTATTTTCTCGACATTAGCTGCTTCGGTACGATTCAGATAGGAAGTTCCCGAGCCGGCAATTTCTTCGGAGCCCTGTGTGACAAGGAAGAACATAGGTCGGTCAGCTTGAGGCCATGGGAAATCAATTTTTAGCTTGCGATCTTCAGCACAAACGCCGTTCTGTAAACTTCCCTCATAAAAGAAGTTTGAAGGGAATTGGGATAGTTCAGGATGCATACGATACTGGACTTCTAGACGAAAGGGGCGAATTCCAAGCACAACTAATCGTTCAAATAAACTCTGCGATAGACCAGCGCGAGCCGCTTTCTTGCACATAACAACGGGTCCTAGTTGACAGTGATCTCCTACCAGAATTAATTGCTTTGCTCCAAGAACAACGGGAACCATACATTCGGGTTCAGTAGATTGCATGCTCTCGTCAATTAGAATTGATGAGAACTTTATACTCTTCAGACGAGGGTCACCAGCTCCCACGCAAGTACAACATATAACATCGGCCGCCTCAAGGAGCTGAAATTCGGCAGCTCTTTTAAGCATTCGATAACGTTTCTCATCGGCTCTGCTTAATTCTCCGGTTTCATCCTTAAGTTGCTGGAGCTGTTTGAGTTCCACGTTAGTTTCCATGTTACGAATTTGATTGTGAAGTGCTAGGAAGCTGACGGGACTATCAATAGCTTCACGAGACTTAGCGCAAACTCTGACAACTTTCAAATTAGTCCTGTGGATCTTTTCGGTGAGTTGATCAACTGCAGTGTTACTCGGGGCGCAAACCAACACAGTACCACCGCTTTGCTTTACCAGCTGATAAACTATAGTAGCTGATGTGACCGTTTTACCTGTTCCCGGTGGTCCCTGAATTAAGCTCAATGGACGTTGAATTGCATGTTTAACGGCATATACCTGAGAACGATTCAAGTCGGGCAGATTTGGTGCGCTAAATAATTTAGGAATAGGTCCACGAAATACATCGTCCCAGCCATCGGGACGGCCATGTCCCAAAAGATGAGCGTATATATAATGTGAAACCGAATTGCGATCCATGGCAAAGACCTTCAGGGCCCTCAACATTCGATCGAACGACGTGCACTTCCAAATGAAATCCACTGCGAAGTTCGACGTAAACTTAATTGGAGTTCCACAACTATTTTTCATTTCTAGTCCAATATCCTCGCCATAATTATCGGGGACTTTGATAACATGCCCAATTTCACTCCATGGCTCGTGCAGTTCTCCGGCATAACGAAGTCTCAGTTCATCACCATGCATCAGCTTCATATCGCTGTCAGTTTTGGCCAGTGTAAAATAGGCTATTGTCTTTTTGTTCAAACCCACATCCCAGCGAACCTCGATATTCTCTTGGGTCTGTGACTCTTTCAACTTTTTATCATATTCTGCTTCCAAGCGCACCAATGGTCCAAATACCTTTTCGTATTGATAGCCATCTTCATAACGCAATAGAACTTGAGTTGGTTCCGTATCGATGCCTGGCTTTTCTAGATCCTGGAACGTAGCTTCAATATTTTCTTTCCACAATTCTTCTAGTTTATTTATTTGTCCAGCTGATATTTGGCGTGCACGTAACTGCTCCTGATCTGAAGGCACTTTCACTAGCCATGCCAGGAAACAACGATCGCTTATTAAAGGTTTCCACTGGTCCTGGTCCCAGTTCATGTCTTTGAGTGAATTTTGAGCAGCACAGGGTTGTCTAGAAAATAAATTTCATTGTATGTAAATAAGCCATTAGGTATATTTATTGTTTTATATCTATAATATCTATATTTTAGAATAAAATAGAAAGTATATCCTGTCTAAGAAATGCTGTAGGCATTCGTTTACCTCCATATTTATTTATTTAATTTAATTTATTCAACCATCCATTCATTTATAAAAAATCCATTTTCTATATATTCATGAAGAACAATCCGGAAACGAGATCATCAACGAGTCATCAATGAGACCAATGTGGCTTTGACTTCAATGCAAGTGACAGGATAACCTGTGGTTGATACATCAATCAACAACAAGGCAAAGCGTACTGTTTCACGCAAATTGACTAGTGCTACAGGTGACAACTACGGTGCCACATTTGTCACAGTTCGATGGATTTGTGAACGGTATCATTGCATCGAAAAAGAATGCTTTAAAATTTTTCATAATTATTAAGAGAATGTACCCATATCTGGCCAGTGTACTCAATTGAGTACACCTCAATTTCAGCATGAATTTTTTAGTGGCCGATCAACCTCCACAAACTTGGCCTGTTTTTCTAAAAAATGTTTTGATACATTAGAAAAACAATGTCAATGGATGTGGTTTACACGGATTTTGTCAAAGCATTTAGTAGGGTAAATCACCAAATTTTAATTAAAAAATTAAAAGCATACGATTTTGATGGTTTTCGTCTTATCTTAAGGGTAGGAAGCAGATTGTTAAAATAGGGGATTTTGAATCTTTTAATATTATTGTTCATTCGGGCGTTCCTGAAGGCAGTCATCTAGGCCCTCCTCTATTCGATTTGTTTATAAACGATTTTCCATCTGTTTTATCTATATCGGAATGCCTAATGTTTGCAGATGATATAAAATTATTTAAAGTTGTTAAGTCTTTAAATGATTGTCTTGGGTTCCAGCGAGACTTTATATGTTTGAATGCTGGTGTAAACAAAATGATCTGCTTCTTAATTTGTCAAAGTGTTCTGTTTTAACTTTTTCTCGTAAGATTAACACAATCATTTTTGATTATTGCCTTAACGGTTTAAATTTGTGCAGACTGAATGAATATAAAGATTTAGATTTTTTGAGCCTCATGTTAATCATATTGGCGTACGATACTAAAGCTGTTTTAGTATGATACTAGGTTAAAACAACGAATTTGCAAATTTTAATCGAATATAGCACCATACTTTCTCTAACCTTTTATTAAAGTTAAAATCATCGAATACCTACTTTATTTTTACTTGCGATATAGGTACTATAGGGCAAGTTCTGCATTTGAAAAAAAAAATCGAACTCGAGATTTTGATCAAAGTTGACATTACGATGATAGCGAAGACGAAAAAAGTGGTTCCGGCAATTCCGTCTGTCTGTCTGTATGTCTGTCTGTATGTCTGTACCTCGAACTACAGCCTAAACTACTGGAGGTATTTTCTTCAAACTCGGTACTGAAATTGAAATTTTTTTTTTTAGCTTCAAAACTAACGGTACCCCCCATACACCCGTAATGCAAAATCTTATTTATCTCGAAAATGGCTCTAACGATTTTGATAAAAAAAAATTATGTGTGATATTATGCACATTAGACTGGGCCAAAAAAATTGACTATTTTTTTTTTGAAAGATATATCGAGAATATCATTCAGAATGACAAAAAAAATTTTCGTAAAAGTTTGAGCCCTTAATATCAATTTTAAGAGGGCTATCATCGCTAATTTTGATTTTTAGTCATAATTTCATGTTTTGCGTCAGAACTGACAAAACATTGAAGTAAAAAAAATTCATTTTGACTTACTTTTATATAAAATTAAATTCCCTACAAAAAAGGTCTAATTGAAAATTTTCGTCAGACAAGCCGTTTTTGAGTAATTAAGCTTAATAAATTGTTATTTTTCTTCGATTTTACTTTTTTAATTTGGAATTTTGTAACCGATTTCGATAATTTTATATGGTAGGAAAGCCACAGCCCAAAAAAATTGGGGGGAAATGTTATTAGGGGTACCTGTCATAGAATGGTTTTTTTTAATTTTCGAATTTCTCACCAACGGCTCTAACGATTTTAACCAAAATTTTAATGCAGGAGCTGCTTTGCATTTAAAAAAATATAAACCAAATTTTTTTTTCGAAAAAATAGTTTTTGGATTTTTAAAAAAATAATACATTTTTTTTTTTGAAAATTCAATATCTTGAAAACCGATACACGATTAAATTTTTAAATCACGTTTTAAAATGTATTTTATTAAATACTAACAATTTGCATATCAATTTTTTTTATAAAAATTTTAAGGACAATTTAGTACACAAAAAACATGTTTCAGTGTGTCTGTATGTCTGAACCTCTCACTACAGCGTAAACCACTGGACCTATTTCTTTCAATCTCGATAGTTAAGGGTCTTCGGTAATTCCCTAGAGGAGAAATTGAAATTTTTTTTTTAGCTCCAAAACGAACGGTACCCCCCCTACACCCGTAATTCAAAATCTTATTTATCTCGAAAACGGCTCTAACGATTTTGATAAAAAAAAATTAGGTGTGATATTATGAACATAGGCTAGTTTTTGGTAAAAAAACAATTTGGGGCAAAATGTTATCAGTGGTACCTGCCATAGACCCGTTTTTTTTATTTTCAGCAGGAGTCCCCTTAAGTTTAAAATTTTTTTTTTAAATCAATATCTTCAAAACCTATGAACGATTATTTTTTGAAATTATTTCCTAAAATTAATATTATTTAATACTTCAAATTCGCATCCCACATTTTTCTCTTGAAAAATTTTAGAGAAATTTCTTATATAAAAAATTTATTTAATAATAAAACGATTTTTTGAAGTTTATTTGCATAAATTCATACTTTCCCGGAAACCAGACGGCCATTTTATGCTTTTGAACATTATTCCGCCCAAGCGAGGTATCCGTTCGGAGCGGAAAATTGTCCGCAACGCATACTTTTTCGGAGGTTTAAATTGCTTTCGAGGTATCCTATCGGAAAGAATAATAATACACAAATGCGATGGCGCAATTTGTTCCGCGAAGAATTTGTGTCGGAAGAATTCTGAAAAACAATTGTATTAAGTTGTCAGAAATTTCACAAATAAAGCATTTGATCGCACTTCAACGCAACTCGCCGGGTGCGTTAAAATAATGTCGGAGAAAAATTCCGAACAGCTGTTCGCGAGAATACCTCGAAGCAAAAATCCTCCGAATCGTATAAAATCGGAGAAATTTCCGCTCCGAACGGATACCTCGCTAGGGCCGATTATCTCATTAAATCCATGTTTTATATTTATAAAATGTATCTTAAATTCCAAAGTACTTTTACATAAGAGCAAGTTCGTGCGATCCAGTCATGCATTTTATTTTAGTATCGTGCTAGCTTCATTTATGACTCTTTGACATCAAAAAAGGTTCGTGTACTTGCTTTTTTACCCGAAATGTCATTGTTTTTGGTGTGTTCAGAAGCAATTTATTAAGAAAATTCTTTTAGTACGATACTAATTAGAAAATGATAAAATTAAGAATGAGTTAGTAAACTACTTTAAAGTTAGCAAGTTGTTAAGTAGTATCATACTAATGCCTTAATAAAAGGCTGTTTAAAATTTTGCGCCATTGTTTCTAAACCAAATTCTATGCTTGGATTTCTTAAGAGAAATTCTATTGATTTTAAGGATCCCTGTACATTAAAAGCATTGTTTAGTTCTATTGTTCGTCCTTTACTCGAGTATAATTATATTATTTGGAACCCGGATTCGAAAAAGTTATGTGATAGAATTGAGAAAGTTCAAAAAAACTTTCTTAAATTTGCATTAAAAAAATTTTATTTGTCTGGCAGTATCGATTCAAATTACCAAAGCAGATGTCTTTTGCTCGGGATGCAAACTCTTGAGTCGAGGCGTAGAATGTACAGTGTTTTGTTTATTCATGATATTCTTTGTAATGATATTAATTGTACTGATTTAGTGTCATATATAAATATATATGCTCCAAGTCGACCATTCAGGATAAGACAGTTTATTTTCGAGATACCTCATGTAGCTAACTATGGACAGCAGGAACCTATTTCTCATTGCTGTAAATTATTTAATATTTATTATGAAAACTTGAATGTTTTTTTGCCTAGAAGTCGTTTCAAAACTCTAGTTATAAATTTGCTTCAAAATATTTAAAAAAATGAAATTAAATTGTAATTTGTTTTTATATTAAATCTTTATTATATAAATTGAATTTCCTTAAACAAAATCTGTAGATTGTATATCGTAGATTTGAATAATAAATAAATAAATATAAAAGACCGACAATAAGAGAAAAGCAAATGACAATCAATTTAGCAGACACAGAATATAAAAAATAGATGGCTTACTTGTTGTAGTAGATTTTTTAAAACGATTTTTCATAAACGTCACTTAACTATTCCTCGAACATTTCGTTTTTATTAATGTGAATATTTAAGCCTGGACTTAACTACTATTCCATGGTTTAGTAAAACCGTGAAATATAGGTGGAATAAGCGTTCTTTATTAGTATGGCTGGTTCTGTCTAAAGAATGTAGTGATCTCATTTCGTTTTATTTTGTTTGATTGTTTTAATTATTAATTATTTTTTCAACGAATGTCGTTAGCAAAGTGCATAATCTAAAGCTCCGGAGATAAAAGAGGAGCTTACATAACCAATAAGCAATGGAATGGCAAGCTAAAACTTATGTTGGTATGAACAAAAAGAGTGAGTTGTTATGTAGCGATCTGTGGTAGTGGTTTTTCTCTATACCTCGAATTCGATTTTGTTCTTGACTATGTTGCACATTACATCGAGGAAGGATATGCAATTTGTTTTGTCTTCTTCTTCTTCTTCTTGGAAGGTAAACTTGATGCTATCATTTTGACTATTTATTATTCTTATGACATTCTCGGCTGTATTTTCTCTTTACTACGCTGAAAACGTCGTCCATATACCTGAGCCATACACGAAGCAAAAGTTCTTTGACTTTTAAACCTTTTTTGAACTTTGTCATAGAATGTTCTTTTTTTTTTTTATAATTTACGCGCACTAAAGGGATTTTGACTACCCTTAAAATGTTTTAGCACAGTGCGAGCATTTTAGGAAATTGGGAGAGGAGATACCGATGCACATTGGTTTAAATGTCTGAATATTACAATGGGAGGGAAACATAGAGTCGGGTTAAGCATTCCACATTCGTGTGGTGCGGCTGAAGAAAGAATCTCTGAATTTAACTGTACGTCCGAAATTGGGTTCAAGGGTACACTGATGGACATTCCTTGAAGCGCGTGTATTACGGTTAAATAGTTTAAGGGGAGGAATGTAGCTGGCTATTTCAATAGAACAGTGTTTATGAAAATAACGGTAAAATAGTGAAAGACAAGAAACATTGCGACGGTGCTCGAGAGTTTCAAATGTTTCTGTTATATTTATTTGTTATACTTTTGTTATTTGACGAAAAAAACTTAACATTTTTTGTATAAAAAGTTATTTTTGGTCTTTTAATAAAATAATAAATAAATTTTGTGGTCAATAATGAAACTTTTAAGTTGAAAAACATTTAACTCAAGACCACAAATTTTGTTCCAATCTTTTAAGTGTTAAAAATCAATATAAAAGTAATTTAATTGTAAAAAAGAAAATTCAAAGATAGTTTGTGTCGAGTTTGATAACGAAAGAGTAACCGATAGACTGTACCTTGAAATTTTGTTTCACTAAGTGATATTCGTTGTTCTTTTTAAAATAAAAAAAAAGAAAGATTAGACTTTTTTGTGTCCAGAAATCTACAAAGATTATTGTACGTGATGTTTCAAAGGCATTTGATAAAGTTTGAACCTTAGATCGATAATGCGGGTATTTGCATTTGGATTAGAAACTACCTTTCATAAAATAATAGCTAGTGTGCCACAGGGCTCTGTTTTGTCTTCGAGACTCTTTCTCATACACATTCATCAATCTTTTGTCTGAAGCTTCTCATCCAATAAATTGTTTTGCTTGCGATAGTACTCTTAGTTTCTCATGTTCGTTTCCCTATTCACGTCCTTGTTCTTTGGATTTAAAACGGCAGCGTATAAAAAGCTCATTAAATTATGATCTCGATAGTATTTTCAAATGTGAACCATAAACGGCGTATAACTTAATACTTCAATACTCAATGCTGTCTTCTGTCGTTAAAGCGCAAGACGCCCCCGATTTTGCTATGCATGAGCGGCACGTGTTTCAGAAGCCACCTTGTGTGGAATGATCACTTATTCGAAGTCGCCAAAAACGCTGCTAAGTGCTTAGATTTTCTTCGACATTGCAAAAAATCTGTCACCCCTTCTCATCTGGCTGTAATCTATTAAGGCTTATGTATATTTATTCAAAAGCTCAGTGGATAGAATACAAAAAGAGCTTTTAAAATTATAGGTGATAGAACTATAACAGGAACATTTGAATCTCTCCAGCACTGCCGCATAAGTTTCTTGTCTTTCATTATATCATCGTTAATTTTATAAAGTTTTCTAGTGAAATAGCCAGTTTCGTTTCTTCCCTTAAACAATTCAAGCGTCATACTCGCGCTTCAGAGAATGCCCATCCATTAATTCAGTAGCCCAATTCCGGAAGTAGTGTTAAATTCGGAAATTCTTCCTTTAGCCGCACTACACTGATGTCGATTGACTTAATATTTCCCTCCTATTATGATATCCAGACATTCAAAGTCAATGTGCATCGGTATCTCCTTTTAAATCTTCTCCAACTTTCCTCAAACATTTTAAAGGTAGTCAAAATCCCTTTAGTGCGCGCAAAATATATATAAAAAAATCCAAGCGTTTCGAAACAGAACTTATCAGCACACATGGGACTAAGCAGACGGTAGCTACAAAGTGTGAATTACAAAAAAATAAGACAATAGATAATTGTAAGGGCTCTCATGACATGCCATTGATGATAATTTGGGGCGAATAATATTCAACTCTTATCATCAATCACAAATAACTAAAAGTGTTAGTGTGTTTTTGTTGTTAAGGTTGACTCTATCTTCGGTTTAATGCAAATTTTATTTCAAGCGAATAAGTGGGTTATAAAAACAGTGTGTGGTTTCATATGAAATGACGGAAAATCTTCAAAGATTAACCAAATATCTATTTTTTTTAACTCTGTAGTTCTGCCAGCTGTTTTAGATTCCTATTATGACCTAAAATGCCACCCTCCCCCCTTATAAA
The DNA here is from genome assembly GCA_963931855.1 of Philhelius festivus. Classification (NCBI taxonomy): domain Eukaryota; kingdom Metazoa; phylum Arthropoda; class Insecta; order Diptera; family Syrphidae; genus Philhelius; species Philhelius festivus. The sequence goes on from OZ007556.1 coordinate 92,947,202, forward strand.
CTATAACAATAGGCGTTTTTCTTTTTTAGTTCAGAACAGAGCCTGAGTTGTCAAAAAATAAATTGTGTTTCTTTTCTAGTTCAGAGCGTTCAGAGCTTCGTAAATGTGTTTCTTTTTTCGTTCTGAGCATGTTCTGAGCGTGTTCAGAGTGCGCTCTATAAGCTCAGAATAAAAGAACTGAGCAGACAGAGTACAATGCTTAACACAGGCATTTGACAGATGGAAATTAAAAAAAAAAATGTCGACAGCTAAGTCTTCAGGTGTGTTTCAAAAAATACTCAGAGCGATCAGAGCACGCTTGGTTCAGAGGATGTTCGGAACATGCTCGACATGCTCGGACTCTGTTCAGAGCTCTATACTGAACTAAAAAAGAAAAACGCCTAATATATCAACGCTGTGAACACAAACAACTTTGTTTCATTTCTTGACTTGAAGCTCCACAGAAACCATTCAAATATCGAACAAATAGTTAAGCTGTTCTATTTACTTAACATAATTAAAATAGTAAACAGGTTTTATATGATCTATCAACGTGTCGACCTTATGTGCATCTATTGTATTATTTTAAAGTCAGCATTTAAAATCTTAAGAAATATATTTAATTACCTGCATAAGAGCACAACGACGGAATCTGCTTTCGCTGGTATAAAACCCAAAACGAAGACGTTGCGAACTCCGCATGAATAACATTCCAAAACAGTTTCACCTAAGGGTCCATCACTGTGTAAGGTAACCTCGCGATGTTTAGCACGTACCAAGTGATTGACAATATGGGATCCAGATGTGTTGCCCCGTCCATTGCAAAACCATTTCTTGCAGTTGTTGCACATGACCACCGTACCGGGATCATGGATACCACAATATTTACAAGCATGTGGAGGAAGTTCTCTCACGGCCAGAGCACCATCGTCGTCATCTTCTTCAAATTGCAAAGCAGCCATACCATTGGTAATGCCCGGCAGCTTGGAATGGATTTCCAATTTGCGTCCGAATGCATGGCTCTTAAAATGCAAGATTAGAATAAAGTTGTGAAACAAAGACTTTTAACATACCTGACTGGTTGCTGCAATTGGATCTAATTGCGATGATTGAGTCTGGGATTGCGATGGAATTGTGAAATCGCGAAAATCGAAATCAGAAGCCTGGGTGTCAGCCCCAATTAAATCATTCTCCTCAGTGTCGAGGAACGTTAAGGTCTGTGAACTGGGTCCATACGTGTCCACACTCATTTTAGCTAAGGTAGCAAACTTTTTTCTTTAAAATTTACCACGTTCTGTTGCGATGGGTATGTTGTTGTCGCACTCTGAAAAAAATTTAACTGCGAAAATATTCCAAGTTCGTGGGCGGTACACAATTGCTGGTAGAATGTCCCTTTTAAATGTCACTTTGCAAAAATATTTTCAAGATCCTTGTATTTTCTTGGTTGTCTTTTGTCCGATTTTAGTTCCGGTTTATATCAAGTATTTTTAATGATGAAATAAATGCGCGAAAACATCCGACTCACCAAAAGCATTTTCCGCTGATAAAAATGACCAACGAAAAGAAATATGTAGAAAGTCTACATTTGTCATCTGTCAAAACTTAATGGCCTCGAAGAAACAACAAAGCAGATGAGTAAGAAGGATGTAAGATATTCTTTGTTCATTCTTACAACCGTATTTAGGCGTAACTTGGAATTTAACATGGAACATCACACTTTCCAGAAAATTAATACTGAAATTACTTACCACGATTTCGAAAACGATGGATGGCCACGTTCAGGAATATAAAATTACAAACATTATGAAAATTAAAAAAATATTTTTTTTAATTATTGAACCAAACTGTTTACATTTACAATCTGTTAATTTGATTATCTTAAGTACGTTTATCTTACTGCATAGAGTGTTTCTTCAAATTTGTTTGATATTTTTTTCGCATGATATTTTTTGCGAATGATAGTTTTTCGTATGTTATATTTCTTGCATGATAGTTTTTCTCATTATGACTACGTTTATATGAGGTGTTGAAGCGAGCTTGAAGCCTTACTTCGATCTTTTGTATATCTGTATGAAATGAGATTCATTCGACTCGCTCAACGGTGTCGAGTCGAAATGTGAAACAAAAAACCTGGGTCGAGTTGTTTTTTTTTAAATTATAAAATGAAATACTGATACAACATGAGACGTCATTCCTCAACACCATTTCAACTCAACTCCAAATCGAGCTCTTAACTCAAATGACGAAAAACCTGGGTCGAAAATCTGACCCTAATCCAACTAGATCTTTCGATACGAAACGTAGTAAATGATATTGTTCTCGCATGATTATTTCCTGCAATATATATTAAGGGTATTCATGAAACGAGATAATTTTCCGCCTTGTAGAAATATATAATTTTTCGCAACATGTTTACATGAACACCCCCTAAAAAATACTTGCGTAAATGTGGGAAATATTTTGTGAAATGTCAAATTAAAAGTCAGAATTTAGTTTATCAGGTTTATTTCTTCACTTTCCGCACCAAATTCGTGAGATAATTTTATCAGATTTGCAGAAAGTTTTTCCCATACAAATTTTGACAGCTAGTTTCTGCAGAGATAAAATTATCTGGTTTCCGAGGTTTTATCAGGGTTTTCCGCGTTTACATACCCTTATAATAGTTTTCTGTCGATGTGATTTTATGTAAACGAAACGGTTATCAAGATCGCTTTTATAGAATCCATTAAGTTTTATATTAACATTTATTTTTAATAATTTGGTTTAATCAAGAGTGTGTTTTTTAAAATTAGAAATTCCTTCAGGCCATCATTAAAAACGGACATACAAAAAATAATATCTCATTATTTTTCAAAGTATGTCGGATTAATTCTTTAAGTTTATTTTTTTTTAATATTGCTTTTGGTTTGTATTTTTCGAACTCTAGTCTATAGTTTTGTTCAGTGACGCTGTTCCGAACAGTTTGGAGCAGTTGGAACAGAAAAAAGTACAACTTTTTTCTGTTCAATGAGAAATTTTCTGTTCTAAACTGTTCTGATTTGCTGTTTAATTAGTTTGTCTGGAATAGTTTGGTGCAGTTTAGACCAAGATTTCTTGCCTTCGCTTTTTTGTTAGAGATAGATAGAACAAATGACTGACTGTTCTAACTTGTCTGACATTTCTCATGAAAACTGTTCTGTTCTTCTCTGTCCTGCTCTATTCTGCTCTGTTCTGTTCTACTCTGAACTTTTATTCAGTGGACAAAACGTATATGTTTAAAATTTATTGATTATAGTGATAAACATTCATTTTAGATGTGCAAATCATATTTGGATTTTAAATATAAAAGTTAATCAGAGGTAACACTGCAGTTTTGTGTGTATTCACAAAATAACAAATGGAAATATGTACTCGAAAAGTAACTGTCTTTGAACTGACAAACACTGTTTGTTTTCATTCAGCGAATTTGAAAGACAAGTGGAAATATCTTAACTTGCAACCTAAATGTCAAGTTTTCTTTGAAAAACAAACAAAAATTTGACAAACGTTTTTCATCTTTTGCCAATGAAAGAAACACTTTGACAGCTAAGTAAATTCAAATTGAAAGTTATTTAAGTAGTTTGGCGAATTTCTTTTAAAAAGAGAACAACGAAATAAAAAATACCCGTGACACACATCTAGTATAGACTAGACACCAAAGTCTACAAATGAACCACATGTCGAGCAAAATGGTATGAGCGTAAGTATCTATACTAGGGTTTCTGGGCAGGTGTAGTCTTCTCCCTATCGAAAACAGAGCAATTTTTCTAAAGTGGATAAGTATTAGTTTTACTTAACGAATTTAAAAAACGGAAAGTTCTTGGCAGCGACCAAATCGCCAAAATGTTTAATATTTTGAGGGAATTATGGACGGCTTAAGGGGGAATATAAAAAATTCCCACATTCATAAAAAAAATATGTGCTTAGCTGACAGAGGATAGGAATATAAATATGACAAGACAAGCTCTCAAACTTATACTACGTTCTGCAGTGTGTCACTTAGCATAGTGTTGAAAATACAATAGTTTTTATATTATGGTACTAGATATGTTTCACGGGCATTACGAATTCAATTGTTGTGTGGACAATCGCAATGAATTAATCGTTAATATCAACATAGGTGCAGTAATTCGACAATATATCGTCGCTGTAGATCGAATACCTCGTAACCCAGAAAAGTCGATTTTTCAGAAGAGACAAAAAACTTATTATCAAATCAATGAGAGGCAATGAGAGACGTGTTGTTAATTATGCGCGTGGCTCTGCAATTATAGTTTCTAGGTTCACAGGATATTTTTCATTAGATCCGGAATTTTTTTCAAAATATAATTGCATAATTACCTAAAAATCGGTTTTTTTCTGGGTTACGAGGTATTCGATCTACAGCGACGATATGCGTTTTTCTGTGAAAATGCGGAGCCATGTAGATGATAGTGTATAGACTTAGTCTATTTGATTTTGAGTAGCGAACGAACCAAGTGCATATTAAAGTTGCCTATATTCAACATCAAGGCAGCAATTTCTTAAATTTGGGCTTGTTGTTGAAAGTGATTCCAAAATAATCTGTTCATGACTTGAATGGTATTTCAGTAGAAGCTTTGAGGCTAGTTCGAACACAAAATTTCTCACCAAAATTAAAAAGTTTTTACTATAGTTTTTCGAACCTGACTCGAGTCTTTTACAAGTATGTTTAATCGAACATTTCAGTTTATCTTAAGAAAAATATCAAATATTTACGACTAAAAAAATAATATAAAAAAAAAAACAAAATAATGAAGTTCACTAAGTTTGGTTCTAGCTTAATAGACACAAATTAAACAAAGACAAAAGACATGACAAAAGCAAAAGCGAGGTATGCTCATTAAGTGTGTGACGTCACAATCATCTACTTTTATTCGAAGAAGACCAAAATGGCGAATTGGGTGTATCTAATGAACATGCCTTGTTTCTGCTTATTGTGCATTAAAGTCAGCATTGCTGTTCTAAAGAATGGTCCAACCATAATGAAGTGAATGGTAACTATACAAAGAAAATCATCTTCAGCGACGAGGCACACTTTCACCTCAGTGGATTCGTTAACAAGCAGAATTGTCGCATTTGGGCAAATGAGAATCCACGAGTGATTTAGTGCGGTTTATGGGCTAGCGGCGTCATAGGGCCGTACTTCTTCGAAAATGAGATTGACCAAGCAGTTACTGTGAATGGTGTCGCAAGATGATAACGTACTTCTTGTGGCCAGAAATTGAGAATATGGATCTGGACGATATGTATTTCCAACAGGATGGTGCCACAATGGCTCTTTTGCGCGAGAAATTCAATGGCCGTGTTATTTCACGTCGTGGCGATGTTAATTGGCCGCCACGATCATGTGATTTGACACATTTGGACTTATTTCTTTGGGTATTTAAAAGAAAGAGTGTACGTTAATAATCCATGAAAAATTCAAGAGTTAAAGGATGAGATAGTTCGGCACATTAACGACATTGAAACTCAATTATGTCTCAGTCATTGAAAATATGGACTATCGGATAGAGGTATACCACCAAAGCCGTGACCAGCATTTGGTCGATATTTTGGTTCACACATAATTGTCATAGATCCTTCTATCATAATAAAAAGTATTAAGATAATTCTCTGAAAACTTTTTGTTTTATTTACAATAAATATCGTATGTTTTCGTTGGACCACCCTTTATCAAACAATGAATGGCTGGTAAGTTTATCAACCAGTAATTAGTTTATCCGAGACTTTGACGATGAAATAGAAAAAAATTAAAACAATGTGTATGTATTTGCTGGATAGTGTTATCCCAAGTAAGTATACAAAGATTGAAAAATGAACTTAGCCACTGAAGAAAATGATTAAAGCACAATCCAGTGATTGTTCAGCGATCATTTGCATTTTAATATACACATCTCCTTCACAACCAATTGTAGTTTATTGCAAATATACATACATATGTATGTATATGTCGATTGCATAATTGTAAACAGAAGGTACGTTACGTTAAATATTTGCCGTCGTTTGTTTTTCATAATATAGTGATTACAAACCAGGGACACACTTTATTCGTCATCTGAATCTTAAGTCCTTTTCACAGCCTATTTAAACTTAATTGTTCTTTCCTTTCTCAAATAAAACAACAGAACAAATTATTGTTATATTCTTAACTTATATTATTTAAAGATATACCACCGTATAAAAATAATGACATGGTTTGACATTTCAAATTGTTTTGACACTCTTTTAAACGCTAAGATTTAAGAAAATTTCATCAACTACATAGTCTCACATATTGTTCACATCAGAATTTGCATTTTGTTTTTAATCCTTAAAAATCATATATAATTAAATAAAAATAAGAAATAAACTAATAACTAAACCTAAATCTACAGCTGGATGATTCAATTGATAAACTGCATTTGAGTATTTAAAACTAATTCATAAGGGTTTTTTATTTTTATATAAATAAGATTCTCCTATTTCAGTAAACTGAAAATTCGTTTGCAATTTAAATAAGATGCAAACAAAATTTCCTTTTCATTCAGTTTTCTTACAAATTTATTCGAAGATTATTTTTTTAATCTGCACTTTGTGGTACTGGACCAAATGAACATTAAAAAAATACTTAATACTTTGATGAAGAAGTCTTCAGTCCAAAGTTGCATTTGGATTTGTATAGGAGAATCCTTGAAATTGTTCCTGATCCATTGATTGAAGAATTTCCTTATCAATAGGAGTTAGGCGCACCCTTTCTCTAGTGAAACTTCTATCGAAATATTGTGTATCCAAGGGATGTTTCTGTAAGAAGTTTCAAAATGTATTTTATTTATTTATAAGTTTTATTTAAATTGGAAAAAAAATGTTTTTTAAAATTTTTACCACTTGAGGTTTGAATGGTGGTGGAAGCTGTCGTTTTTCTAGAAGTCCCCAGTCGATATCTTTAAAGAATATATGATCACAAATATCACCAGCAGGACTATATTGTGAACCAACACGCCTCGTATAGTCTTTTTCTAAGAGCTTTAAATTCGATAAAAAATGATATTATTGAAGTTATGTAAAAAAGATGGTTCCGAGAATTTCCAAAACACCTTATTTTAGGATATTTTGAAATTGTCAGAAACTTATTTTTTTTTGATTTCAAATTTTATATGTACTCGAACTTATCAACAAATTATAGAAAAAAAAACTTACGCCTTTCAAAATGCTGGTTGCCTCGTGTGTTATATAAACTGGAAACCATGGTATTTCATTACATATTGACCAAAACAGTTCATCCTCATCACATCCACTGAATGGCGACTGCCCAATTAACATTTCGTACAGCAAAACACCAAATGACCACCAGTCGACATTTTGATTATATTTGTCACCCTTTAAGTTTTAAAAATTTTAATCGTAATATTTGATTTAATTTATCATAGAATTTCTACCTTGATTATTTCAGGTGCCATATAGTCTGGCGTGCCACAAAAACTGTCCGCTGTCTTATCTAAATATATTTGGAGTTTACACATTCCAAAATCTGCAATGCGAACATGTCCATCGAAATCCAATAAGACATTATCCAATTTAAGATCTCTGTGAATTTTAAAGCACACAAAATCAAAAGTAAAATAAAATGATAAATTAAAAAATAAACTTAATAATTAACCTGTAGATTATTCCTTTTTTATGTAAGAACTTAAGTCCTGATATAATTTCCGCTCCATAGAATCGAGCTCTGTCTTCAGGAAATCTTCCACTTTCCTGTATATGAAACATGAGATCACCGCCATTCAGGTACTCCATAACAAAAAACAAATGACTCTAAAAAGATGAAATAGGTTTAAGTTCAAATAAATGGCGCAAAATTATAAAGGGATTGTCTAATTTAATTAACTTTAAACACTTTTTAATTAGTATCGTATTAACATAATTTAGTACGTCACTAAAGCGGAACATGCTGCTTCACTTGGTGAAATGTCGGACCGTTACTGAAAATTAATGGAATAATGAAGAAAGAAGATTATCTTCGTATTCTAGAGGAAAATTTACTAAACTTCGTGGACGAAAGCGCATACCCAAAAGATGAAGATTTATTTGAACAGGATGGAGATTATAAGCATACCGCTAAGATCGTGAAAAATTGGCTCGGTAGGCAAACCTTTCAAACGATACAGTGGCCTGCGCAAAGTCCAGACCTAAACCCCATAGAAAATTTATGGGCTCTTTAAAAAAAAAGACTGGAACGGTAGGATAATGCACCAAAAACTTTAGGCGAGCTTTGGTCCCGGATTCAGACAGAGTGGGCCAGCATTCCGCACGGACTAATCGAAAAATTAGTAGAAAGCATGTCCAAACGAATCAATGACGTGATTAAAGCCAAGGGCCTTTGGACAACATACTAAAAATGTAGTACTAAACGCTTTTATTTTGACAGTGCAGAAGTGGATACATTGAGTTTTTTTTATTAAATGAATTAAAAGTTAATTTTTCTTTTCAGTTTTAAAATACATACATATGTTTTTATATTTTTGTTTCTTAAAAAATAAAGAGTTTAAATCGAAAAACATTTTTGTAATAGCTTTATTTTTGCGAGTTTTACAGCAACTTAAAGTCAGTTTTGAGCATTATGTATCCACATATGCTCGCCACTGTATATACACATAAATACCTACACTCACCGAAATAATTATAAAGGCGGTATTATTTGATGCGTTTTTACATATATAAAGCGAATTATTTTTTTGATTTCTATATAAATTTAAAAAAAAATATTTGTTGAATATCTGGCAACCCTTTTTTTTTGTTTAGTGCATGTTAAATGAATTAGAATAGAATGTGACTAAAAGTAAAAAAATTAAAAATTAATTTTTTTGGGAAATCATTGTGTCGATTTTATAAGAAATTGTTTAAGTTATTTTAAAATGCCACGTGGAAAATCTTTGACCCAGGAAGAAATTGGAAAAATTAAGGCATACCATGAAGAGGGGTTGTCTAACCGGGAAATTGGAAGACGATTAGAAAGGTCCAGCTGTGTTATTGATAATTTCGTTAACAAAGGTGACCAGTATGGTTCTCTTAAAAGATCAGGAAGAAAGCCATTGGTATAGCGAAAGAGCCAAAAGGGAAATAAAAAGAGCTATTCTCCGGGAAAATTTGTCTGCAAGAGAAATAAAGGATAAAATGAACTTGGAAGTGGGGGTACGACGAGTGCAGCAAATAATGAAGGTGGAGTTAAACCTTTCCTATGAAAATAAATGCGGAAAACCTGCCCTATTACCAAGACATAAACTTGCTAGGCTTCGCTTCGCAGAAAAGCATAGATTTTGGGACGAGGAATGGAAAGCCGTTATTTTCAGCGATGAGAAAAAGTTTAATTTGGATGGCCCAGATGGTGTACACAAGTATTGGCGATCCAAAAACGATCCCAAAATAGTGCGTCAGCGTCGAAATTTTGGTGGTGGGTCACTCATGGTTTGGGGAGGCATAGGGTACAAGGGAACTACTCCTATTTGCTTCGTAAGCACAAAAATGGATTCTGTGTATTACATTCAGCTGCTCGACGATGTTTTGGTCAACTTTGGAGAACAAATAGCCACAACAGATTTAATTTTCCGGCAAGACAATGCTGTAATTCATCGTTCAAAGAGAACTAGAGAATTCCTGGAGTCTCGGAAAATCAGAACACTCGATTGGCCAGCCTTAAGTCCCGACCTAAATCCTATTGAGAACATGTGGTCACAGTTATCATTAAAAGTTTTTAATCATGGCCGCCAGTTCAAGGATTTGAAGGAATTAAAAGGTGCAATTCAGGAAGAGTGGAAGAAGATTGATTCTGCTTATGTTCAAACCCTTATTAACTCCGTGCCAAGACGTCTGGAAGAAGTTATAGCCATCAAAGGGAACCATACTCATTATTAGATTAGTTAAAAATGAAATGGCGGTCAGCCATCAGACGAATAGGGGGAACAACATGTAGCATACGAAAACATGCACGTGCCGTAACTATTCGGGACTGGTGGAAGTGTGATCATAGCCTCTCCGCGGCGGCCGCTAGAAACAAGCCTTTTAAAAAAGGTTTGGCTAATATGATCAGGCTGGTTCCTCAGGTTGGCGACAGGTTAATTCCCTGTCCCGTAAAACTAAAAGAATTACGAGACCGACAACAAGCCTCGGAAACGGACTGATCTCACGACGACAACCCACGCAAAGAAAAAGGAAAAACGATTTACGAATTTTCTTATGGAACGTACGATCGCTCTATAGAGCTCGAGCTGCTCAGCAGCTAGCCGATGCCCTGTCAAAGTATAAAGCTGACATAACAGCTCTTCAAGAAATCAGATGGACAGGGAATGGTGTTTTACAGAAGAAAGAATATGACATATACTACAGCTGTCATACAAAACACCATGTGCTCGGGGTAGGCTTCCTAGTCAGCGAAAAAATGAAGTCTACTATCATCGGCCTTAACGCTATAAGCGAAAGGCTATGCACCCTTCGCGTGCGAGGCAAATTTACGAACATCAGCCTCATTAACGTTCACGGACCTACGGAGGAGTCCTCAGACGAAGAAAAAGAGACTTACTACGAACAAGTCGAGAGGGCCCTCAATGCCTGTCCAAGGTATGATGTTAAAATCATCCTTGGGGATTTGAACGCAAAAATAGGTCGGGAGCCGGTATTCAGGCATTACGCAGGCACCCATAGTTTGCATGAGAACACTAATGACAATGGACTTCGAGTCTTAGAATTGGCAGCATCGAAAAACATGGTCGTTGCGAGTACCAGGTTCCCGCGTAAAGATATCTACAAAGCCACCTGGGTATCACCTGATGGAGTCACTCGTAACCAAATAGACCACGTGTTGATAGACCGTCGCCACTACTCGAACTTGATGACGGTACGAACGACTCGGATCACTATCTTGTTGGTATGGTTTTCCGAGGGCGGATTGCCTTGCGAAGACGCATTGCATCCGCCGATCAGGTTCGAATCAACACGGCTGCCCTGCGCAATGAAAACACCAGTAACACCTTTGGTAATGCGTTAGGACTCGCCCTAGAAACACCTGACTTAGGGAGAGTAAGTCCTGGAGCCAGTATGCTGGGCGTAAATGAAAAGTGGACACGTCTTAAAAATACTGTCATTAGTACTGCCAACTCCATCTTAGGCAGCAGTCGTAAAAATCGGAACGACTGGTTTGATGATGAATGCAAGCTAGGGACTGAACGTAAGAATGTACCGAGCAATGCAACAATCTCATAGAACGCGGGCACGCGAAGAGGAATATAAAGAGCTCAGAAGAACAGAAAAACGGCTTCACAGACAAAAGAAATCAGCCTGGGAGAAGAACCTAATATGTGAAATAGAAAACAGCCGAGAGCAAGGTCCGCACCAGGCGCGGAAGTTCTACCAATCCGTCCGAAACATGACGCAGTACACACCACGCTGCACATACTACAAGGACGGAGAGGGAAATCTGATCACCGATCCTGAAAGCATACTGGAGCGATGGGAAGTGTACTTCAATGAATTGCTAAATGGTCAGCTCACTGCAGAAGTGGAGGCTCCACTACTTCAAGAAGAATACCCTATGTTGCCGCCACCAAGCATAGAAGAGGTTGAGAAGGCTATAGGCCGGCTGAAACAGAACAAATCCCCTGGAGCCGATGGCATACCAGCCGAATTATTTCATCACGACGGGCCAGCCTTACGTCAAGCAATTCATGATATTATAGTGCACGTATGGGAGCAGGAAGAAATGCCAGAAGACTGGCGAAAAGGCATAATATGCCCCATACATAAAAAGGGAGATGTCACAACGTGCAGCAATTATAGATGTATCACGTTGTTGAGTACCGCCTATAAGATACTCTCCTCTATCCTACAAGACCGGATAACCCCATACGCTAAAACCGTCATCGGACAATATCAGTGTGGTTTCATTCCAGGCAAATCAACAACTGATCAGATCTTTACCCTTAGGCAGGCGATGGAAAAATGTCTAGAATTTAACATCCCAACATACCATCTGTTTATAGACTTTAAGGCCGCCTATGATAGCATAGCCAGGGTAGAACTTTACAAAGCCATGAGAGAATTCGGCATCCCAAATAAATTGACACGACTATGTAGGTTGACAAAGACCAACGTAACAAGCCAAGTAAAAATAGCCGGATTGCTATCCAGACCAATCAAAATCTTTAATGGACTCCGACAAGGGGACGGTTTGGCCTGCCTCCTCTTCAACCTGGCGTTGGAGAAAGCAATCCGTGACTCTGGCACGGCAACAAGAGGGACCATCGTCAACAGGTCCAGCCAGTTACTAGCTTACGCAGATGACATTGACATAATCGGAAGAACCGAACAAGCTGTACACGATTCCTTCATCCAGATCGAGCAGGCGGCACAAAATCTGGGGCTGCACATTAGTGAAGGTAAAACAAAGTACATGGTGGCGTCAAATGCGAGAGGAACAGTTGGTCAAACAATCAAGGTTGCGGAGCACGAATTTGAAGTGGTGCAATCCTTTAAATACCTTGGGTCAATAGTAGCAGCCGATAACAATATAGAAGAAGAAATACGCGGGCGGCTTATCAAATCCAACAGAGCCTACTATAGTCTGTCAAAGCTTTTCAAATCCAGAAATCTCACCATAACTTCAAAACTGCTGCTGTACTGGACCATAGTCCTGCCAGTACTCACATATGGATCCGAGACTTGGGTGCTTAGCAAAAGGCACTCCGACCTCTTAGCTGCGTTCGAGAGAAAAGTCTTAAGGAGAATTGTTGGCCCCATATGTGAGGAAGGACGATTCCGGAGACGGTACAATCATGAATTGTACGCAATCTACCTAGAAGCAGATATCGTGACAAAAATTAAGCTCGGTAGACTCCGGTGGGCCGGGCACCTAGCTCGCATGAGCGAAGAGGAACCTGCTCGGAAAGTTCTTTGTGGTACATTCTATGGTAGACGACAGCGTGGTAGACCATGCTTGCGCTGGAGAGATGGCGTAGACCAGGACGCCCGAAGCCTTGCGGTGCGCAACTGGATGGCGTCGGCTAGAGACCGCGATAGGTGGAGAGACTTGTTGAAAGAGGCCAGGACCGGAACCCGGTTGTCGAGCCGATGATGATGATGATGAAAAATGAAAAGAAGATAACTGCCTTTATAGTTATTTCGCAGTGAATTATTAGTTTTTTAGTTAATTACTCCTTAAAATCAAAGAATAAAGAATCAAAAGTGTTCATTTACTTGAAATAATTTTTTTTGTTAAGTTTTCTTAAGTTTTTTAAACAAATTTTATACATTCGTTTTTTATTTCAAAAATCAACACTGCCTTTATAATTATTTCGGTGGGTGTATATCTAAAGTGCAATTATTGATAAGGATAGAAATATGATTTTTTTTTTCTCAAAATATAGATTTTGATTAAGGGGCCAGTTATAGCTATTGTTGAAATGCATCATTGAAAATTTTCATTCCCATTTTTAAAACGAATAAACAAACTGCAATGGCTTAAATTGGTACCAAAATGAAGCTAATGAGTAGTAGAATTTGTTTACTCTATAAAATACAAAATTCTGATTTAAACTTTCTTTTAAATCCACTTTTATTATTTCACTGAAAGAAATCAATTTCAGTGAACATCTGATTTTCGTTTTTTTTTTTTTTATATATTATACGCGCTCTCAATTGGTTATGAATACCCTTATAATGTTATAATGTTTAACACTGAATGTGTTCGATTCTCTTTCTATTCTCAAATGTCAGTTTTCCTTTCAATGATAAACTCTAACGTCAAATGCGCATAGAATTCGTTATAATCAGCCACTGACAGGATCTTTAACTGAAACCAATTTTTCAATGATTGCTATAACTGGCTTGTCAAAAGAATAAAGTCAGCATTCCACTGATTTGTTTCAATGATTCATTTCAATGAAAGCTATAACTGGGGTCTAAGTGTACTCGTAAATGTGCCGACTAAAATTTTCAAAGACGATTTTATAACATACTTTTTTAACGAAACTTGATTAAGTTTCGATAAAATTTTCACAATTTAAATTAATTAACAAACCTAAAATAACTTTTGTACACTGAAAGCTGAAAATTGTTTTGCTATTAGAACAGGGATGGCTTAATCTGTTAAAAAATTAATATTTGCAAGAGTGATTTTAAATCAAAAAATGAATCAATTCAAAATCGGTATTTTGACAGATTCAAATAAGAAAATTTATTGATTTATTTTACCAGTGGAAAACCACATTAGTGTTTATCATTTTTAGATAAGATTAAAATCATTTAATTTATGCAAAACTTTCACAAATATTTAAAAATAAAAATACAAAATATTGGAAAGCCTATCATTGCCGTCTACCGATGGGACTTACATCAAAGGGCACCGTAGTGCCCAGCCAAGTTCTGGCACTACACCCTTTTTACAGGAACAAACTCAGGCGATTTTTGAGCCTTCCCTATCTTCAGTACCAATGAAGTCAGAAACTTAAAATTTTGAATATTTGCTAAGCTAGTCAGGCACAGGCGCCTCACCAAACTTAAATTTTCTAGCATAAGCGGTTCCTGAGATAAAAGGCCTCAAAAATCACAAAAACTGTAACTGACTGACTCAATGACTGACTGACTGACAGATCATCAAAATTGTGGAGCACTTCGCGACATCGTAGAATCTTGTAATTTTGCACAACGGTAGGTCTTGTCATGCAAGCAGAGGAAAAAATCGAAAATTTGAGGTTTACCATTCGGGGGCGTGGTATCTGCCCACTTTCTGAGAAAATGTTTAATTTATATGGAGCACTTTCGATTGCCGTAGAATGATGAAATTTTGGTAGAGCGTTATAGCTTTATGTACAAAAAATAGAAAATCTAGGATTTTTCATTCGAAGTGTATTTTTATTGTCATTTTGAAACTATACATGCATCTTGAAAATTCATGACTTTTCTTAGAACTAGAGTGCTCGATTTGGTACTCTATGTTATGTTAACATGAATGAAAAAAGAAACATTTGCATATCTGGAAAAATTATGAGTTTACATAACTCTTAACCAAAAGAAATAGGAAGCTATAAACTAAGTTGATTTTAGTAGGTAGAGTCCACCCTTCTATCTTTCCGTATCTTTTGAGATTTTGACATGGCAAAATATTAAAATCTTTGCAAAAAGGAGTGAGATCAGACCAAAAACATAAATGTTAAAAAAGAGCCAAGTTCTTTTATACAAAAACCTTCGTGTAACAAGTCAGCCGTGAAAAGCACTGAGATCTAAATGTACGATAAGTTCTTACTTCATGGAGGTTTAATACCGAATATTTAAAGTAGAATAATATTGAAACAGCTACAATGTAATAGAAACATTTTATTATTTAATGATTACTGACTAAAATTTGATGGACTTACTTGGCAAGGTTTTTTTTCATGCCCAATTCGAAAGGTTTTAAGAACTTGACCAGTGAACCCATCAAATTTTAGTCAGTAATCATTTAATAAGTGACAATGAGGAAATGTGTCCGGATAATGTGCAGCTTTTCGAAGAAGGAAACATGTTCTCAAATGAATTAGCTAGTGAAATTCAGCTAGAATCAAGATTTGATGATTTAAATTTATCAAAAGCCTCATGAAAAATACGGCGAACCGGAAATCGATGTTGTACCGAAAAATCCAAACAATGCAGCATCAACATCCGAAAACGTAACTTCAACATCTAAAAAAGAATAACCATGGCTTCATTATAAGTTGCAACGGTGGTCATAAGGTCATCGATTTGAATTTTCAAGAAAAAAGAAACAATAGATGTTTCAAGTGAATATATAAGAACTTATGGTATTCATTCATTTATTAGACTAAGAGCCCACGATAATTTTTTGGTTTGATTGATAACAAAAAATAACAAGTTTAGTTAGATAGTCCTTTAGTAGTTATTTACAAATGTGAGCGTCTTGCATGCTCTAGTGGGAGCAATAGTGAGTAAAACTGATCCACATATTCTCAGGAATCATATCCGTGATGTCCTCAATACAGATTGGAAATAAAAATGGACTCAATGTCTTACCATATCGAAACCCAGAATTAGTTTCAAACCATTAGCTCCGAATAGAGCTCTGAGCAGAGTCCGAGGATGTTGAGCATGTTCTGCACATCTTCTGAACCAAGCGTACTTTAAGCGCTCTGAGTTGTTTTTGAAACACACCTCAACCCTTAGGTGTCACCATTTTTTTTTAATTTCCACCTGTCCAATGTTTGTTGTAAGCATTTAACTCTGTCTGCTCAGTTGTTTTATTCTGAGCTCATATAAGGCGTTTTTCTTTTTTAGTTCAGTATAGAGCTCTGAACAGAGTCCGAGCATGTCGAGCATGTTCCGAACATTCTCTGAACCAAGCGTGCTCTGAGTATATTTTGAAACACACCTGAACACTTATGTAGCTGTCGCCATTTTTTTTTTTAATTTCCATCTGTCAAATGCTTGTGTTAAGCATTTTACTCTGTCTGCTCAGTTATTTTATTCTGAGCTCATAGAACGCACTCTGAACACGCTCAGAACATGCTCAGAACGAAAAAAGAAACACATTTTCGAAACTCTGAACACTCTGAACTAAAAAAGAAACACAATTTATTTTTTGACAACTCAGGTTCTGTTCTGAACTAAAAAAGAAAAACGCCTATAGCAAACTCACACTCTGAACACGCTTAGAACGAAAAAGTCTTTATATGAATGAGTCGCTGGGAAATTGAAGATAAAAAACCTCCATAGACTTTGTATAGAGAATTAGCAATTTCTCGAAGAAAAGGAAAATGAATTAAAAAAAAAAAAACAATTTTTACTTAATCAGCATCCTATTTTTAGTTTTAATTAAAAACTCGAATATTTAAGTAAACACAATCTGCACTATAGACCATGTTAATTTTTAACCCAAATATTAGAAGAAAGTAATAAATTTAGTCTTAGCTAAGCCCTTAAAAAAAAAAAAAATACCTGAATTATTGTTAGTAAAATATTTATTTTTTTCTTCAAAGTAAAACTCACCTCGGTTTGAAATGTACAAAACAAATGACACAAATATGGATGTTTTGTTCCCAAAGCCAAGACCTTACGTTCTATAAGAGTGCATTCAACATCATCGTCTTCAAGAACTACGTCTTTTTTTAAGCACTTTACTGCATAATAAAAGTCCGTATTTCGCAGTTCCGCTAAAAGGACCTTTTCATTGTGGTAAACAAAAAATAGTTAATTTCTTTTCTTAGCAATAACTACGTAAAAAAAAAAACAAATTATATTTACCTTTCCAAAACTGCCTTTTCCAAGCACTGCAAGGAAATTAAAATCTTCAACTGAATATTTCTTAAATCTAGGAATTGTAGTGGCCGGAGCTGTTATTCGTCCTGTTTTTTGGAATTGTAAGTAAGTGTACGAAGTTTCTAATTAAAAAAAAAAAAACAATTAGATATAGAATAAATATGCAGATGTTTTTACAATATCACAGTTTATATTGCTGAGTTAACTTCCTTATGGCTTATTATTATTATTTTTTATATAAAAACCGAAGTCTCAGCAGACATATAAACTGTCATTAATTTGTCGTCATTTGCAAACATGAATGTTATAAAAATTGTAAAATTGTACTTAATATAAAAATACACAAGTTCATCAAAGTATAACAAAATAAATAAATTTAAATCTTTGCTAATACCATCGTCGTTTGATTCAATTTTGAAAGCTGGATTCAGGCTGAGAGGTGAACATGGTGAGTCCCTAGTTTCTCGTGCTCCTTAGGTATTTATAAAAAGAATAATAAAATAATAAAATTGTAATAAAATGACTTGTAAATTTTATTTTTTAAATAAAAATCATTTTAACCAATAAAACAAACCAATTTTTTTTGTATATATTTTTTTTTAAACAATTCATCTACCGCTCAGACCTGTTTGCTTAACGATGCATATGTTTAAAGTTCCATATTAAAATATAAAAAGAGGAACAGTTTTGAACTTAAATATACAAATATTTATCTTCAAAATGACTTAAGGGGCCAGTTGTAGCTATCATTGAAATGCATCATTGAAAATTAATTTTCATTTCCATTTTTAAGACGAATAAACAAACTGCAATGGCTTTAATTGGTACCAAAATGAAGCTAATGAGTGGTAGAGTTTTTTTACTCTATAAAATAAAAAATTCTGATTTAAACTTTCTTTTAAATACACTTTTATTATTTCACTGAAAGAAATCAATTTCAATGAACATCTGATTTTCGTTTCTTTAATATGGAACACAATCGTTCCATTAAATGTGTTCGATTCTCTTTCTATTCTCAAATGTCAATTTTCCTTTTAATGATCAACTCTAACCTCAAATGCATAGAATTGGTTATAATCAGCCATTGACAGGATCTTTTACTGAAACCAATTTTTCAATGATTGCTATAACTGGCTTGTCAAAAGAATAAAGTCAGCATTCCACTGATTTGTTCCAATGATGTATTTCAATGAAAACTGGAGCTTAAGACCCCTGAAAAGATTGTAGTAAGCGTTTTATATTGAACTTTATTTTTTTTTTAATTTCGTTAAAGCAAGCAAGTCTTCGTTATTTAAGCAGAGAGTTATGTATGGTTGTATATGCTTTAAGAGTTTATCATTCAATTTCTTTTTTTTCAAAATACCTACTGTTAAATCATCTTTAAAAAAAATTAAAAATAGGAGAGCAAAATGTGTTTCATAACACGCCTTCGAGTTTTCTCGAACGAATTTTCTAAACTAAAAATTCATAAATTTAATTTTAAAACTAAATGAAAACTTTCAAAATAAACTTTCTTTGCATAATGTTATACCCAGCAGCCTACAAAAAGAATTGCAAGGCGCCTTACTGGCTTAAAGCACATTTTCTTTAATAGTTACGAAATTTGAACATAACTTTTAGGGTATCCGTTCACGAGTCTATCGTTTTTGGAGTAAACATTGCATCAAAAACACAAGTTTTCCCAAAAATTATTTTTAAACCAGATGTCACTAACCACGAGTAACCTATCCAAAACTAGTTTAAATTCATAGATGAACTAAACAAACACAGCTTTTGAAATATTCAGCGCCTATCAAACGTCAAAAGAGACCCTGATGGGATGCTTTCAAATTTGTATCCACTGAACAATTATTTTAAAGTCTGGACGTATTCATGAGCATAAGACTATTTGAACAGGCTATAATGTTTATCATATTGATTGACAATATTCATAAACAATATTGTTCGGCAAAGCATGGACGCAGTTTTAACGACATTTTGAGTTACTGTATTATAAAAACTACATGTACCTATTCTGTAAAGAAGATCTTAAATTTTCCGGAGTATGATCTCAGAGATGTCCTTAGGTGCTTCTAAGGTGGGAAAGGAGGAGGAGGAGGAGGAAATCTTCGCAGATTAGTAAGTAAGCACAGCCTCCACGATGTAACTACAAATAACAGCTCCGATTAGAAGAATTCGCAGCAGCTTCTAATACGGTGATAAGTAGCACAAGCACAAGGATCCAAGGCTAAGGATTCACAATCCAACAACAATCAATAGCCCGAGTATCGCCATGTCATCAAAGAGGCAGCCGAAACCACCGCAGACTACCAACAACGACAGAGGAAGAAGAAGAACCTATAGTATTGGTATGATAATGAATGCCTTCATCTTAAAGATGTGAGAGAGTAGCCAGAGAAAAGAGGAGAAGAAGATCATGCATACAGAAATGCACAGCCGCTCAATTTAAGGAGATCGAAATAACACCCGGAAATTTGAAAACAAAAAAATAGCCAAGCAACTGGCTGCTTGTTCTAAGATCAGAATGCAGTTTATTTGAAACAGCGTTAGTAACCTAGACACCAAACAATAGGGAATAGTATATATATAATAGCATTTCCAGCAGCTGCTTAATGGGCATTATTAACAAGCATAGAAGAGGTAGGTTTAGCTACAAGAAAGCTTATGAACAACAATACTACATTATTTGATGGCTTACGGGTAGAACTCTCCAAATACGGAAGCATCAAATCATCAGAAAAAGGCAATCATGCTGCAAAATCTAACGATACATATGCCTGCTAAACGTCGCATATATGATCCTATTTTATGAACTGTGTGAGTGTCTTGTACCATTCTAGTCGGCGAGTACCAGTGTGTCTTCTGAATCGGCGGATTCTGGAAAAGACCAACGAATTTCAAGACCCACCATCTTTTTATCGACTTCAAAGCCACGTATGATAATAATTACGATGGCTCAACTGAGAATCCCTGGAAAACTGACCCAACTATGTCACGTGACATACCCAGTTAAATGTGCGATTAGAATATAGCTTTTCCGAATTCTTTCAAACATGCACAGGGTTTCGGCAAGGAGATGCACTATCATGAGACTTCTTCAATCTACTTTTTGAGCAGATGGTGCGCAGAGGGCACTGTTTTTAATAAATATGTGCAACTTCGGGGGTATTCGCACAAAATCGATATCATTGGCAGTTCCAAAAGAACTCTAATAGATTCCTTCAGGGCGATTGAAGATCAGGTGAAACTTGTTGGTCTTGAAGTAAAGAGTTATCTTAGCAAACCGATGCCACTCCAGTATGGCCAAACAAATGGATAAAAACTCTTCACGTGAAGGACGAAGTGCATCCAAAAAGAGATCTTTATTTAGAAAGAAAAATTCATCGAAGGATATTTGGTCACGTCTGCTAAGAAGGTGAATGGAGTAGAAGATAGGTACGCGGCAGAATTGGTACGCATGAAAAAAAACTAAACTCGTCGGAGATCACATTCTTTGTGGACAGCCAAGCTGCCATTAAAACTTTAGCCAGTAAGACTATAAGATCCAAGACAGTAACAAAATGCCGAGACATGCTTAACAATATTTGTAACACTAACCAACTGGAACTGTTGGGTTCCTGTACATAGTAATATAGAAGGGAATGAAATAGCCGATGAACTGGAAAGAAAAGGGTCAGTATCGAATAAAAACAGTAGTAGCCATTTAAATATGTGACCAAAAGTCCCGATTGGCGTGATTAAAAGGAAAATAGACCTAATAACAAAAGAGCAAATCAATAACTCCGTCATCTCTAGAAGCTTATGGCCTAAAAATAATGAAAAGGAAACTCGATATATTTTATCGCTGAGTAAAAAGAACATTAGAATCCTGATAGGTGTACTAATGTGTCACTGCGCCATTGATACAATAGCCACTAGAATGGGTGCATTTGCACCCGGCCGAATTCTGTAGGAGCTGTCAGGATGTCGAGGAGATTGAAACCATTAAACATCTGCTCTGCGACTGTCCGAACCTCCAAACAAATCGCCTCCGTTACTTTGGAAACAGGTTTGTTGGAGAACTGGACGATCTAACGCAGGTCTCAATGGCAAATATGAGAAAATTCATAGTGAGCACAGGCTGGTTCGCAAATGAAGACATTACTTTAGAAGCATCTCTGCTTTTAATAATAAGGGATCACAATTGACCAATAGGCCCTGTGTACGCAACAGCCTCTGTGCTGTGCACGCCCCTCCTAACCTAACCTATTGATATACTTAATTTGGAAGTAGTCGTGTCCATTGTTGTGTGATTATTTTTTTTTCAGAAAAATTAAAATATTGATGGAATTTTTTTCGGCCATGCTGCTACTTCTTGCTGACAGATAAAAAGGTTTTAGTATTCTTGTATAGTATTATTTGTGCAAAATTATAAACAATTAAGTAAAATGCTAAAGCCATTTTAGTAAGATACTAAGTTAAAAAGAAGATTGTGCTAATTTTAAATGTTTTTATCATCTTACTATCTTTTAACATTTTACTAAAGTTGAAATAACAAAATGGCTACTTTAACTTTTAGTATTTTAGTACATTCATATGACATCTGCATTTTCCTCAAAAAAAAAATGTTTGTCAATTTTATTTGAAATAGCTAAATTGTATAGATATAGTATCAAATGTTTTCGCAAGACGAAGATTTAGATATGTTTGAAGACTCAGCTTCATGCAAAAAAGTGCAATGTTTTAAGTTCCAAACAGCGATTGAGAATTTTACTCCAGGTAAAGCATTGACAAGATAACAGTTTGGTTTTTGTTTGAAAACCTAAATATCTAACACCGAATTATAAGCCGTGGGCTTCTGATTTCCCGATTAACAAGATGCATTACACTTTTTTGGGAAAAATATCTATCAGGCAGATAGATGTTGGTAAGTTAGCTTTCTAATGGAACACAAAGATATACCTTTGTACAACAATTGATCTTATCACCCCGACTCCACAAGATATCTGTCTCTCCAACTCAATGTCTGATATCTCAATCTCTACATTTTCTTATTGCTTTGCTAGGCAAATTATGTCATGATTTTTCATTTCTATCCCTACTGCACAGGATGTGTTTTGTGCGGACAACAGAAATTAGCAAAAGGTAAAACTAACAAAAATTATATATATTTGCAAAGAAAAGAATGCGCATCTACCTAAAGTATAAATAAATAACACCAAACATAACTTAACGCACGAACAAATGAATAACATGACACGTTAATGTATTTACTTACAAAATAAAAAAAAATATTTGCCGACGGAATACCTGACAAGAACCAACCAAATGAGAAGACACGAAATAATGAGACAAAAGTACGAAAAAAAAACCATCTGTCAAATTTCATATCAGACATCTATATCAAGACAAAACCGCTGACATAGATCGCTGACATCCCATCATAAGAGGAAATATCGCGTCTCCATTGGAGATTTCATATCATGATGAGCATCCTGAGAGAATTTATCTCCTGTGGAGTTGGTGTGTATAGGAAGGAGCATTATGCGCGAAACAGATTAAACCAGCAACAGCACCAGCATCGTCAACAGCAAACATCACGCTGACCAGCAAACATTTCTCAAACACATTGCCACCAGCAACGTCATTTCATCTGCTTGACATTTCATATGGAAAAAAAAGATTTTCATTGTGGTGCCACTGAATATTGCTGTGGGAAAGTTCACAACACCGCACCAGCAACAGCAAATTTAGGACTTTGGCCTAACGACGCTGTTGGCGTTGCTGTTGCTGTTCTAATGTGTGTTGAACAATTGAAATACATTGGTTCTAAATTAATGGCGGCCGCTGTTGCTGTTGACGGTGCTGTTGCTGGTTCAATCTGTTCCGCGCTTTACATGGAATAACAAAATAGCTCTGTTCAACCAGCTTTCTGGTGTTCATTGAGATTGAAAAAAATTCTGCACTGACTTACACTGATTAGCGTCCATTGAGTTGAACTAGTGTGCTCTAGTTTTGAATATTCTGCACTATCTTTTGAGCTAGTGCAGGTTGGTGAAAACTGTCAAAATCATCTGATGTCATTATCTGATTATATATTGTAAATGAATTAAGTTGAATTACGTCCGCGCTTTGTGTTTTTGAATTAAAATTTAAAAAAAATGCTAACTTCGAGTGAAGGACAATCTCTGGTGATTCACTGTTCTCCCAATACCAAATGAGTTACAAACTCTTTTTCCGACTAAAGAGGAACTACTTCACTTAAATACTGGGTAATGCAACTTCTTTTTATTTTAAACAAAGAGAACACTATTGCGTTTCTTCATCTTCAGATTCAGAAGAAGAATCATAAAAAATCTTCTAAAATTGTATTTTTAATTATTCGAATTTAATTTTTCTTGTTTTTAACATCTGACGTATGACGTTTTTGCTTGAGTTTGCTCTGACAGTTTTCATGAACCTGCACTGCACTACACTACTCTACACTGGCCTTTTTCTGATTGAACACAACTAATATATTGTAGGTTGTCACTTTGACTTCTTAGTTTCTGACATTTCAAATTATTTGGTCCGTTCCCCAGATGTCTCAAACTGCCATTGTTTTACGTGTTCAGACGCACCGTTTTTAACAAAATTTTGCCCCAATATCTTTAGTTTTCCTTGCAAGGCAGAAATCAGTTGTATGCCTATAAACTATATCATTTGTATATTTAGTAAGAAAATGACGTCTATCGAATAAATGACTATTATCGTTTAAAATAACTGAAAACAAAAATGTTCGCAATATACCCATGTTGAAAAACAATTAATGAAGCTGTATCTAGCGGTAATCCCTCGCCGTAAGGTTTTCTTGTGACCTTAATGAACGAAAAGATAACATTTCGATACCATTGAAATTCCTTTCTTTCCATTAAACTATTTCTATTGAGCTACAATTATATTTGCAAATAAAATAAGGCAAACATTGAAATAATGTTAATGAACGCAATTGAAAACAAGCAAAAATTTCTTAGACAATTATACAACAAGGAATTCCGGACGTTGTGTACCTATTTAAATAAAAAAATCGACCACTTGATATTCACAAAGCACTTTATTTTTAACATAAGAGATATACGCTTTTAGCGATTTCTACCACTTATTCTTGCCTTCAATACTCATATACATATAGCAGCATACATAACACACACTTTGCTTGAAAGACTTTGTTCGTACGGTTTTCAATTTATTATTTTAAACATTCCCATAAATATTTTTAAAACTAATTTTTCTACACAAAACAAAAAGACATTTGTAACTAATAATAAAAAGAAATACAAAAACATTATAAGATTTGCATACCTCTTTTAACACATGCTAGAGCTTCTACTATTAGTTTTTGATTTACACCACATAAATTAGCCGTTAAATGTTCACATTTCTTATGACAATTAACGTCACAGTCTAAAAAAAGAGGTTTATTAAAATATATTGTTTGTAGTGTACATTATGTCTATAATGAGGTTATAATCAATTTTTAGCTTTTACTATAGGAGTATATTTTGATCTCACTCAAGCTTAATATTTAAAAAAAAGGAAACATGATGTTGGCCACAATTAAGACTCTTATTTAAATTTTACCAAAAGAAATTAAAAAAATCCCCAAAAATAAAATGTTTGAAAAAAAAGAAAAAGCAAACAAAAACTTTGAAGTATAATCGTTCGTTTTAAAAATAAAATTTTGTTTACATTTTATCTTCTTTTGCAAGTAAAATAAATAAAAACAAAAATATTGTTAAATTGTTTCTTTCACCGAGCCCGAGACTGACGACCGATGCTGACGTGTAAAAATAAATTATTGAATTTTCTAGCATCTCATGAATTTAGGTGGAATTTCGTACTTTTTTGTATAAACTTTTATTTCCTAGAGAATAAAATACAGAATTCCAACGAATATCATCACATTGTAGGTGTATTTTTCTTTTTTAAATTATGATATAATTTAAGAGTTACGTTTAAATAACTATATATCCGTTCGTTAGCTTGTCCAAAACTAATATTTTCTTCCAATTTTAGTCCAAAGTCAGTTAACGTTCATATAAAATTAAATGTATGAATTTATGCAAACATAGGTCAATATTTTATTATTAAATTAATTTTTTATATAAGAAATAACTTTAGTTTTTCTAGAACAAAATTTGTGATGCCAATTTTAAGGATTTTTTTGAAAACCCAAAAACTATTTTTTCTAATATTTTGTATACACAATATTATTTTAAATTCAACGAAACTCCTGTACAAGAAATTAGGTAATTAATGAGAAAGTCGAAAATTAAAAAACCGGTCTTATGACAGATGCCGTTAATTACATTTTCTCTTAATTTTTTTTTTACAAGAAAGGAAGTTGCATGCCATGCACAGATAATTTTTTTTATCAAAATCTCGAGTCAGGTTGCTTTGGAAAATAAACTTATTAGTAAGTGCCTTGAAACCTTACATAAGTTTCACTTTGCATACTTATTGACTTATATTGGGCTTCATTATCAGTTCATCATCATCGGTTCTAAGACTGGAGTCGGTTTGGATGTTCTTCAATAAGTTTCTCCCTCTATCCAACATGTCAACCAGTTTTCCATCCATATTGGTAGAACAGCTCCATTATGTCTTTTCTAATACTACGTTTTCACGAAAAGGTAATCCGAGATTTAAGGCAAGAGATTTATGTTGTATTTTCACCGTAGTAAAAGATTAAAAAGAAGATTAACTTTTACAGCATCTAGCAAAATGGTAATGGTGTTTCAATTTGTCTTATAAAGTTGAAGCGAGAGAAAGAAAGTTTCATTCGTGCCAAACAATGAAAAATCATAGAGATAGCTTAGCACGATATGGATATTAGGTCAGTTCGAACTATAGAACAATTGATCCAATGAAGATTTAACAAGATTTATTTCTTATCTACTAGACTTACGAAATAAATGTATATGGTAAATCCACTTAAATCCAGGATTATCTGTTGGTTAAAGCGTAGTGTAAGATGCATAAGTTTTCCATAAAGGGTTTCCTATTTTTAAATCTGAATAAAAAACACCGGCTCCGCTGGGTGGCACGCATTCGAAACGTCAATTTTCCCATAACTCTGGCGCATAAATCATGCTGAATTTGACCAATGGCATTGATTTTGTTGGCTTAACCTGTGATTTAAGAAAGCTCAATAAGAAGTCTAACGAGGTCAAATCTCGGTGGCTAATTCACATCGTCTCCGCGTGAGGTAAGAATATTCGGAATAAGCACATGCAAAATGTCCATTGTGGCACGGACTGTGTGATACATAGCGCCTACCATCCTGTTAAAACCACAGATCGTCAGTGTCCATATCCATCCAATTTGGGCCAAGATAAGTTGACAATCATTGTATAATAGGGATAGCCTTTGACTTCGATGGCCTGGCCAACGTCGTTCTCAAGTATGGACCCACGATGTCACCAGATCAAAATCCACACTAAACAGTGATCGTGTGGATTGTGATTTTGTTGTTGACAAACCTATTCATTCAGAAATGGACCTCGTCGCTGAATATGATTTTTCCGACGAAGCGCGCGAAATCTTGCTCGAACAAAAGGCCGATTTTTATAAAACAATTTAATCATTTGCACACGTTGTTGAACGCTAAAATTTCCATGTTCATTTTTAATTGATGACAGCCAATTTGACAGCTGTTTGCTTCACCAATATGGCTGCGATTATCTGTCAAAGTAAGAAAATTACTATTGGTAAAACTTTTAGATTTATACGTATCTCAGCGCGGAAATAGTTTTCATAAGACTTTTTGAATAGCGTTTCTTTATATTACGTTGGTCTGCAAAATGTATTAATATTAGTTTCTAGTATTTCAAAGGTTTATACGTATTGTCCTGAACGTGAATCCCATCCCACAATTCCTCAATTAACTCAAATGTAAATAAATGGTTTTTCAATAAGGGTAGGAAGATATTGAATGAACCTGCGACTTCAGAAAACCCCACAAGAAAAAGTCTAGCGGGGTCAAATCGCATGACCTTGGTGGCTGATTCACGTTACATCAGCGAGAGATAACCTTACCCTCAAATCGTTCATACAGAATGTCAATCGTGGAGTCCGCTGTGTGATACGTAAAGAGGTCGTCGTTCAAGACTTGTTCTTCAATTGATGTTATTTTACATGATACTTATTACGTACGAGTAGTTACTTATTTTCATTATGTTTTATCTATAGGAGGAGGATTTACTATTATAACTGGATTTATTCATTGAAAGTGCTTTTCACCATTTCTACCTTCGAGATGAAATGACTCAATGGCGATCGGAGGAATGCGGTTTACCCGGGATCAATGATAATCATTTCGCAAATGCCAAATGTCGAGGCTCAGTTCCCTGTTAGTTTCGAAGGTAGAGCTCCAGCTCATCTTCGACTCATTAAAGAAAAAGAAGTCAGCAGGAGTCAATGGTATATCCAACGTTAGTTACCTTCGAAGGCAGTGGACATTTATATCACACTGTTTAACAACGCACTGAATAATTATCCAGTGCAAGTAAGGACAGTTGTGGTTCATCCTCTTTCGAAAAAGGGAAAGGATAACTCCAATCCGGCGAATCTCCGGTCGATGAGTATTCTTCCGAGTATCATTAAGGTATTCGAAAAAGTTATTAATACATTTCTGTCCAAATTGGCGGAGAAACACCATATCATACCGGGTATTCAGCTGGTATCTGATATCTAATGGAACAAAACTTAAAGATAGGCATAAGTAAACCAATATTATATAAGCTTTATGACATGCTCAATGGAAGAAAGTTTTTTGTCAGAGTGGTAATGTAACTTCTCGCACAATTTTCAATATTAAGAATGGTCTTCAGCAGTGAGCGGTCAATTCGCCGATTCTATTTCATTTATACCCGAGATCTGATAGGTACTGCGTTTGCCAACGACCTAATAGAATACAGAACTCGAGGTTGTCAAATTTTTTTTGTTCAGAATGACCTGGACAAGATTCAGCAATATTGCGATGATGGAAGTTCAAAATCAACTATCAGAAATCTGAAACTATTCTGTTTAGGACTGCGCTGCATGGAGTTTCAAGGGATAAGAGAAAGAACTGGCGCAAGCTAGTAATCGTAGGGCAACATGGACAGCCACTGGCGAGTAAAAGTGTAGCAAAGTACCTTGGCATCTGTATTTGTATTTTGACAGACATATAAATGCTGCTCTGACCAGAGCTAGAGGAAACTTTGCGCTGACGAAAAGTTTTTTTTACAGAAGCCGGCTTGATAGCAGGGTGAAGTCGATTTGCTACATTTGCTACCTCATCCGACTAATGATTGCCTATGGATTTCTCGGTGTGGTACAACGTTGCCCCATCTAAAATTGAAAAGATTCAGGTGTTTGAGAATGAGTGTCTTAGACGCTGCCTTGGATTACACAGAACACCAGAGTCGGAGTAGAAAGGCGGGCTAAAGTGCTTTCGGTTCAGTAGGACTGTGTCCGATCGGTACCGGACGGACAGGGTAAGTGAATGCGGTGAACTGTCTCGCAGAAGGTGTGGGTTCAATTGCCAGCCGCTGAAAAAAGGTTTTTCAGAAGTGTACTGCTTCTTCCGAGATTATCTTTTGCCATAAAAAGTGCTTCTCATTTGGCCTCTAATTGTTTTTATTATATTTTAAAGATAAAATCGCTCCATTTTGAATAAGGAAGCACAAGAAAATTGCATAACCGTCTATTGTACATTTTTGTTCTTAAACTGATTTTAATTCAATTTTATTGTTAGTACATAATAATAATAATTAAAAGAAATTTCTAATTTGTCTTTTTTTCTTCTAAAAATAGTTCTAATGAAATAACATTATATGTAAGGTCACAATCGATAAATTTAAATATAGCTCAGCACCTTCTACATCCGCTTTGGCAATCGAGATAAATCACCTTGATAAGCGAGACAAACAAAATTGTATCTATGATTGTATAACGGCAAACAAAAATAAAAAAAAACTATAAGCGTTTAAATAACATCATTTAAATTAAATGTAAAGGTAACTATACATATCATCAGCTGCTGTTAAGGAATGCGCTATTTCGTCCAATATGATTAAATGATCTTTAAATCAGGTACGGATTGAATTTTTCGAGGGCCTTGATGTGATGACTTTGAATGAGTTCACCATTTTAACAATTTGTTCTTATATTCTACAAAACTTTATCTAAAATATCCTAAATAATAATTATTGATATACAAAAACACTAAAAATATTTTTGAATGTGGCGCTTATCTATACAGTTTTTCTGCAGCGAGGATTTGAATTTACAATATATATATCTACTTATGTGTTGTAATTAGCGCCTGTAAAAAATAAATAAATAAATTTGGTGGAACAACAGCTCCAGACCAAGTGACTTACAACTCTCAATCATTCGTGTGTGCTTGTTACCAGAAATGGAGGGGACCGACCGTTTCTGAATGAGCAGCACTTTTCTTGACAAGTGATACTCTTAGAGGATTTGTCACAATTCCTCGCAAGAGGCAGCTCAACCCTGAAAAGCCTTTTTTGAATGCAGGCTAAGAATCGAACTCGAGACCTTCTGCATAACAGTCCAACGGACTTATCATTATGCCAAACAGTATTAGCGCCTGTATTCACTGCAAATTCAGAAAACATAGTCAGTGCCAGCCTGTTTGTAAGAATAAAAAACACTTACATACAAGCACTTCTTATGTTTTGTACTTAAATTTTTTTGGCAAAAAAGCTTTTTGTTTATTTTTTGATTGTTTTTCTTCTTTTTTTTTGTGTATCAGATGAAATGAATCAAATAATTTGCGTCATACATTGCATTTAGTTTACAATATCACAGTACTACCACACACATATTTCTCTTTGTTAATATAGCTTCAATAAAAAACATATTTTGAATTCAATTAAATTCGAAAACGAGTAATATCCGTTGCTTTAAATATTTAACATAAACAAATACTTAAAACTTTGCTTAAATCATTAAATCAAAAGTTCATTGCTTTGTGTGTAAAGAGTAAGTTACAGATCAAGATAATTGCTTTGATGGCGGTTAATGAAATTTACAATTCAAAGTTTTATTTTTGTTTGGAATAACTACATATGTAATTGAGATAGATAAATCTGAAAAAATACAAAGATCTAAACGTAATAATAAATTAAATAAATTGAAAAAGCAATAACTAATCAAAAAATCAAGTTTACTGGTAAGGGTATAAAAAAATAAAATATTGTACAATAAACGAATTTCATACAATTCTAAAGCTTTTAGTTTAGCTAAAACAAAAAAGGGTGCAAAATAAAGACTTGCAATATGGTATGGAGTTGGGCTTTTAGTTTAGCTAAAACAAAATTTTACTACGTTTAGTTCTAACGAAGAACTAAAGAAGATTGAAGTATGTATTTCTGTATGAAACTGCATGTGAGGAGAACCGAATGAGTAACCTCCAACCACATTCTCCATTTAGAACACTTAGACATTTCCCTATGATATGAAACTTTTATTAAAATACAATCGTCTGATTTCCTGCAAGATTGGACATAGTGCAAGGAAATGAAAGATGTTTTCAGTTTGATTGAGATTTATAGTATTTACTTTATTTGATATACATAAAATAAAGTTTATACCGATAACCATATATTGGTAGTAAATACTGGATTTATTCAAGTAAATACTACCACTTTTTCCGAAATCACTAGTGAATACTAGCCGAGTCTTTTTCGCAAGTCCATATAGAATTGTAGAAAAAAACGACACCGGGACTAAGGAACTACTTTCTAAATAGCTGGTATATACATGTAGATAATATTATTTTGGCATCGAGGTTTTTATCGGGTCTTAGATTAAGTCTCGAAAATTATCTGGATTTAGCTAAGTCTGTATAGACTTAAGTAGTTGTTGCTTTTACATGTAAATCGCTTAGTCCCCATGTCGTTTTTTTCTACAATTCCTTATGGACTTGCAAAAAAACATGCCTACTGTATACAAAATATGTTTACGTCAGTTGGAACCCGTAGTTTTAAATTCTTTTATATTATTAATCGTTCTATCCAATTCTTCTTTTGTAATCACTCTTGTTCTGTTTTAAAGTCATTCCTAACGTTGGGTTTAAAATAAAGATCTTATTTACTTAAATATATTAGTATGATTATTAAGCCTAATATGAGCTTTAAAACACATTTAAAGAAAAAGTGCGCAGAAGCAAAAACAGTTATAAATTTCATATGGAAAATACTCTTTTGTAAAAGTAAGTAACAGCATTAAATATATACAAAGGTGCAAAATTTTGAACATTGCTCGTCTAAGAAATAAAACCGGCTCTACTTAACACATTCGTTTAGCTTGAAGACTTTGTCTAACTTCATCATAATTTTAAACACGTTAGACAACTCCTCTAACTAAGGTGTGTTTTACAAGAGAACCTAAGCGAATTTACGTTGAACAACCCTTAATTTGACAGATGAAGAAACTCAAACACAACTAAACAAAAAAAAAACAGAAACAACTTCAAACTAGAGCTGTGCCAATCGATTCGATTCGATCTTTTCAATCAATCGTTCACTCAATCATAATCACTCTTTATAAAGCTGTTTCGTTCCGAACGAGATAAAGACCAGAACGAAATGTTTTCAATCGTTTATTCAACTAAAATATTTTTCTCCAATTGTTTCGTTCTGACCGAGACTGAAACAATGTGAAAATAATCGAAAGTTTAACTTTTTTCGACTACGTTCACGCCATCTTTCATTATATATAAAATGAAGAATATACTTTCTGTTTCATTTCCATCCCTATTTGGTATTGTGAATTAATTGAGAACAAGTTGAATGAACGAGACATAACTTTTTTTCGTTTGTTTCGTTCATTTTATGTTCATCGGTTTCGGTGGCAAGAGATTGACATTAGGATTAATTCATATGGTCATATTTTATGGTGATTGCAATCAATCAATCTTTTTGGTGAACGGTGAATGATTGACACAGCTCTACTTTAAACCAAATAGTTTTTTGCCAAGAAAAGATAAAGATTTTAATTGTTTATCCTTATTTACATTATTTTAGATGGAAATGAAGTATATATCGCTAATTCACAAAATAAAACTTAATTTTGGTGTTCCAAGGTGCAAATTCATTTGGCAATTCACGTACATGCATACATATGTATGAACATTTGTAGGTACCGACTTCTTTGTCCATCGCCCGCCACAATATTGCAAAATTTAAGATCGTTAAGCTATTTTGTACGATTATTCCGCATTTCTAATATTCAGTCTATTTACAAAGCACATCTTTTAAAGAATCAAATAAGACATCAGTAAACATTTTTATTTCGATTTGCTTTGGTATGAAATGGCCATTGTCAATATGGATAAAGTATACTTTTAGAAGATAAAGTAGCTATTTGCTACTGTTAAAGTTAGACGAGCTCTTTATCGTTAAAGTATAGTTTATGTCGTTTAAAATTAACAAAAAGTCGGTTCTCGTTTTAAACATAATATTTAGAGTCGACTCCCATTCTAAAATTGATTAAGAGCTGGTTTTAAATGTTTAAAACTTTGCTCCATAAGTCTTTAAAAGTGTTGTCAATGCAAGCTTGTGCTAGGGAAATGAAGTGTTTGGTCTGGAAATCTCTTCCGAATATATAGAAAAGGTTCAACAATATTTTTTCAATAGGCTATTTAGAATATCTATCCATACATGTTGAGTCCAGACTTCCACAAATCACATATTTACACATTGAATTAAAAAGCTAGTTACGACTTACGAGTACATTCTAAAATTTATGAAAATGGAAAAAAAAGTTTTTAATGGATTTATTTAAGGAAAGATCAGAACCATTTATTACATAAGAAGATAATGGGTGTTTTTTTTGTTGCTATTTTCATTTTGGCAACACTGCTTTTGACAGCTCACGCATGTTTCGTGTTTTGTGTCACTGTCAAACATCTTCAGTTTGGTCTATAATTTAACCATGAATCGTCTTACAAACGAACAAGGCTTGCAAATTATTGAATTTTATTATCAAAATGCGTGCTCTGTTAAGAAATTTCATCGCGCTTTTCTTCCATTTTACGGTCAGTTTAATCGACCTACTGAGGCAACTATTCGGGCTATTGTGACTAAATTTTGCACCAAATTTACATTATTGGACATTAAACCACCAACACGCTTACGTAGAGTGCGAACTGAGGAAAATATTCCTTCCCGATCGGTTTTACCTTGTCGTGGTGGGGAGGCTAAAGTCTATTTCTCCGGCAATCCAGCTGGGGATTTAGGCAACTAAGAAAACCCAAAAATTAATGATCAAGGGAAATCACGGCCAAAACTTAAAGAAAAGTAATTTAGATAGTGTTCTCTTTTGCTATGATGTTTGGTTTCAGCAATCTTGGATAATTGATGATGAATGATTAAAATAAGAAAGATTGCTTAAGACTATTGTTTCTAGTTCATTGTAAGGCGAATAAAGACTCATCACGGGTTCACACTCTTAGTTGTTGATTTCTACTTTGATCAATTGCTGGGTGTGTGTATTCAAGGATTGACAGGCCCTGAGTTTTCCAGTAACTCATCGGGAAGTGATCTCACGCTAAATTCTGGCACCATGAGAGATAGTGCCCAGGAGGTAGAGGGCTGTTGCATCTTGTATGCTTGGCTTGGACCTAAGCCTACCCCTCTGCTTCAGACTATCCATGAGGTAGGCCCCCTAGTGGGAGCATCATGATGGCGAGGTTTATTCCGAATGCGGAGACATATGGTTTTCAAGCTTGCTTGAATTCAAAAGGTGTTAGATAGACCTCGCCTTTTAGCAAAAGTGTGCACATGCTGCAACATGTCACAACTTTGCTACTGATATTGATATGGCTTCGGCTATATCAGAGCTCATGATCAGCGTTTAACCTGACTCCTATGTTAAACACAATACGGTTCTGAGGAAAATATCGCAGCTGTATCGGCCATTATTAGTGATGACCGTGAATTATCGATTCGGCGCCGTTCGCAGCAATTGGGCCTCTGTTACTCCACTACGTGGAAAATTTTGCGGAAGGATTTAGGTGTGAAACCTTTCAAAATACAGTTGGTGCAAGAAATGAAGCCGAACGATCTACCACAACGCTGAATTTTCGGTTAATAAGCTCTTGAAAAGTTGGCCGAAGATCCACTTTCTTATCGACAAATTGTGTTCAGCTCATTTCTGTTTGAATAGATACGTGAACAAGCAAAACTGCCGTATTTGGAGTAAACAGCAGCCAGAAGCATTG
The DNA here is from genome assembly GCA_963931855.1 of Philhelius festivus. NCBI lineage: Eukaryota > Metazoa > Arthropoda > Insecta > Diptera > Syrphidae > Philhelius > Philhelius festivus. The sequence goes on from OZ007556.1 coordinate 92,981,748, forward strand.
CAAGAGCTACCAATGCATCCAAAAAAAGACACTGTTTTGATCCGGATTATGGGCTGGCGGAATCATTGGGCCGTATTTCTTCAAAGATGATGCGAACCGCAACGTTAGTGTGAATGGTGAGCGTTACCGAGCGATAATAACAATTTTTTTTGCGCAAAATGGAAGAGCTTGACTTGCATGAAGTTTCAACAAGACGGTGCCACATGAGAGGCGAGTTCGGTGAACTGTTTATTTCACGTTTGGGGCCGATCAATTGGCCGCTTAGATCGTGCGATTTACCGCCTCTACATTATTTTTTGTGGAGCTATGTTAAGGCTCATGTCTATAGCGACAAGCCCGCTTCGATTAGCGCATTGGAAGACAACATTGAAGCATTTATTCGTGAGATACCGGCCAAAATGGGACTAAGCGGATGGACCAATTGAGGCGCAGCCGCGGCCAACATTTGCATAAAATAATCTTCAAAAATTAAATTATATCGACCGTACTATTGATTCAAATAAGGATTTCATTCATTTTTCTGAATTGTATTTTTTTTTTTAATTTCCGATAGCTCTTAAAATATCACTCGTTAGTATTTGAACATTAACTTTGATCTTATGCGTATGACATAATGGTAAATACTATATCGAAATTTACTATCGTGTATGCATATGACCATTTGTATATATTTCATAAACTGAATTTTTTGATAATTTTCTTGCTTTGCCCAGCAATTTTGAAGTTTGAAAACAAAAATATTCAAAAACTGCTTTAAGTCGATACCAACATTTTTCCCAAAACTTGGTTTTGAATGTATATGATTATATACATAAATGTGTAGATAATTCTTACCTATGTATTTGTTATAATCACTTTACTATTTAGATATTTTAATTAGATTATCATTTATAATTTATTGAATCATTAAAAATTCTTAAGTATTAGAAGCATTAAAGTCTAATGTGATAAAAATTTATTTAAATATTTATAATAAAAACTTATTTTTATTTGACTTTTTCTTTAATAAAAAAATAACATTCAAAACGCCGTATTTTTGCAAACAACCCCAGATTTGCAGGTGCTATATGTTATAAATAATACATCGTGACACTTGTACATAATTCAAAAATATCTTTTAAAATTAATTGAAAAATGTTGTTTTTAAAAATAATAATTAAATATCGTGACAGAATTATTTTGGAGACGTTTCAAAAAATTTTGCAAAAAAAAAAAATGTGTGTGATGATACAAAACAGTGAAAATAGTTGAGTTTTTTAAAGCGTCACAACAAGAAATTATTTATATACAAATTATATTAAATTTGTTTGTATCCTTTCCTTGGCAGTTCCACGTGCTGGTGAAAGTTAAAAATATAAAGTACGTACATATTTTTATAATTTAAAAAGCGTGCAGCTTTATATATTATCTACATATGTATGTTAATATATACACATCCATATTATTAATAATTTGAAAATATAGTGTTTTATAACAGCAATGTAGAGTTCATATTCCGGTGGTTTGTTTTTATAAATGGTTGATAAAAGATTATGATTCATGAGTATTCTGATTTTATTTTTTTTATATTCAAAAATTAATTTAAAAAATGCTTAGAGAGACAAAATTTTTTAAACATTTTTATACATGATAAAAATCTTTTGATGTAATTTTACTATTTATTAATATAATTATAAAAGAATGTTTGTTTGAGTGAAGGACAAGTTGAGCCAAGACAGAAAAAATTGAAAACAAAATATAAATAAACATAAACACTAATTTGGCCTTTTCAATAAATTTTTATTTTAACGCTATAGAACTGGTAGTCTTATTTGTTCTTGATTTAATTAATTAATTAAATCTTTTTTTTTTTTTTTAAAGCCTATTAGACAAATTTATTTCAGATTTTTTCATTTTGAGTTCAATGAATGAATAATGAATTAAACCTTCAATTATTTTTGTTTGTCAAGTTGACATTAAAATTATGAAAAATAAAATACACAACTGTATTGCACGATGCCAGCAGACGATTTCGGGAAACTGGCTCATAGACGAGGAGGCCAGGTCAAGGTCGCCATCGATGCAGCTCGGGATGATCGCTGTGTCGTCAGCAACATACTGAGAAATCGGGTTTGCACAGCTACTGAAGCTCGTACGCGTCTTTTTGAACTAAGGAATGTTAGTGTGAGTGAACACACCATCAGAAGAAGTTTGGCAGAATTGAATATCAGAGCTTTCCGACAAGCGCGTGCCCACGAATTATTCCCACAGCACCGTACAGCAAAATTTTGTTTTACGCGAGAATATGTTAACTGGACTGCAGAGGAATGAAGGGACGTCCTATTTTCAGACGAAATCAGAATATGTCTACGAGGTCCAGATGGACATCAGTGTGTCTACAGGCGAAAAAACGAAACGGTTTGCTCCAAACACGATGACCCAAAACAGTGGGTTACCAAGGAGGGTCTATAATGGTTTTGGGGAGGCATCAGTTATGAAGCTCGCACGGACCTTGTTGTGTTCGATAGAGGCATTGTGAACGCTCAGATATATGTGGAAAACGTTTTGTAAGACAATGTGATTTCGTTCGCACCATTTATTGGTGACAACTTTCGGTTAATGCATGACAACGCACGCTGCCATACCGCAAATTCTGTAACTAACTATACCTAAATGAGGTCGGGATTCCATGGCCATCATGCAGTTCAGATATCAACCCTATCGAGCATATTTGGGACAACCTCAAAAGACGTCACCGAGCGAGAACACATGGCCCTACCAAATTTTTAACAACATCTCTTCAGCCTCTTTCAGTTTTTTTTTTTTTCAAAAACTTGTTTTGTGTGTTAATTCTTTAATAAACGTGTTTATTTTTCTCAGAATTTTTTTTTTTGTTTTCTCAAAGTTGGCTTACAACATTACTTGCAGCCAATGTCCCATTTTATCAAAATTCTTGGAGATGTTTCCGTGAAAAATAAGATTTTCGAAACCTATTTTTTTATCATTTTTATGATGGATACTGCGATACTGTTTTGGACGAATGTTGATCGACACATCCTTCCTCACCCCCAGAATTTCACTATCGCTCACTGCCCAGATACAAGCAACACTTCAACTTTGAAGCTCCTGCCAAAACTATACCTTAGAACTTAGATGGAATCAGAAATTGATAAATAAAAAAAATCTTTTTAAATACAAATTGGTCAGAAATTTAGAATTGGGAATGCAGTGATAAATTTGGAATTATTGGATGTTGTCATAAAGAAACTTTACAAGAAACAAAGGAAATACAAGACATAAAGACATCGGCCAAAATAAAATGTGTTCAGTAGTTTAAAACCCTTTATAAATGAGACTCGCCAAATGTCAAAATAACTAAGCGGCAGGAACTGACAGAATACTAACAGAGCACTACAAATATTCAAAAGAAGAGTTCTTAAAGATGTTTACAAATGAGCGCAATGTAATCTTCGAAAGAGGTGAAGTTCGAAAAGGCTTTTAAGAGGCTATCATTTATGCACTGCATAAGAAAGGAAATATGAATGATTTCAATAATTATGGAGGAATGAACTCGTCCACAAAAATTCCCATATCAAAATTGCAAGCAAAGGATCACGAAAAAGAGGAGTACTGAGTGAATTTCAAGGTGGATTTTGTGAAGGTTGCTCAATGGTGGATCATATCCTTACCTTATCAATAACTATCCGTGCGAACACAGAAAAAAAGCAAGAAAGTATTTGCATTTTTTTATAGCAGCTTTCGACACAGTTGATCGCAGAGCCTTATTTTATAAGCTGCCTAGGATAGGAATGTCGAATAAATGCATCAAAGTTATTCAGAGTTTATATGACACTACTATTTCGAGTAAGTGGGAACGACAAAAAATTTCTGAAGAGTTCGTGACAGTAGCAGGACTTAAGCAAGAATGAGGTCTTGGCCCAGATTTGTTCGCTTTGTTCTCAGACAATCTAGGTCAAATCCTTCCAGCATAGACTATCTGAGCAGGAATTCCTATTTAAATTTTGATACTGATGACATCGTTATCATTGGAAAGACCCCATTGCATTGCAATTAATTATTATTGCAGAATACTGTAGTACCTGGAATTTTATTGTAAATTTAAAGAATTCGAAAGTAATGATTTTTTGCAAGGGACATGGAAGATATCCGAGGAATGAGCAGTTTTTGTTTACTTTGGGGAAGAAATAAAAGTCGTGTAAAAGTATAAATATCTCTTTTGATAAACATCTTTCAGAGAAACTTGTCAGTGTCACAAACGCATTAAGCAGAACTTCCAAAAACTGCATGGCTAACGCACTGATACCACTTAGCATTAAGTATCGTTTTAAATCCATGGCAAAGTCGATTTTATGTTATGAAATACAGGTGTGGTGATTTATGGAATCAGAAAGCGTAAAGAAATTTTTGAGATTGCTTCTGAAACGACTCTTTAGACTTCCACACACTACGCCAAAAATGTTATACCCTAAAACTTGAAAATGCGATCTACATTATGACTTTCAAATAGAAATTGTCACAGAAGTGGTTAAAGACACAATCATCGACTGTGAAGTCATACCAACTCCGATATGGAAACCGTCTTTAATGTTAGAGACAATGTTCGGAGACTTAGAAGAACCAAGCATTATTTGCTGATGGTCTAAAAGCTATGGAAAAATATTAAAAGTTTAAACTTTCCCTAATGTGATTTTAAATTATGAAAGAACGATCATTCTTCGATAGATTAATAGATTGGTTCTGATCCCCAACTTACAAAATTGCTTTCTATTTCTGAAATTTAAGAATCATTCGTAGCTATATTGCTCACATAACCTTTCTTGCTGGAAGTAAAGATTGACATAGTTCATTGCCTAGATATTCTCTGGAGCATTTTTTATCACCTATATAGGCGTAATGACTCAATTTTCCTTTAATCATACTATGTTCATACTATAAAATCACAGTGCAGTTTATACTCCAATAGTCAACCTAAGAAAGTGTTATAAAAGTCTTAATTTAGTATCCGATTCTTCATTCCTATATCGCTTGTATAGTTGAATAATGTAAAGGCTTATATCTGCGAATGTGTATGACAAATAAATTTGATATTTTTATACAATCACTATTGGACAGCTTTAGTCAAGACACTCAAATTTTCCGTCAGACTCTTACAATGGAATACAGTTCCTATTGCACCATTATAAAACTGTGCAAATGTATGCACAAAGGTATTGTTCGAAAGGGATAATTCGGGTTTTCCCAGTCAAAATGAGTCATTGACCTAGAGTTTACCACGTGTTTTTTCCAGAAAATGTGAATCAAGCAACATACATAAAAATGCGCAATCTGCGTAAATCAATAATGACGACTGCAGTCTGCATAGATAAATTCTACGACAGGGTCGAACGATCTTGTTCTACTAATATTCTATTTGTAAACATTTTTAGTAGCAATAGATAAAAACAGATGCCATGTGATTTCTTAAGCAATTATGAATTCATGCTAAAACAACATTTATTAGTCGCTGTAGCGTTTTTTTCTAAATAGGTTTTTATATACAAAATTAAAAAAAAAAATTCCATTAAAATCCGATATGCCTATAATGAGAAATTCAAAATTGGAACATATATTCTAGGTATTCCATAAATCTAGCTTTTTGTCACAGCTTATGCGAATTAACTTTGTAAGATTATCGCTATCTTCTATAACGATTATTACTAATACTATAGTCTTAAGAGTATCTATAAAGAAAGCCTATATGTGTTTATAGGAGATATTCCAGGATAAAAGTGAACCCAATCCAACGCCAGGTTTCACATATATGCCAGTTTGGCCGGGCAGGTAGCGAGAAAGATTTTTGGTGTGATAAAACCCGAGTTCAATTAAATTTTTTATTTTCTACATTCTCCTATAAGCATTTTATTTTTGTGGCGATAAATCTTCTCTTCATTGCCGCTTTCAACGCAAATGCTGCAAATATTATGCTCATAAATATAATCCGATGACTTTAATAACAGTTTGTTAGGGGTTGAATTTGAGTACAAATGGATTCTATGTAGGCCTTCTTTGATCGATAGTTAATACTCCTGTAGTGACGGACTAAAATATTCTCTGATTTTGCTTATATCACATAACGATAAGTATATTTTTCGGAACAACACAATTTACTCCATAAAGCTGGTATAGGAGTTAAAACAAGTCGCCCTTTAAACTCTTTGGAGTTTTACTTTAATATGAAGCTTCTCTAGATGAATAAAGAAGTAAAATTGTTAGTTGGGACCACACTACCACAGAAAAATAGTTCCAGATCCTTTTGGTTCAAGAAATGGATCGTTTTTGCAGAATTCTGTGATTATATTTTGGAGTGACATAATCTAGCCAACAGGAAGTAGCAATTGTATCAGCTTTTACAAAAAAATGAATGAAAAATGTCGCTTCCAATATTTTGAATATGTGAAGGAATGATATTCAAGAATATATTATAGTCAGCTGGATTACGACTTGGAAGCAAACAATTCATAGCGTAGTTTGTAAATTACTTAAAACAACTAGACCCCAAAAAGGCCCTGGGCCATTGTCCAATTTCTTTATGTAAATTTAAATTTTATTTTATTAAAAGAGATGAAATAGAATGAATTCTGAATTGATTATCAGATTATCACTATGGGGGCATTAGTAAAACAGGGAATTTTTTGAAAGGAGGTATCGATTAACATAAGTTTTGAATTTCTGAATATTACAATAAATTGGAAGGAAAATTATTGCTACACATTCATAAAGGCTTTAGTACTTCGACATGAGTAGAGTAATCAATTCAGTCTATAAGACATGCTTATATTTTTATAAAAAGAAATATTTTTTAAAAGTCACTTGAGCAATTTTTAAATAAAAGTTTCTTAAGTCTGTCATTTGAAAAATAATTTTGCAAGAAATTAAGAAATAGGTATTTTTCCAAATATTGAATTTTAATTTTTTTTCAATTCATTAATATTAAATCTATGTATATCTTTAAGATTTTAGAATTCAATACTATTGAAGCCAAACTAAAAATGAAAAGAAAACAGTTCTTTTGATAAAATTGTTCATCAGTAGGATAAGGTCGTGAGGATTTGACAAGCAGGAGGAATTGACATCAGCACTTTTCTGAAAAACTAAGACATTGGAATCACTTTAAATAATGAGAAAACGAGAAGTTAGTAATGATTGGTTTAAGTGATAAATAAACAATCACAGTGGTATAGGAGATAAGCGATGTGGACGTCTTTTTATTTTTGTGCCCATTTCATCAAATTTTTAAGGTAAGCAATTCAACTGTAATGTTTGAATTATGTACATAGCTTTTGACATTTGTCGTTTGATACCGAAAATAGGGTTGGCTTTAGGGGATGATATTTACCGTTGCGCTCTGATCTCCCTGGTAGCTCCAAATTAAGGCCAACAATTTATTTGAATGTGGACTTTGAAGAATTTGATGTTCGTTGAGCTAAGTGTACACGATTGGTAGATCTTACAATATTGTCAGATCTGTCAGTGAAAAATATGCCTACAATGTCTTACAACCATGTAGTCTTACAATTAATTGTCAGAAAATTTGAAAATTTGTCTAACAATTAATTGTAAAAAATCTAACAATCATGTTTACGCTAGCTGGCAATCGTGTAATCTTCCAATTAATTGTCAGAAAATGTGTCTGACAATTAATTGTAAAACGGTAAATTGTAAGGTATTTTATAATCGTATACACACACAATTTATTGTCAAGCCTGCCAAATTTTATCGTTTTTTGACATTTCTGACAATGAAGAAATTGTAAGATATACATCATTAAATTTGTTCACTGTCAGACAGTTTGCAGCCAAGGTTCAAATGAAGCAGTTTCCATTTCCAACAAAAACTGACAGTTAGTTCTATGTGTACACGGTTGGTAGAAAATCTACCAATCTCTTACAATTAATTGGTAGGTATTTAACCAGCTATCTTAAAATAAATTGTCAGCCAACTTCTGACAGTAAATTGTAAGAGATTGGTACATTTTCTACCAACCATGTACACACACAACTTAATTGTCTGAAAATATTGTAAGATCTACAAATCGTGTAGACTTACCTTTAGTACTCGTATTATTTTTTTATTACGTATTATTTTATGTTACTAATTAATTATGAAGTATGATTTTTGTTTCGTTGCTCAGTGCGATTTATTTTTTGTTTAAAATTAAGTTTTTATGAAGTGTTTTATTCGGTTGATTATTTATTTCATTATTTAAAGTCTTCGTCCTTAAACTTAAATAAAAGTAGACTGAACTAATAAAAAAAGATTGATATGTGTTGAAAATAAAACAAATAATTATTTGTTGAATAGAAAAATCATTACAACTTTTTTTTTTTTAAATATTGTAAAATAATCGTGTGTCAGATCCTTCTCCCTGTGTCAAAACCTCCTTGGCAGATGGAAAATCCTCCTTTATGGTAGGAGGAATTGACACTTTGTAAGGTTTTGAAAAAAAGCGTGAAACTCACTGAGGAAACTCAATTTTTCGAATTTACATAGTATTATAGAAAAAAAAAAAAACAGAAGGTAATTTTAATGGCAATTTAATAGAAAGTCGTAATATATAATATTTTTTTTTACCTATAAATTGGTAATGTTCCACTTTCATCTAAGCAAATTGCTTGCCAAATTTCTAATTATCTGTTGTGCATCGAGAATTCAGTGCGGAATCATTCGGATATTTTTATATTTTTGGTTCAAAACGTATGTTGGACTATAGCAAGGAACTTGAGGTTTAAAAATAAACTTCTTGTACAACGTAATGAATTTGTATCTACAAGCACAAAGTTAAAATAAAACATTTTTTTAATGTCAATGGCGCCAAATAATTCTTAAGATTTGTCCATTTCTCATTGTGACAAACTTATAAATGCATAGATTTCTTACTATCCTTTTTGATGGATACTTTAAGAATATAGTTTCTTAATTCCTAGTTAAGCAAATTATATTTAATTTCATCTCCCGGATAATTCAACGAATGAATTGTATTTTGTGTGATCATCTGTGAAGTCATAACGTAGAACGTTTCTAAATATAAGCAATGTTAGTCGTTTTTAGCTAGGTCGCTCACCGATGACGCATTATCACGCATGTGTAATTAAATTTCTTGAGAGCCATTCAATTGCCAACATTCAGTTTTAATACCTGAAGCATAGTGTAGTAATGCGATTTTTCAATAGGAAATTTTCGTAGTTTTTCGTCGAATAGAAACCAGGGCTGTCGGTAAAAATAAATAGTATGAATTAGAGTTCTGGCAGAAGTCAGTAATGATTTAGTATCCTTTCCGTAACACAAGGTACTTATTTGTAAGGTCCTTAACCTAAAATTTGTCAATATTCATTTTATGCTTTTGGTTGAACGTCTCTTTTATTTTACTTTTAATGACAGTACTGTGGAGTGCAGATAATTGAACAAGATTGAGAAGGAAACAGTCTTAAAGTAGTGTTTTCCACAGCTCTGTGTATTCTTTGTGTTTGAAGATACATAAGAGCAGTATATTTTTGGACGGATTCCAAGCTATTAAATTCGTTAGCACCTGACAGGTTGTGTGAAGATGATGGAATGTAAATATTATGAAAATGATGAATAAAGTTCATATAAGATTGCTAAACAATAAATTTTGTATGATGTAGGTTGTAGAAATATGTGATTTTATCACAATATGTTCAAAACTAATTTAATTGTATGCCTAAGATGTTTTGGTTTCTATAAAGCCATATCTTCGCAGTAAACATTTTTAGAATAACAAAATTGAAGAAATTTCATTGTGCTTCTCAGTGTACAGTTATAAATTAAGAATCACCATCTAAACATTTATGAAAGCATTCACTTGTAATATTGCTTTTCATAAATATTTTTTAATTCAAAGATAAAAAAATTAATTGATGTTTAACGTTTGAAAAATGATTTAAAAACATAAAGTTTTTCAATTGTCAGTGTTTAAAAAGGGTGGCAAATCCTATTCGCTCTATAGACTGTAAAGTACATACTAAGAAAACTACAACGCTGAAAGCTAGATCCTTGTGATCATGAAACAGTTTTTGCAAAAGGGAGCAAAACCTGAAGGTCCACAAGTCAAAATGAAGTACGATATACCACTGCAAAGAAAAAGTGTTTCTATCAAAGCACTATCAAACCAGCAGCAGCGAAAGTACTTTCTAGGTGTAGTTTAGGGTGCAATCTATTTCGTGGGAACTACTTGGTGAACACCCAACAGTTTATATGGGATACTGTTGTAACGATAGCTAATAGATGATATCGACACATCAATATACTAAAGAAAACACAGAGGCTTCTATTCCAATAAATCATTAACCAAATTGATCACGTAAGAAATGACACAAGATACTCCTCCAGTATTCTGAATATCGAAGCATTCCGAACGAACAGTATTTGTTAGGATCACTACATTATTATACATTGTTGTAGAGAAGGTACGAATGTGGATATATCAAATTCCCCAAAAACCAAGAACTGTGAGAAATGCTGTATTCGCAACCAATTGCCCCAACCTTTGCATTGCATCCCTTATATAAAGAGAATTCCAAAGAAGCATCAAGTTCTAACCACCAATTCTAACGATATCACAGCAAGCTAATAGGAAAGGTGTAACTGATTCGCTGTATATTGTAATATAATTCTTCACGAATGATGCTAGGATATCACAACATGTAACATCAACAAAACCGCAACTGAAACCCATAGAAATTAATAGGGAAATATAGTAGGACAGAGTCACTGTTGTCACTGACATTACTATTTCTTCAAATAGCTGAAAAACTTCTGTTTAGCAGCGAAATAGACTAAAAAACCATTGTCAGGTTGAATGAACTATTAAACTAAGACTTACAATTGCTTGACTAAAATGAAGTATAAAGATAGAAATATTCAAGCTTAGATCCAACAATGCCATCACTGGAACCAAAAATTTCCTATTTGAGCTATTTAAAGCAGTTGGAAGTAATTTTGGCAAATCAATGAAAAAAATTCTCACAAACTTTCTTTCGTTCTACAACAAAATAGGAGACCCTCTCAACCCCACGAATAAAAAAGAATCAATTCGGTCAGTATCGCAACATTGGATATATGTATTTATGTTACCATGTTATGTGAATGCGTGAAATATTTCGTCAAGAAATTGATCAGCCACTATCAGTTAAAAATGTTCACATTCCTGTTAATCAAATGCTATAAAGAACAAATTACAACAAAATAAATATGGTTCTTAAGCCACCTTTGATAGCATTTATAGAAACATTTATTGTTTGGATATTTCTGGCAAGCTAGTGTGGCTATCTAGTAGTATCTACAATGGTGGTTCCGGACACAGAGATCCTCTTTCAGAGGTCTAGGCAGTTTATAGTTTATATGATACTCTGGCGATATTGACAACATTACCAGAAATCCACGAGCTATCACTGCTACGTTTGGAAATTAAGACAGAAAGAGTTTAAATTTGTCTTGTAATAAGCGAGGCTGAACTTAATAGTAGACAGCCATATAGCCCGATTCTCCCCCTTGTGAGGAGTCACAAGCTCTTGTGACTATTACTTGTGAGGATTGTTGTGATTCGATAACATTTTGGTATCGTCACAAGAAAACTCACAACGAAAATCACCACAGCATGGTGAGATTTTTAAGTGTCATTATTTGAACAGCTGATTATTAAAAACGAAGAAATTACTTAATAAATCTATTGTTTTGGAGAGCGAATGGATCATTTGTATCTCTAAAAGTTTTTAAAAGCCGTCGGCGCAACAAACTTCTTGATACGATTAGTTTCTTAAAAAAAATTTTGTTTATGTAAAAATGTTACTTTTAATTTTCGTGGGAAAGATCAGCAATAATATTCACTGGAACAAAGTCCACTTCCATTTTTGTGTACTCACAATTATTCATAAATCTAGAAAATTTTCTTACAAAATGTCAATCCAGGAAACTTAACAAATTTATGAGTTGTGACCTGCTCTGAAGGAAATCACAGTTTCGATTGTTTTTGTGACTCTCACAAGTTGTGACTCAGCGGCAGAATTCGAAAAAGTCACAAAATCAATTTCACCTCTTGTTGTGACTTGTGAGGCATCACTAACTTTTCGAGAATCGGGCTGATAATTTCGGTACTTATTTACTCTTCGCAACAGACTTTGCCTCAACTACATCACTAAGCAATAGCTTCTGTATGGAAATCAAACGAAAAATCACTCTTTCCAAGTGCTGCTTCTTTCATCTAAAAACACAATTCTGAAAGACCTTGATTAGCTATGTCCAACTTTATAGTGGACTTTATTGAAAGCAATTCAAACGTCACTTTGGGTTGACGGGATTCCATGACAATACCGGTTTCACAGCAACCTATCGCAATAGTCAAATGATTATAAGTTAATCTTTTAAGATGAATAGAAAATGAAGAAGAAAATGCACAAATACTTCAACTCGTAGTCTTTGAATTAAACCTGTATAGTGAAAACATGGCTTAAAGTGAAGTACAGGCGGAAGGGGACTTGAACCAACTTTGAATGCCAAACTTGTAACGAAGCGTTACAATTTTTAAACAATTTAATCATATTACCGAGCAAAATGCTACGACACCAACGACCCCTAATCATATTACCGAGCAAAACGCTACGACACCTGCATACCGCATTATTAAATAATTATATTGCACATTCAGTGTGCACCCGGAGTCATGTGATTACCACTCATCGGAATCACATGCAATTTTGTCATTTATTTCGTGTGATTCACACTGAGTCTTAGCCGTAGATTTAATAAGTGGACGTTGGGAAAATGACAAAATCGTCTTTTATTCTCGTCCAGTGTGGATACCAATCTAGAGTATAGAGAATTTAAGATCGGGCCGCAAACAAAAACCTTGTATAAGGCGTTTCGGTGACAGATAGGCAACACCGCATTGGTGAAGCTAATCTTAACTTTTTTATAAAATAGTAGGGTTTTTATTAGCTAGAGTAGTCGAGTTTAAAGATTAATAGGAGCATTAGCTAGAGGGGGGAATATTTATTATTATCATTATTATTATTATTATTAAGAGTATTATAAGTTACTAAACCAACCCGTTTCTTTCCTTTGATCTCCTCTTCAAGGCAGCTCATTGGACAGGTTCTCTGTATAGAGTTCCACCCGTTTATTTCCCTAGATTGCGTGCTAGGGACAAGAGTTTTCTATAAGAATTCTCGACCGTTTATTTCCTTTGGGTTCCTCTTCAAGGAAGCTCATTGGACAGGTTCTCTCGTTAGAGTTCCACCCGTTTATTTCCCTAGGTTGCGTGCTAGGGACACAGGGTTTCCGATAAGGTTCCCGAATCCGTTTCTTTCCTTTGATCTCCTCTTCAAGGCAGCTCATTGGACAGGTTCTCTTTATAGAGTTCCACCCGTTTATTTCCCTAGGTTGCGTGCTAGGGACAAGAGTTTTCTATAAGAATTCTTGACCGTTTATTTCCTTTGGGTTCCTCTTCAAGGAAGCTCATTGGACAGGTTCTCTCGTTAGAGTTCCACCCGTTTATTTCCCTAGGTTGCGTGCTAGGGACACAGGGCTTCCGATAAGGTTCCCGAATCCGTTTCTTTCCTTTGATCTCCTCTTCAAGGCAGCTCATTGGACAGGTTCTCTTTATAGAGTTCCACCCGTTTATTTCCCTAGGTTGCGTGCTAGGGACAAGAGTTTTCTATAAGAAATTCTCGACCGTTTATTTCCTTTGGGTTCCTCTTCAAGGAAGCTCATTGGACAGGTTCTCTCGTTAGAGTTCCACCCGCTTATTTCCCTAGATTGCGTGCTAGGGACACAGGGCTTCCGATAAGGTTCCCGACTCCGTTTCTTTCCTTTGATCTCCTCTTCAAGGCAGCTCATTGGACAGGTTCTCTTTATAGAGTTCCACCCGTTTATTTCCCTAGGTTGCGTGCTAGGGACAAGAGTTTTCTATAAGAATTCTCGACCGTTTATTTCCTTTGGGTTCCTCTTCAAGGAAGCTCACTGGACAGGTTCTCTCTTTAGAGTTCCACCCGTTTATTTCCCTAGGTTGCGTGTTAGGGACACAGGGCTTCCGATAAGGTTCCCGACCGGTTCTTTCCTCTGATCTCCTCTTCAAGGTAGCTCACTGGACAGGTTCTCTTTTTAGAGTTCCACCCGTTTATTTCCCTAGGTTGTGTGCTAGGGACACATTATATGAAATACCGTGTTATTTATTTAAGCTTATGAATACTGTAGTTATGAAGTACCGTGTTATTTATTTTAAGAAAAGAAATATTGTTAATAAAAGTATATGAAATACCATGTTAGAAATACGAAGCCAAATAAAGTAATTGAAAGTTTTGGAGTATTAAAAACATTATTTCATTCGGAGCTTTAGACCCTCCAAACCCAAGTTTGTTGCTTCTTTGGGAAGAACCCTGGACACCGACGAGTTATACCTCAGCCACGAAGAAAAAGCATCACAAACTAAGGACGAGAATAACTCAAAAGGGTCGTAGATCAGAGCCCAGACTTTCACAGAACTGCAGCGCCATAAAGATAAGTAAAGTGCATTTAATAAAACGTTGTGAAAATAGACTCCAATTTCATACTGTGATTTTGCTGATTAAATAGCTCAAGGAAGTGACCGGTTAAGATTATAAATTTTTTGATTTCAGTACCGGAAAAGTACTCAAGAAGGACCATGAAATCAAAATAATATTCACAATCACAATTACTAAAACTTACTTAGGAATTGAGCTCGAAATCTGTATTGAGAAGCTTATATCATTTCTATTTGGTCTTAAAAAAATGGCTACAAAATTCTTTGAAAAATCAAGTTTTAGGACACATTTCTTAAGAGAAAATATCGTCTAGGTGAAAAAATTGCAGAATGTTTAAGTTTCAGTTAAACATAGTCGATTGATAATAATTAACATTATCCAGCTGACTTTTCTGAGATATCATTGGACTTTGCTCCGACAAAAATTGTTCAAGCGTATTAGAAATACTCTTCATTGTGATTTCAGAAAATTGAACCTACAAATTTGTTTACATTTTTGACAAAATTTTGAATCTTTTTTAAAAATTATTATGGAGATTCTGCCAACGAAAATTCTAATTAAAGAAATGCCTGACAACGTGTTAAGTATAAATATATTATTTACACTACCAGCTGCAGTAAAAACGTATTAGAATAAATTTTTGAAAATTCAACTAATTATCACCTCTTCCTGGCGATTTTCTTTTATTATGATGTTTTTTTTTCTAAAGAGCTCGACACCAATTCGAAAACAAACAATAAGTACAATACTGTGTACTGAGCAGGTTTCGAGACTGCCATGAGAAACAATTACAACAATTACTTTGATCTTTCACATTTACAAGTAAAAATACTTGTAACCGTAAAAATATATTTCCTTGACATTGAAATAGTAAATTGTATTGTAATTGTATTTTCTATTCAATGTAAAATTTTGTTTAATGCGTCGTAAAAGTTTTTTTTTTTAAATAGAGGGTTGCTGAGATTTAGGCGTTGTTTGCAAATGAGGACATTAAATTTTGTTGCTCCTTGAAAAGAGCGAGACTTACCTAGAACTTTTTTTGGGCTTGAAGGCGTTGTACCACCATCAAATCCTGAATCATTGCTGCAGGTGCTCATGCGAATGATAGCATCTTTTGGACACAATTCATCCTCATACTCATCTGAAGTTGTACTCTCACTCTCACTTTCTGTTTCCTCGCTGCTACTATTCGAGGATTCTTCGTAGACAATTTTCTCACGTTTCCATAGTGGTCTTGGTGTTGCCACTAAAGGATATCGCGGGGCTTCCTCTTTCACATAACACTTTTTCTTTGTATCGATTTTAATCTTTTTATTGGGGTCAAACGCTTGCTGCGCTTCCTTAGCTTTTTTCTTGAGTTGCTTATTTTTCTTTTTCATACTTGCACTTAAACTACCGTCCTCGCTATACGAATCGCTAGAACTGTCGGTCTCCTCGGCCGAGGAGGGTATGTAATCCTCTAGATCGGCATCAACGTCTAGCAGATACTGTGCCAAATTAGAAACTGTCGCGAACTTTGATAAATTATTGCTGCCGTCGGTTGCAGTTGTTTTTGTTGTTTCTGCTGCAACTGATTGCGACGAAGATTCAGTAGTTGTAGCAGTTGTTTGTACCTGTGCCACTGATACATCTGGTAGCGTTTTTGGTGTCACGAGCGGTGGCTGTGTAACGTTTTGAGTTTCTGGTGCTTCTGCTACATTTGCTGGTGACGTTGGCGCTGACAGCAGTAATGATGGTGACGTTGTATTTAAGTTTGTTTGTAAACCATCTGATTGTTTCGAGACCTTTTCTAGATTTTTATCAAATGATTCCGGTTTGGTACTTCCGTCGCTCTCAATTGATTTGATATCACTTTTTGTGGTTGTCAATTTGCTTGACTTTCTCGAGAATGTCTGTGTAGCTGCTGTTGAAGGTTTTTCTGATCCTAAAACTTCCTTATTGAGTGTGTTAGAAGTGACTTCAACAAGAGACACACTTTTGGTAATACTTAGCTTGGTTGCCGGTTTAATAGTTTTGACAGATTTCCTTTTATCAGATGACTTGGCACTGCTGCCAGAAGTTATTTTTGTCGAAGAGATGCTTTCTTCGTTTGTTGTTGTTGTTGTTGTCGCCACTGTCAAAGAAGATGCACTTGATTTAGCTTTAGTTTTGGTATTCGATTCTAGAGGTTGAGTTATTTCTTCTTTGGCACTATTCTTAGGACTGGATTTCTTTTTCGAAGAAGTCTTAATTACATTTTTGGTCTTTGGTGAGTCTTTAAGGGCGGTTTTATTGGGTGGATCGTGAGGCGTTTCTTCTTTCTTATTAAGTAGACCTGTTGAGATCTTAGGCTTGTCAAAAAGTTTTTTCGGTGACAATGGTTGTTCGGGCATTGTTGAAATTGTCTTGTCAATGACTTGCGGTGATTGATTTGCTTGTGGTTTAATTGTTTGTTTCGCTGTTGCTTCTTCAATTCTGTTTGAGGAAATCACTTTAAGCTTTTCTAGAACTTCCGTTTCACTTTTTATTGTTTGAGGTGTAATCGGAGCAGTTTTTTCAACTTTAGATATTTCTGCAGTTTTCATCAATTTAGAATCAGTTTGATCTTTAATGATATCTTGATGCAAAACTGATGTTTCTGAAGTTTTGACAGTTTTGTCTTTAACGTTTTGCAAGTTTGTATCATTTGTTGGATATTTGCCTGAATCTAATGATTTAGCAGTTGTGACAACAAGTTTATTGTCTTGAATCTTGGACTTATTTTGTTCGTTATTCACTTTGGATGTTGACTTAGTTTTTATTGGTTCTTCACTTTCGATTGGCATCGGCACATCAACAAGCTGAGTATTGTTTGTTATTTCTGCTGCAGATTGACTTTTGTCTATAGTTTTCTTACGTTTATTCATGTATAAAGTCTCCCTAGAGCCAATTTGTGACCAAAAATCTTCGGCACTATCTGATTTTGCAATTTTTCGAATGGGTTTTGGCGTTGCTACTTTTTCAATGGGCTCCTCTTTCTTCTGCTGTTCGAGCAACTCATCCGGGGGACTTTTTGGGGAAGACAAATGTGTTTCTTTTGTGGCGATCTGTGACCAAAAATCTTCACCGATGTCTTCGGAGTTTTTGTCAGTGCTGGTGGGCTCCTCAAAGGTGTTCTTTTGCGTAGATAGAAGTGAGGATTCCTTTAGGGAAACCACCGATTGTGTATCCTTAACCTTTTCCTCAACAACTTTTTTCGCCTTAATACTCTTGACTCTTTTCCTTGGGAGCTTAAAAACTTTATGTTCTTCGATTTCTTCAATATTAAAGGTAAATTTCGGCGTTATAACCGGGCTAGTTGTTGATGGATATTCTTCATCTATGGTTTGTTGAATTACAGGTGTCAATGGTGGATTTATTATTTCTACATTAGCGGTTATCTTGTGACGGAGTTTTTTGGTTTTTTTCGACTTGCGACTTTTACGACAGTCCTCCTGACTTACATTACGCTCCAAATGTATAACCTGAAACGAACCCGATTGTGATTTTTGAAGTTCGTTTATAATTTCAATTTCTTGTTCCTGAATCAAAGAGGCACGTCGTCTGAGTTCACCAGCATTTAAGTCATCATCGATTTTATCAGACGATATGTCCTCACAAATGTCATGAAATGTTGGGGCTTGCGGGATGCTCAATCTTCGAACGGCGTGTGTAATAGGATCAACTTCGATGACAACTTCATTAAGAGACGATTCGCTACTCTGCGATTGTATCATGTCAGTAACACAAACTTGTTTACTCTGTTCTTGAACCTGATCTTGAATGTAGGATTTCTCGGGGGAATCCTTAACTTCGATTACCGGTTCATTTGATTTGGACTTTCCTTCAATATCTTTGGCCAAATTGTCATCCAACTTTGAACTTTCCTTACTTCTTGAGCGCATCATTGAAAGTCTGACTACAGCTCTATTTCTTTTGATCGTTGATCTTGCAATGTGTCCAGTATCAGTTCCGTCAATTCTAGGCATGAAGGGTGAGTTTGGATCTATAACATTACTACTGTTCGTATCACTGTCCGTATTAATATTATTAGCAGATGTCTCGATTTCAGCCACTTCGGATTTCTTTGCCTCGTCCTTTCTGTCCTCCATGTGATGGTGTTTGCCATAACGTGAGGTAGCCGAAACGTCAATATCAGCCGTATTGATAGTCTTCAGGCGCGTTGAACGAGTTGCGGGAATATAAGTCGAAGATATAGATGGCGTGTAAGATGATATTTTCGGAGATTTAATTCGTGTTAAGGGAATAAAATTTGATCGATTTAAAGGAGATTCCGTGATTGTTGATAGTTTAGGCTGGTATGAGGAAACCATAGCAGTGTATCGGGCTGATCTCGAAGAAGATGGAAGAGAATAAGTTCCACTGTATGATCGATTATAAGTTGATGAGTAAGGAGCATACGGGCTCGTAGAAGACGTTGATGTAGATACATATAACGGACTACTGTAGTAGGGAGAGTACAAACTTCCCCCGCTACTGCTGTAGTAGGAATAACCTGGGTCAGTATACAAAGGCATTGTTTTTTTTTTGATAACGTTTAACGAACTGACAAAATTTTATTTGAACTTATTTTCATTCAGCAGGGCATATCTTTCAATTTAAAAATTATTTTTCACTGAACTGAACTTATGTATATTTTCCACAAAAACACAAATAGCTTCTACGGTGCATATTATTTAGCAGACTGGTATATTTTCACATAAGCTATCGTAGTATTCTTTTTTTTTTGAATTATGTAATCTGAATATTTGTTGTTATTTTCTGCGCTCTGAACTTCTCACACAAAAATGCCTACTCTTGCATTGAATTTAAAATTAATTTAGAGCATTTTCTTGCATCAAGTTTAAATATTAAAAAAAAGAGAAAAAAAAAACTAAGAAACGAAGGTAGTGTTTTTTTTTCTGAGTATTTAAAATTAAAATTGAATTTAGCTTAAGACTATTCTTCCAGGATAAAGTAGATTATTGCAAAGAACAAACAAACAGATTCCAAGATATAATTAATTTAAAAATTTCAAACTAAATTTATGCAACCGTTTTCGCGGAAACAACCAAAAGTACTAAATATTCATTACTCAATTCCCAAAGGATGGTGTATTTTATTGAATGTTTCGCTGGCAGACGCAACGCGACAGACGCTCCCAGAATACGAACAAAAAATTGATGAAATATTTCATAAAATTGTTCTCAGCGAGGCCTTCGAGCAGAATTTTAAGATATTCTGCAAAGACTTTGTTGGTGAGATCATGGTCTTTAAATGTTTCCTTCTCTTTTGTGGAAACAAAAACTCACCAGACTGATAGATACGAGTAAGTGTAGTTCTAGTCCAATGGATTTTCTTGGCTAAAGAGAATTAAATTTTCTTAGACTTGAGGCATATTTTTTTAGCCAGAGGCTTTTTTCTCTTCCTGCACTTACGGAGGAGAACATTGGTGTATAGTGTGTATTTAAATAGTTAGGATTGTGAGACATGTGTACATATCCATATCTATATCTAAGAATTAAAAATAAATCCCTCAACGAGAATAGCCAGAACTGAAGATAAAATATTTGTACGTCAGTGAATGATGTTGCAATCTGGACGAACGAATTAATTCGTGAATATAATGATTATTTCGAAATAAATTTCAAGCATTTGTCATTTTCGGAGTGACGTTTGTTGTGATTTTTGACGTCTATGTAGGTACATATAGATTGTTGTAATTTTTAATGTTTTGTCTTGCAAGCCAACCACTTTGCTAAATTCAACAGAGAAGAGGGGAGCGGTGGATTGATTTGTTTGTCTGTCCAATTTTACACCGTGAGTATGATCGTGCTGAAATTTTACGATCTAATTGCTTGTATAAAGCGATGGGTTTACTGAAGAAAATTAAACATTACAAGTAGGTGCTGGGAATTTAGTATATAAAAACTAAAAATAATTTTTAGTCTTTGGTGTGATAAGAAATTACAAGGAATGCCAAAAAATAATTTATTAACAAGTATAGGGTGATGGCACCAGTAGTCGGCCAGTTAACTTTTTTTATCTTTGATTAGCGTTTAAAATTCAGCTATTTAAGTTTTTGATATATACATGGAACACATATAAGCTAATTTACACATAATATAAGCTAATTTACAATTTCATTTCACAATTTTGAAAAACAATCGGTCTGAACTTTTTTTCACGTTTTTTTTTTATCAAAATTTGGACTTCAAATGCAAATTTCTCAAAAACCATTGACATGAGTAATTTAATTTAAATGCAGGATTATAGAACAATCTTCTGGCTTTCAAATGCAGTATAGCACTTTATTGTAAGTGTTTCCGTTGTTTTTTAATATTTTTTTTTTCAATTTAAACCATTTTTTCTAAAAGTGCCCCTACCTCCTTTTTTTTTTATAATCTACCCGCGCTCAAGGGATTATGATTACCCTTTAAATGTTTCAACACAGCGCGGGCGTGATGTTAATGAAGAGAAAGAAGGATATGAAAGATGTGTGGCACGATGTTCTGAGACTGAAGGTGGTTGTCTCAGATATTTTTATCTCCAGGGATGGCGGCTCAACTAGAGCGGAGAAATGCCGTGTCTTATTTCTATGTCACTTATAATTCACATTATTTTATTTGGTATTCATCCTTGATGGGTATACTAGTTTAGCTCAATTACATGTTGTTAGTGTTATGCCTGAACAACGTGTAATGAGTAAACCAGTAAACCCATTGATGACAATTTTAAGAAAGGTTTTAATGGAATTAAAGCGACATAGACGACGGCAGGCATCGAACCTGTGATCATGAGGTTGACAGGCGAGCACACAACCATCGCGCCACGGCCACCCTAAACGGGGGGAGATAGACCCCCCTTCCTATAGTAAAAAGTGCTTGTTTTTTATCCCTCTACAAAAACCCGTTATCAAATCTTGGCGGCCAAGTTATCGTACTCTCCCCGAGTTATCAGTTTTACGAATTCGAATTCAAATTCTACAGACAAAATCGAAACGAAATGAAAACGAAAGTATTACTTTCGTAAACGAAAATCAGAACATATTGAGATGAAAGTGTGATTATTGAGTAGTCGGCCCCTTCAGTTTCAGTAGTCAGCCGCATAGGTATCTAGTAGTCGGCCTCAATTCGACAATTAATATTTTCATACTATTTGCAATAGTGGAAAGTATCTGAAGCATAGAACAGGAACATGTTCGCCCAACAACGTCCAGCACACCTTAGTGGTTGTTTCACAACAAAAATCCACCTTTCCCAGAACACCCTCAACGCTGGACTTCCTCCTGGCTTCCTCGAACCTAGTGCACTCTTCCGGAAATCTGAATTTATGTCACAGTGACACTGACAATGAAGCTGTTCAACGATCAATCAACCTCAACCAGCCCATACTCCTTACAACAGAAGCTCTTGAAAATTTCATTAATTTCAAACGGCTCGATATTGATAGACTTCACAGGAACATCGAAGACAGCTTAACTCTTTCACCTTCAGACAGTAATCTTCTGGATACCGAAATCGATGCTACAAATGTCAATTTTGAACAGGCCGTATCTGATGCCCTGGACAAGCAAAAATAGTCTAAAACGTCAAGGGATAGGTACAAGCACCTTCCGAATACGTTCAGAGTCTGTATGTTCACAGGAAACGTCTTCAGCGGATCCATCAAAGTGAACTGAATACTACCAGATAGTTTGGAATGAGCTAAAACAAGTCAACATCATGTCCCGGAACTCCATTCAACACCACAATAATATCCAATACCAGAAAAAATTGCAAGCAATCAGGACCTGATGCTTTCAAAAACATCAATACAATCATTGGAAAACAGCCACAAATCATCATCAGCAATTATACTGAAGCTACCTTGCCCCAAGACAAGATGGAGCGTTCGCCAAATACTTCGAAGGAAACTTCACACCGAACCCACCTTACTGACCCAACTTTCTTACAAGAAGTTGAGGCAACAGTTCAACAAACACTGCAACCAAATCCGGATAAAATCAATTTTAATGCCATCAATTCAGCAAATATGACCCCACCGATATTCCATATTTATGAAATCTAGAGGAGGTTATAGAAATCATCGGCAATTCTAAGCCAAAAAAGTCTGCTGGACCAGATGGTGTTTCCTACTACATCCTGAAAAGGCTGCCCATGCAGTAATGATTTTCCTCACAATAATTTTAAACAACTACGTCAATAACTGTTACTTCCCCCAGAAGTGGAAAACAGCGAAGATTGTGCCAATTCCGAAGCACGGTGCTTCCAACTTAGTTTCTTAGTACAGGCCGATATCACTTCTCAACAACATCAGAAATTACTGGAAGAATTAATCTTGCGAAGACTGAACAAATTCTGCTGTGAAAATTAAATCATCCCTGACATGTGATTCGGCTTTCGAGAAAAACATTCAACCTTGCACCGCAACAATTTGCAGAAATCTGGTCCTGAGAGTCCCTCGATCCACCATAGCGGCAAAGCCAAACGTCAAGTACGTGCACTTCAACGAGTTGCTAAGTTTTTACCTGAACTCAAGAACTGTTCTGAAAAAAGTCAGCTGGGCCTTCAGCCGTTTGCGCCCATTGCTGAAAAGAAGATCAGGTCTTAGCCAACCAACAAAGATATTAATCTACAACAAATATACTGTTAATAACTTAGGAAGAATCGAAAAAAATATGTCTTCTGAGGCCCCCCCTTGTAGTTAGTTACCAAGAAATATTTTGTAAGTTTTTTTAGCAAAAATACTCAAATATAAACTACAAACAAATTAAAAATGATCACATAGTGCACTTACCTTTAATATCTTGCCAATTAAACCTTTTTTAAAAAA
This sequence comes from Philhelius festivus, assembly GCA_963931855.1. NCBI lineage: Eukaryota > Metazoa > Arthropoda > Insecta > Diptera > Syrphidae > Philhelius > Philhelius festivus. The sequence continues at coordinate 93,005,135 of OZ007556.1, forward strand.
CTACTTCAAGTATTTTTTTTGTTCGAAAAAGCATTAAACCATTAAACCACAAACGAAATCTCGGCGCAAACTGGCATTTTCTACAAGAAAACCAGCAGCTGCAATTGAGTGAGATTTTGCACCCAGGAAGAAAAACCGTTAGCCTATTAGAAAATATTTTTTGCATGGAAGTTGAACGAAGGCGCTAACTATTACGCTGTACCTATTACTACTACTACTGGAGATGGCCGACCTTAGGTGCCATCACATCTCAAGTTATCAGATACTAGTTGATATCACTAAAGAGATATGTTTGATGTAATTTTCCTACATGGCAAACTTTTACGAAACAAAAAGAATTATTATTCGAGAAATTAACAACATATACATTGAAATATTGTAATGCAAGAAGTATTGTTGGTTTATCCCTTATATGCAGCAGGTGGCACGCTTGTCGACGCACAGCTAGTGCTCGCTGGAGGAGGGATCTTGCTGGTATAACATAACATACAATAATAAAATCTCGTGCTGATGGCAAAGTATTCCACATTCTAGTAGTGCGGCTAAAGAAAAAACCTCTATATTTGACAGTACGTCAGAAGTTAAGCTCAATTGTAAGCTAATGAGCATTCCCATCTAGATGGGTATTATGGCGGAATTTTTTAAGGGAGGAATGCAACTGGCAACATTCTTGATTGAACAGTCAAAGACAAGAGACGTTATAGGACGATGTTCAAGTGAAACAAAACCTTTCGTAATGGATGTGTCCTAGTGCTCTATTCTGAATTCTATCCAACATGTTCAAATGACTTACGTGGCACCGGCCCAGATATGAGAGTTATACTCAAGTTTTGGGCGGATGTATGCCTTATAGATCGTAGCCAGATCAGAAGGGGAACAAAATTTCTTGCGTCTTTTAATTAAACCTAAGCATTTGGCTACGTCGAATAAATGATCATTCAATAAAAGATAGTCATTAACATACATAAAGATATGGACAGCTTTCCAGATTCTTTGATGCGAGTGCCATTAATTGGTAATATATATTTCACTTGGCCGTGGCGCGATGGTTGTGTGCTCGCCTGTCAACCTCATGATCACAGGTTCGATCCCTGCCGTCGTCTATGTCGTTTTAATTCCATTAAAACCTTCTAAAAATTGTCATCAATGGGTTGCTGGTTTATTCATTACATGTTGTTCAGGCATAACACTAATAACATGTAATTGAGTTAAACTATTATGCCCAACAAGGATGAATACGAATAAAATAATGTGAGTTATAAGTGACATAGAAATAAGACATGGAATTTCTCCGCTTTAGTTCAGCCGCCATCCCTGGAGATAAAAAATCTGAGACAACCACCTTCAGTCTCAGAACATCGTGCCACACATCTTCCTTAACTTCACGCCCGCGCTATGTTGAAACATTTAAAAGGGTAATCATAATCCCTAGAGATTATAAGAAAAAAAGAAGACAGCTTTGTATTTTCGAATCATTAAATTCCACGCGGTTGTTGATACCCCGTTGTATAATGCTGTCGAGATCGAAATCTAATGAGCGTACATTTCAGTTCCACAGCCGAGGAACAGGTGAATCTGGAAACAAATATGAGAAGCCGAGGATGCTGTCGACAGCGAAACAATGAAGTGGAATAGAAGTTCTAGACAAGAGATCATTTATGAAGATAAGGACATCAAACTTGAAACCGTCCAATACAACTTGTATTGAGCGATCGGAATATTTTTATTCCAACGAAGAAGAGATACCTAATGCACGCATTTTCGATACAAGAACTTCGTGCCAAACTCTATCAAATACTTTGAAAATGTCAATTGCAATTACCTTTGTTTCTCCAAAATGATATAAGGATTGCTTCCACTTTTCGGTAAAATATGCCATCAGATAACCGGTAGACCTATTCCTACGAAAGCAGTACTGAAGTTCATTTAAGATCTTTATGTTAAATGTTAAATTTATTTTCAGTGGTATTCAGTACAGAAAATGAGGAGTTTATAAACTTAAAATATTAGTTTTATTTTTAATTATATTTATAATGAATTAATTAATTTCAAGATACTTTTTGTTTTTTTTTTTAACTTTATTTATATATATGACAATAACAAAATACACAAACTTGTGTTATTAGTTCTTACAATTGATATTTAATAAAATGTCAGAGAACATATTTAATGATGGTAAGTTCTACAATAATATTCGTATAATATACAAATGGGAAATAAAACCATGCCTATATGTGCCAATAGTATATTCGCACAACATACGTTTTTCTACGAATACTAATAAAATATTCGTAATAATGTCCATTTTACGAATACTATTCTTTGCTGAAAACCACGAATAGAATTCGTAGAATGAACAGCAAGAAAAAAGTTAAAAATCCGAGTTTTTTTACATTTTCTCTAGAAAAATGAAAATAAAATGTTATAGTTTAAAGCAAAATTAGTTTTTAAGCCGAAAATTATTAGAAATAAGATATAAAACAGATTTACATATTAAGTTATTGGATAAGTAAAGTAGGTTAGTTTTAGTAAATTTCTGTCTAGCTTTAAGATAGTTTTAAGATTAATGATAATAAAAATGAATTAAGAAAATATTTATTTAAGTGTCGGTTTTGTTATTTATTTATTTATAATTAATTTAATTATTAATATATTATTTATCTCGAATTTTTTTTGAAAAATCAATATCTTGAAAGCGTGTAGACGATTAGTTTTGGTAAATAATTCCTAAATACTTTAAATTGGCATCCTGAATTTGTTTCTAGAAAAAATTTAAGGAAATTTTTTATATAAAAAATGTATTTAATTGTAAATCGATTTTTAAAATTTGTTTACTTTTTTAGAAATCAGGAGAAAACTTTATGCATTTCAAAATTTTGTTTTTATCAAATCCATGCTTTTATATTTATAAAGAATTTTTTAATTCCAAAGTCTTTTTGAGGAACGTGCAATGCAGTCGTGCATTTTAGTTTTTTTTCTGTAGCTTTTCCTTCAAGTACTTTTGTAATGTACTCATATTTTAATTTATATAGACTATAATGCGAGAAACAGATTGGCACAGCAACTTCAACAGCAACTTTGACAACCACGTCATTCTTTTCAGAGCCACTGCTTTTAAATAGCTTTGATTACGTTAACACAGCAACTTCGACATCGACGTCAACGTTATGTAGACCTAAACCCTAAATTCGACGTCGCTGTGCAAATGCTACCAACTTTAAAGGCGAAATTTGTCAGTATTATCAACACTCAAATGAAAATGTGACGACCATCTTTTTGTTTCGTCTATTTATTGTGGTTTTGACAATGTAAGATTTACTAAAAACTGTAGTGTGTACAGAACAACATATAGTCAATATATATTTGCATTCATATACACATGTCACATACTACTACATTATGTTTATATACAGACATTTCATGGTGTCTGACTCTCAGTCAGCACTTCACTTGAATATAGTTGCTTTAACTAATCACATCAATTGTAAATCATTCTTAATATTAATTATTATAATAAATATATACTAAATTAGTTTGTCAATATGTGGTTGCATTATTAATTGAATTAAACACAATAAAAACAAATTAATTTTAGTACGACAAATTGCGCAAGTCGTATACATTGACGCAATTCACCTTAATTTGTATCATATGGAGGGCTCACAGCTGTATCGAACCAAGTCATGAAAAAAAAATCCAATACTAACGCCAAAATTTTCGAAAAATTAACCTCTATTTAGGGCTGTAATGAACTAATTCAAAAATTGTTTTGTTCCTTAGTTAACGGTAAAATAACGAAGTCAGTGGCTCTCATTTTCGATTTATTTCGAAGCATAAACGAACCAAATCAGTATTATTCAGTTTTCGTCAATTTTATCCTCGAACAGGCGTGGGGGTATTGTTTGTTTCGTCTTTTTCATCTCGTTCTGCATGCTTTCCCCTAGTATGGAGGTTCCCTACTAGGGTACACTATAGGATTTGGGGTATTGTGCGAGGTTGGATGTATATTTACTTACTTACTTAGGTCCTCAAATCTTTTATGTCCGTGGGAGGACCCCTAGAGAGCATCCACAACGCTAGATCGCCATCGTGTTCGGTTCCTGGATATGAGTCGCAACTCCCTGCAACTCCTGCCTAGTTGGGCTGACTCCTCCTCGACTGTCCTTTTTCTCGGTCCATGAGCTTCTCGGTCGTCCAGCTCTTCTTTATTCTTGAGTGAGCTGATTCCACTGCATTGCATGCGCCGCAATACAGTTGTCGCCTTTTCGAAGCGTGTGTCCGATCCACTGCCACTTTCGACGTCGTATAATGGAGTCAATAGGTTCCTGACCCGTTTTCCTGAGGAGCTCTTCGTTTGAAATACGATTGGGTCAGAAAATCCTGAGGATGTTTCGTAGAAATCTATTAATGAACGTTTGCAGATTCTTAGTGACACCTACTGTTAATTTCCAAGTTTTGCAACCGTAAAGTTAAACGGATTCGACGTTGGATCGAAACAGCCGTAGCTTGGTTCTTAAGCTTAGAGAGTTATTCCTCCATATATTTCAAAGTATTCTAAAAGCAGCCTTCGCCTTCCCGATTCGACTGCTGATGTCCTGTTCGGTGCCTTCCTCGGTAAAGATGATATTTCCAAAGAATTGGAAGCTCTGTACTTTCTCTACCGGTTGTTGAGAAATATTTATGAGAGAAGATGACTGGGTCCCGAGGCTGATCATCTTTGCTTTGCCCGAGTTGATTTTCAGCCCAACGATCCATGATCCTATGAGAGAGCAAGCATACGTCGTCCGCATAGTTAAGATGTTTCAGGTGAAACGTCAGAGTCGATCGAATCCCTCCGTTTCCCATCAAGGCCGCTCGCCGGACATGGTTTATCACCAACAGAAACAATATTGGTGACAGAATGCAGCCCTGTCTGATTCCACTTTGGACTTCAAACTCTTCTGACAGCCTCCCTTCGTGCAAAACATGACATTTGAATCCATCATAAGTTGCCTTAATAATAGCTATTAATTTATCGGGGATACCCCTCCTGCGTAAAGCAAGCCAAATAAATTCTCTACTGACGCTATCGAAAGCCTTCTGAAATTCAGGTGAAGTGGTGATATATATTCGACGCACTGCTCAATTATGATCCTTAAAGTATTGATATGATCAATGCATGCAGATTCAGCGCGGAAACCTGCTTGTTCGTCATTGAGTGTGGCTAGAAGTTCTCTGATGAATTCCAGTACTATTTTCGCTAATATTTTGGCAACAGCAGGCACGACGCAAATGGAATCTGGATTTAAAGAAACTTTGAATTTATCCTATATTTATTCAATGTCAATAGCTGTTTTCTTAATATACATACATATATGTGGCCAATTTTTGTTTAATAAGCTTATATTGGGTTCAGTTTTTAATTCTTGTTTTTCATTTTTGGTCAAAAGAAAACTGGGTGAATAAACTTTCCAAATGTCTTTACTATGAGTTAAATATGTATTTCAGTAATTAATGGCAGTTTATTTACCTAACCTCTTACACCCATATTAATAAAGATGGTTTAGTGGAGGTTTATCGTTAAGTCCAGGACTAAGTGTGAAATTTCATTAATAAAACAAATTTTCTGCTAAGTGACGTTTACTAACTATGGTTAAGCTAAACATCCGAAGTAGGTAGTTTAGCGAAGGAATAAGAAATATAATTGTCAAACATGTTTCGTTTTATCAAAAAAATTAAACAAACGTGCAGAGTGCGTGTCTTAAGGAGTTGTCAAAGCATTTGCTTTGAAAGCAAAGCAGTTTAATAAAATGAGAACTACGAAAGGATTTAAGTTCAAAAGTGGATTTCGACAAGTCATAGGTTCATTTGACTGCACCCATATTAGGATAAAAAAAAAATATGTAGGAGAAAACGGTCAATAATATGTGAACAGAAGAGGGTATTACTCCAATAATCTCCAAGTAAAAAAAAAAAAATATATAAATATAAAAATTATATAAAAAAATATAAATCCAAACATGTTCTCAATTTTGTTTCCTTATTATAGGCAGTTTTTGACGTCAATTTAAAAATCAGGGCCATAGTTTATCACTGGCGTGAAAGCACGAATGATTCCCGTATATATAAAAGACCGGCAATAAGACACAAGCAAATGACAATCAATTTAGGCAGACACAGAATATAAAAAGGAGATGGCCTACTTGTTCTAGTAGATTTTTTAAAAAGATTTTTGATAAACGTCACTTAACTATTCCTCGAACATTTCGTTTTTATTAATGTGAATATGTAAGCCAGGACTTAACTCCTATTTCATGGTTTAGTAAAACCGTGAAATATAGGTGGAATAAGCGTTTTTTATTAATATGGCTGTTAATATCTTCGAATTCACTTTTCTGACTTGGTTCGATTCAGCTTAAACCCTTAAACCGTCGATAATTTAACTCCAAATACGAGTATTAAAAATTTGTCGATTTGGTCGCTTCCAAAAACTTTCCGTTTTTGAAGTAAAACTTCTTTTCCGGCGTTGGGGGTAAAAGATTTTCTATGGAGCTGTCAGTGACATGTCAAAACGACACGCTATATCGACATGGTTTTTACAGTTATTAGAGATGAGCTTAGTAGTGATTTTTGAATCACAACTTAACCTGTGACTGTGATTTGCAATTCACTGTGAGTTTAACCTGTGATTGTGATTCATTCAAAATATTACACTGGTAAAAAAATAAATTTTTTTCTTATAAAAAAACCAAAGTATACTTTTATAAAGATCATTTATAAAGGTGCTGAACTCGAATCCGAAGGCAAAAATATTATATTATATCGGGTTTTTTAGATATCTCCCTTCAAAATAAAAAAAAAAACTTGTTTTTGCTGTACCCAAATAAATTACCTCACATATTATTTATTATGATTTTTGAAGTAAGACTTCTTTTCCGGCGTTGAGGGTAAAAAATTTTCTATGCAGCTGTCAGTGACATGTCAAAAGGATACGCTATCAGCGATATGCTTTTAGAATACAAAATGTTTGTACGCTTGAAGGGTAGAATCTTATGGAGGCTGAGGGAAATAAAGTTTTACTTCTACCGCGCATACTTCAGTACACACAACCTTTTTTAAATTCGCTGCCATTTTGAGTTCACAAATTTGAAAATAGAAAAAAATCATAAAAAACATCAATATGACAAAGAGTTTAAGTAAAACTATTATCCACTTGAGAAAAATGGCGCTGCTTTCTGTAAGAAGAAGACTATACTACGCAAAATACCCTAGTATAGATACTACGCTCATACCATTTTGCTCGGCTGGTATTACTGTTATCCCGGTTACAAGAGAAGATTGAGGAATCGAATCGAATCCGAATTGAGATTTCGATCCAGGTATATGGTGGCACTGGATCGAGAGATCGAATTGAAATGGGATCGAAATGACAATATGGTTTTGTACATGCACTCGATTCTTCGATTCCTCGATTCTGGTATACATGCATATTTTCGATTCGATTCAGCTCGTTTAGTGGGATCGGATCGAGAAATCCTATTTAAATCCGATCCAGGTATACATGGAGCTAAATCCTGATTCAATTCCGATTCAATTCTCCATATAAACGTAGTATGTAGTATACCCTGACAGACATGTGGTTCAGTCGTATACTATGGTGTCTAATGTCTATACTAGATATGTGTCACGGGTGGGTATAAGACTTGAAAGTTGTTAGGTTGAATATAAACAATCTCAGTAAATTGTGCAACATTTTCTTAGAAAAACTTCAATTTCGATACAATCTTTGTATATATATAAACCTATATTTTTATCATGGAGCGTGATTTTGTGGTACCAACGCTATACTGGTGGTGGCGCTGAAATTAGCACTAGATTTTACAGTGGAGAGTAGGATAAGATACAAAACAAGTAGTAAAAAAGAGAATATTTAATTATTAAATTTAGCAGAGACACATCTAACAAGTACTATCGCTATGCTTAAGATGTCGCCCCAATCGTTTGTCTTTATGAGAGTACTATAAGTTTTATATACAAAACTACAATACATATATATAATAAAAAAAAACTTAAAACGGAGTAATTTTTTAAAATTAAATTTTGCCCTTAAATTAAGGTCCCAATCAAATATAAAAAAATAACATTAAATGAAATAAGCCCTTAATTTGTTTTTCCAATAAATCAAATAGGGCCACACTTTTTTTTCTTATTAATCTTCATTTTCAAAAGTGAAATATCACCATCATTAAAGTGTCATACAATGCAAGTGTTATTTTCTACAATTTGTCTGCAGCAAAAACACCTGGTAGTTCACATAATAGCTCGCGTTTTACGGTTGCTGGAGGGTACGAAAACTACAAGTTTCCTTCTTGTAGACAAATTTTATAAGATGCAACGCAAGACACTCTTTACTCTTATGACTTAGGGTGTTAGTTTTTAATTCTTGAAAATAAAAATGGACCTTATTTCCTGGGGTCTTAGAATATTGAGAGTTCTATAAATTTGAAACACTTTCCTTCAGTAAAATGATGTCTACGTCTCTGGAAAAGGCCAATACATGCTCCATTTGTATACTCGAAATCGATATAGTATCGAAATCGATATAGTATCGATATCGATAAGTATTTTATGCGCATGTATGTATCTACAAATTTCCAATGGTCTTGCGAAGTTCAGATAGTCTAATTAAGTGCATTTAATTTTAGTTTGACTTTTGTATTCCGAATCTTAGAACGAACACCCAATCAAAGTAATATGTAAATGTTAACAATTGAAAGTCTTAAGAGAACATACCGAAATTGTATTGTTAATATTCTTATTTAGATTAAAATTAGTTTTAATTTTTAAATAAAATTATAGATAAACTTATTCTAAAACCGAAGTCTTTTTTAATAGCCAACATCATGTTTCGTTTAAGTATTTTTTTTTTAAATTTGTTTTTTTTTTTGTATATAATTACCTTCACATTTTACGCCTTGTCGAAAAAATCCACAAAGAAGAGAACCACAATGATCGCAAAAGGTTGGTGACACAAAAGTGTAAGCCTTGAACCGATGCGGTACATCTATTTTGAATCTTTCCCGTAACATCTATAAAAAAATTATAATAAAATTACTTACAAACTCAGTACACATACAGATTATTCAAAACATTTTGTCCATTTAGTAGTTTAAGATATATTTTTTTTAGCAAACAGATGCATAAACAACTAAATAAAATACTCTGTTTATTTGTGCGTCTATAAAAGAAGATTTAGTGTTTTTTTTTTTAAATTTCATAAATATTAAAAATAAATTATTATTTAACGGCAGGAGAAAATTAAACAAAATTTGTGGCTTGTCTTAATTTTGACATACTCAAGTTGAAGTTATTCATTTTATTTTTGACAAAATATGATGACAATTTACGATAAATTTAAATTCCTAAAAGTTAATTCCTTAAGCAAAAATAATGGTTTTTAATAAATGAATACAAGAAAAATTAAATTATTGATATATTTTTAGATGTTATCACAACTATATTGGTATTCAATTAAGTTTACTGTTTTTTGAGTTAATAGGGTGTACAAAAGGTGGGCCAAATACAAGTTTCTTTTTTTTTAAAAAAAGGCGATAAAATGAAAAAAAAATTAATTTTGGTAAAGTATTATGGGATTTATTTCTCGCATTAGCGCATTCTGTGACACTAATTTTCCAAGATGGTTTCGGGCTGTAGTTCAACGGATTGCTTGGATGATATACTGACTTTAAGTGATTGAATTGTTTCCGGATTGTTGGCATATCATTGGTTCTTCACGGTTCATCGCAGCTCCGAGGCGGCCAATTGACATCGCCAAGACGGCGATTTGGGAATTTGGTGCGTAGATCGATTGTGGCATGGGCTGTGTGGCATTGCGCCCCATTCTGCATCAACCAGAGGTCGTTCAAGTTCATGTCTTCAATTTCAGCAAAAAAAAGTTGGTTGGGCTTTGTAATGCCCACCGTTGACCAAAACCTTTTTCCCAACCTCATTTTCGAAGAAAAATGATCCAATGATGCACCCACTCCACAATCCGCACCAAACTGTCACTCTCTGTGATGGATGCTTTGGCTTCTGTACAATAACGTGCGAGCACGAAATGCGGCAATTTTGTTTGTTAACGTAGCCATCGAGATGAAAATGCGCCTCGTTAGAAAATATGGTTTTTCGCCCAAAAACGTTGTCCAATTCAAGGCCCAAACTGCGAGACGATAACGAAGCGGATGGTTGTGCGCCTTCAATTACTGAGTCAATTGGACCTTGTAAGGGAATAATCCGAGATCTTTGTGCAGAATTCACCTCAGGCTATTGCGTGAGATCGATGGTGAATTGATGCTCGTGAATTCAGTCTCAGACTCTCGGATATAGCAGCCATATTCTCGTCTGTGCGCACCGTACGACGACGACGTGGACATGAGTGTTGTCCACTAGCATACCAGTCTCACGAACTTTTTGCCCAAACTTGCGTACAGCAGGCGCAGTGGGTGCTTCTTTTCGGCCAAAACTTCTTCTCAAAAAATGCACTGTTTGGGCTATAAAGCACTCGTTTTGGAAATAAGTTTTCAATTTTTCCCTACGTTGTTCAAGCACATATCGCCTCATATCGTTCCGCGGAGATATGATACTGACTTTCTGTCAAGATTTTGGGCGGGAAATAGCTACCAGTGTTAAAATAACCTATGATTTAAAAAAGAACCACTAGATGGCCCACGTTTTACTTGTCCCGTTCCCACAGAATGTTCTTTCTTCTTGTTCGCTTTTTAAAGAGGTCATTTTTAAGTGCACACGTCAACTATAGATATTTTAAAACAGACAAAAGAAATTTGATAGAGTCGTTATCTTTTAACCAATCGGCTATCACTATCATGTTTTCATCATCTTGATTGGCACGCTCTGCAGAATCTTGGCTTTCCATTAACAATTTTGAGTTCTGACCATACACTGACAACCTCAGTTATTAGCCGGTTGACCAATTTTTCTTCGAATGGGCGAAGAAGGACGAACTTGGTGAGATGAACCTGAAAAATTTCAAATTTCCATCTGGTTGACTCTTGAAGTCATTTAAGTCGACTTGACATCTACCATTAATTTCCGAAAGAAGAATTGGCATTTTTCTACTTTTCTTATTGTGTTCTTTTGTAGATATGTATGTCTCACATATTGACAGTTAAAGTCGAATTAATTCCCTCAAAACGTTTGTTTCTGCTAATAGTCTGTCGTTTCCACCATGTCCTATTCCTAGATGTGCAGCATCGATGACATCATACAACTCATTCACAATGAATTAGCGTTTCCATTTGATCATGAAACCTGTTTCTTTACATTGCCAATACCGAGTACTCCAGATCGCTGTAATCTTCTTTGTTGTGTTGGAGTGCTTTCCTGAGTCATTTCAGCCTCTTCGACTTCAGAAATAAGCACTGAGGACTTTTCATTTGTATGTACATTGTAATGTAATATGTACATATGTATCTTTTTAAGATTTTTCTATAGTCAAATCTTGCTCCACAAATGTCTGCCTCCACAGCTTTCGATCCATATCAGTTTTTAGAGAAAGATTCATGGGTAAAAAAAAAAGGGGACAATATAAAAAAACTCGACAATAGTGAAAATGAACAGCAGAAACAAACCAGTATACAGGGTTAAAACAAAAATTTCATGAATTACTTATTTACTCCTAACAAGAATATAACTTTCATAGACTTTATAAGCAATACAAGTGTATTCACACAGTATAGTAAAAAAAAACAGTTATATTAAATCAAAAAATTATAATAGTCAGTAGTAGAGCAAAAAAGAAGCGGACCAAGATGGCTGCCCTGAGGAACTACAGAATTTTTATAAATGACCTTAGACATAGTAGAACCAATCTTAACAAATCAGTGAAAACTGTGTCAGTTTGGTGACGCTTTTCCATAATATTAAAGCAATAGTTTGAGAAAATTGTCGAATTTGTAGCAGTAGACCTTTCATTTATAAAGCCTTGTTGCTATTCAGAGAAGTGATTACCAACAATTGCATACAGTTTATTACATTACATTACATTTTACACTACTCTGTAGATAAATCTACAAAGTAGAGACACTGAAAAGCACTGGCAACTGAGACCATCGGCTTTAGACAATACAACAGAGAGAGACACACAGAAAGAAAGAACAACAGAAGAAAACACATGTCAACAGCACACGGTTGGTATTTGAACGGTCCCCCATCCAAGTACCAACCGCGCGCAATGATGCTTGATTTCGCTGATCGATGGGAAGCGATGCTTTCATCAAAGCCAAGGCCGTTGACAAATTACAGTTTATTTTTAACAGTCGCCTCAAATATTTTAGGTATATGCTGAAGCTCTATAGTTGTCTATGCGGTTTTATAAACCCGGCTTTATGCATAGGTGTTATAAGGGAAATTAAACTACATAGTTTTATTGCACATCAAGTGACCATGGTCCTGCTACCACTAAGGAGAGTAAACCTCCCCGAACTTCTTTGCCTCATTCCAGCGGTGGTAGGACTGTGAAGCATGGTCCCTCCACCTCTAACAACTCCACAAATCCTAAAGAAGGCCCTAGGGGGAGCGGACGTAAGCCCAACCCTTCTAGGACACTCTACAAGGACATTCGCAATGCTAAGAGAATACTCAGGGTGTTTGGTGAACAACCTGGCGCCGGGGGGAACTCTCAGCATGATGCAAAAATCAAGTGGGCTAAAAGCTTTTTAGCTAATAATAGCGTCCAGGCCAGCGGAGACTCCACGTCGAAGCGTCAAAGGTCTATGGAGGGCACAATTTCAGTACCCAAACGCCCCAAAGTGCACAACATCAGCGCTCCATCACATCCCTGTGGAGGGAATAAGACCTTCAGTGATGTGGTTAAAAACAAAATCGTGGTCGCGATCATTGACGGGAACGACGTCGATGGCACGATCTCTGCGGAAAATTGGCAGGTGGTCAAGGGGAAGCTCCAGTTGAGCTTCATGAGTATCATGATGGAGAACCCTGGACCACCTCCAATCACAAACGATGGAGGCTGGCATCAAGGACATGTTAAGCTCATGGTTTGTGACGATCAGAGATCGTGTGATCTTCTATCGTTGGCCGTTAGCCGGTTAGGGGAAGTCTGGCCTGGTGCTAAGCTCGAGGTTGTTGCTAAGGAGAAAATCCCGTGCAGACCAAGAGCTCGCGCCATGGTTACAGCCGAACTCTCCAGCATGGATGTAATACTCCAGATGATCCGGCTATCGAACCCATCCCTTCCTACTCACAACTGGAAAGTTGCGAAACTGGAGGAGAAAAAGGGACCCTACATAGGTGCAATTATTGTACTAAATAAGGAGTCCCTTGCTCCTCTGGCGCAGACCAAAGGTGTGATTAGGTTTGGGTTTGAGACCATCACACTGAAGGTGTATAAAAAGGACGCGGATGTTACTGGTGCATCCACTTCCTCCAACGTAGTCGAAACTGCTGCTACAGACCCTGGTGCATCTATCACCTTCCCATCACTGGAAGAGGAAGAGGCATCCAGGTCATCTTCGGCAACAGTGGAGACAATAAAAACAGTCAGCGACATGGAGATCGATGACCACAACAATGAAGATCTTCTGAGTGAGGACGCTCTTCTGGGCTCAACCTCTGAATCGGAAGACTCCAACGTCACCGTGTTGGAGGTTGATCGGGAGGGTTGTAGCAAAGATGCTGCGATTTCTTCAGATTAATCTCCAACACTCTATCAAGGCCTCGGCCTCCCTGCTTCTTCGTCTATCCAGCAGCGGAGAAGACATCGTCCTAATCCAAGAACCCTGGATTGTGAAATCCATCGTTCGGGGACTAAGGACTCCAAACTACTACTTGCTGTATGCATTAGATAAAGTTGAACCCAGATCTTGCATACTAGTTAAAAGTAGCCTAAATGTATTTTTACTACCTAATTTCAGTGATCGAGATGTAACCGTCGCAAGACTGGAAACAGCCAAAGGAACTTTCTGGCTGGCGTCGGCATATCTAGGCCATGACCACCTTGGCCCTCTCCCAGGAGACACTCTGAGGAGGCTTATCACTGATGCAGATAGGCAGAAGACTGACCTCATTATTGGAAGTGATGCTAACGCCCATCATACAGTGTGGGGTAGCACGAATATAAACGACAGAGGTGAGTCTCTTTTCGATTATATTTTGAACACTAACCTAACAATATGTAACGTTGGAAATGAACCCACATTTGTTACTAAAAACAGACAGGAAGTACTTGACATAACTCTTGTCTCAGATAAAATTTATCATACTATCTCGAATTGGAAAGTATCAAATGATCATTCTTTCTCTGATCATAGATACATACAATTCGAAATAATGGACGAACCTCCTAGCCAACCTTCCTTCCGTAACCATCGGAAAACAGATTGGCTTCTATATAGGGCAACTCTATTAAGGTCAATCAGGCCTGAGTTATATAGCATACCCTACAACACTGAGGATCTTGATATTAAAGTCAATGACCTCACAGCAGCCCTCAACAAATCTCTGGAAACTGCCTGCCCTCTTATACAAATAAGAGGTAAAAAGAAACCACACTGGTGGTACTCGGGGCTGGATCCACTAAGAAAAGAATGCAGGAAACTCTTTAATAGAGCGAAAACCTCCAGAGAAGCTTCTGATTGGGATTCATATAAAGACTCCCTCAAGTTATATAAAAAAGAACTGAGGAAAACCAAGCGTATGTCCTGGAGAACTTTCTGTAACAATATAGAAGGCAACTCAGAGGCATCAAGGTTAAGAAAAATCCTCTCCAAAAATCCAGTAATGCCAAGTTGCCTAAAAAACAATGACGGTTCCTGGACAAACTCAAGCGAAGAATCGCTCAATCTGCTCCTGGATGTACATTTTCCAGACAGCTCTCCTTACGTTAATAGCACTGATCCTGATCCTAACAACATACTCAGTAGCATAACTCCTCCACAAGGTCTGATTACAGAGGAAAAATTAAAATGGGCAATAAACAGCTTCAATCCATACAAATCTCCTGGGCCAGATGGAATAATTCCAGCGGAATTACAGGAAAATTCCGATATTCTGATACCCATTCTGGTAAACATCTTAAATGGTTGTATCGCTCTGGCTCACATTCCTTTGTCATGGAGAGAAGTAAATGTTATTTTCATCCCCAAAGCTGGCAAACCTAGCCATGTTAATCCTAAAGATCTAAGACCTATTAGCCTTTCATCATTCCTACTTAAAACATTTGAACGTCTGATTGAAATCCATTTGAGGGCAAACATTGATAAGTCCTTACTATCCAATGCTCAACATGCTTATAACAAAGGGAAATCTGTAGAAACCGCTCTACATACGCTGGTTCGTACTATCGAACACTCCCTTCATCATAAGGAGTTCACCTTAGTTGCTTTCCTGGATATAGAAGGAGCTTTTAACAATGTCGACGCATCCGCAATCACATCTGCGCTGTCATCTCTAAAGGTGGATAAGTCAATCAGTAATTTGATAAATCATATGCTGATAAGCAGGATTATTAATTCAAAACTGGGCGATTTTACTACTCGAAGGACTGTCAGTAGGGGTACGCCGCAAGGCGGCGTCCTCTCTCCTCTCCTTTGGAACCTAGTCGTAAATGAACTACTAGTGATTCTTGAAGGGGAGGGGCACAGGGTGATTGCCTATGCGGACGATGTTGCGATAGCGATATCTGGTAAGCATCCTAATACTCTGAAGGAACTCCTACAAAATGCTCTAAACAAGCTTACTAACTGGGCAGATCAATGTGGACTCGGTGTCAACCCCCACAAAACTGAACTTGTCCTATTTACCAGGAAATATAAAATCCCACACATAGACCCTCCCCTCATCAAAGGTATACCGCTTAAATTCTCAGACAAAGCAAAATATCTGGGTCTTATTTTGGACAAGAAATTAAGCTGGAAGCCCAATATCCAAGAGAGAGTCAACAAAGCCAACATAGCTCTTTTCTCTTGCAAAAAAGCCGTAGGTAATAAATGGGGTCTACAAACTCATATAACACACTGGCTATACATCTCAGTCATTAGACCGATACTTACATATGGAGTGACAGTATGGTGGACTGCGCTGGAAACAGCAACTAACCGCGATAAGCTCAGCAAAGTCCAACGAACAGCCTGTTTAATCATGGGTGGAACTCTCCGCTCAACTCCTTCTGCTGCACTTGATGTTCTTTTTCATCTCATACCGCTAGATATTTTTAGCAAACAATCGGCCGCTAACATAGCCATTCGACTTAAAGCCTCCTCGCAGTGGATCAATAATGATATTGGTCACTCTACTATACTGAACTCGTTCAGTAGTCTACCTAGTAACGTCGATTACACCACCCCTCATCCAAAATTTGATAAAAATTTTAAAGTATCCATCCCTTCCAGGTCTTCATGGGAAAATGAGTCGTTTTTGATAGACGAAGCAATTCATTTCTATACAGATGGATCTAAAACCGATGACGGGGTCGGTGGAGGCGTATACTCCGAAAAATTAAATCTTTGTCTATCTTTTCGTCTTCCCAATCACTGTAGCGTGTTCCAGGCAGAGCTTTTAGCAATAAAAGAAGTCCTCTCTTGGCTAAAAGAAAACGTTATATCGACAACCGATATACGTATCTTCTCAGACAGTCAAGCTGCCTTAAAGTCACTGGACTCTGTCTCCATTAACTCACAAACAGCCCAAAATTGTCGATCATCTCTGGTGGAGATGTCAAAACAGTTTAACATTCACCTTACATGGGTGCCGGGGCATAGAGACATTCCAGGAAATTGTAAAGCTGACGAACTTGCAAAAAACGGAACAATATTACCTTTGTTGGATAGCAAATCTAACATCGGTATACCCCTAGCTACTTGTAAACTTATGCTAAAGCAAGATACCATAAAGAAAGCCAACCACAGGTGGACCAGCACCCCAACTTGCCGGTCTACTAAACTGATTTGGCCATTGTTTGATGCCAAACGCTCAAAACAACTATTTTCTATTGGTAGATTGCATATTAGCTCCATTATAGGTGTCCTTACTGGGCACTGCCTAATAGAAAGACATGCTTCTCGTCTTGGAGTTCCTGCAAATGACTTTTGCAGAAGCTGCATGGATGAAGAAGAAGAGGAGTCAATTCCCCACCTTCTATGCTCTTGTCCTGCCCTAGCGCAAAGACGTAGACTCCACTTGGGAGACTACTACTATAACGATCCTAGTGATCTAAATAATTCCGACATTCACTGTCTCAAACGCTTCATTATTAGCTCAAAATGGTTTAACGAGTAAGGGGGATTTTTGAAATCCTTGTGGTATCACAACGGACCAAATATTGGTCTAAGTGTGCTGTCCTTTTCCGGTCAGCAGCCACTTTAACCTAACCTAACCTAAGTGACCAAAATAGCTTTGAAATGTTTCTGATATGATCATCAGGCAGATAGTTCCATAATCAAGTAGAACGAAATATGCTCCCTTATATTAGTTTTGTGCGAGGTTGTCATTATATTGGTCGGGTGGAGTCGAAGTCTACTAAAAGTTATGCTATTGATGATATATGAGGGAGTTCTAGTTTTAATAATTTTAAAAAGAACATCAAACGAAATTCTAGAAAATTTTCAAAAGATACTCGTAAGCCAAGAAACTTAAAACCAAATTCACTTATATGGTCATATCTTCTTTTATTGAAAACATATTTCACAATGGAGTTAAAATAGACTTTCAATTTATTTCGTAAACTAATATTATAGCCATTTTAAACTTCACAGCCATATAGTAAGATTGGAAGGGCCTTGCATAACTTCCAGCGAATTTGATAAGATAGGTCATTGTTTATTGAATATAGTTTCCTTAATGTAAATGTAATTCTTCTAATTAAGTTATTTATATGGTTCTCCCTTAAAAGTTTGTCGTCTAAGTAAAACCCAAGCACCTTAACCCTACTTTCATATGGAACTGTCTTACCATCAAGAGCAAGCATGTTTTTTGATTGAGAACCAAAATAGTTTCCAAAAGAAATGGCTTTGGATTTTTCAGCATTTAAAACCAAATGCCCAATTCAGCACCATAGAAAAATTATCACCAAGTTCCAAAACACACTTATTAGGATCACATTTCTTAGAAGAATTTAGTACCTGGACGTCATCAGCATATATACGAGTAAAAACAGAGCTATGCTTGACTACCGCAGGCAAATCATTCACAAAAATTGTGAAAACGATCGGACCCAAAATCGACGAAGTTTTCATGTTCATGTTTACAGTCTGTCTTCTGTCAGTAAGATAGGAGAAGATAAGGTTGCATGCAGTTGACGAAAAACCAAAATGCGTTTTCAGCTTAAGGAAAAGAAGGTTATGGTCAACATTGTCGAAGGCTTTGCTGAAATCGAGAAGAAGAAGGATTGATATCATTTTTTCATCTATACTTTTTCTAATAGTGTCAGTTATATTAATTATAGAGGATGTTGTACCATATCCTTTGCGAAAACCAGATTGGTTTTTAAAAATACTATTAGATATCAGACTATTATCAAGGATTTGGTCCTTCATAATTCTTTCGCAAACCTTTGACAGTGCTGGAAGAATGCTTATAGGCCGAAAACAGGTTTATTGTTTTTAGGAACCGGGCATATTCTAGCGGAAGAAAAGAATTGAATTTAAGAAAAAGAGAAAATGTTTTTCAAACGCTGTAAATATGAGTTTTAAAAACTTAATCGGAATTCCGTCAATCCCAACTGCGTTGGAGTTGATAAAACACAGTGCCTTAAAAAGCTCCTCTTCGGATATGTTTTGAAATGAAAAAGAATTTTCAGTTTCTGGGTAGAATATATATCAGTTCGAAAGGCATTATTTTGAGTGGAACAAGATGCAAAATATGACTTCAAACAGTCAACAGTAGTCGTTGTACTACAGTTTATTGTAGTATTTTTAATTCTAATGACCAAAACTGTTTGTTAGAATGTGATCCACAAAAAACAGATGCAGAAATTTTTCTTTTTTCTAATGTTACCTCTTTGGAAACGAGATTTCTATAGGTACAGTAGCAACGCCAGCGATCATCAGAGCGCTGTTCTAAGAATGCTCTCAAAGCAAAATCTCGCAATTCCTTTGCCTTACTGATACTAATAAATATTGACTTGCGATTGTTTTGTTTCATTTGTTTCAATGGAATAAACTTTTCAAACAAGTATTTTAAGGCGCCATGTAAAATCAATAATCTTTGATCTACATCAGTAGTAGTATAGAGTGCACTTAAGTCATAAAGATAGGCTTCAGATAAAAGCTCATTCATATCTACTGCATGAAAATTTTTATAAAAGAATGCATCATTGAGTGTAGTAGGGTTTATTTTAAATGATCCGTAAATAAATGCGTGTTTAGATGCACCATGAATCCAAAACTGATCAGTAAAGTGCACAAGTTCAGGTTTACTTACTGCAAAAAAATCAATGAGACTAGTACTGCCATAGTCAATATCATAGTGCGTTGTATAGAAATTGTGCGTAACAGCTAAACCATAGTTAATTAAAATAGGTACATACGAGTCAAAAGTTTGGTTACTATTTTTAAGGTTGTTGAAGTCACTAATTAAAATTACAAATTACATTTTCGTATTGAGGAGATAGTTCAGCAAGTACATCTTCCAAGTTGTTTATGTCCCCAGATGGAAGATATACAACACCAATCAAAGTTTTGATTTTATTAAAATTAAACTAACTAATAGCACCATTAACGAAGGATCAGAAAGATTTAGAACTTTGTTTTATATTCAAGTGTCCAAATATTGTGTCTATTAATATTTTTTTTTTTGAAATTCATGTTCAGACCTTAGTTGACGAAATTTGTCCCAAAAATATGGATTGGACTTGCTATTTTTATATATTTTATATATTCAAAAACTTAAAAAACTCAATTCGAATAAAATTATATCAAAATCTTAAATTCAGTTAAAAAAAACAACAGCAAAACAGAAACACTCTTGTTAATAACGATAAAAATAAATAAAGAGAAGTTTGTTTTTTCTGCAAAATCATACATACTTAATGTAATACTCGTATGCCTAAATTAGTATTATTTTTTTGAATATTGTCTTCCGATATATGTAAATAAACAAGATTTTTTTTGTGGAACTCAATTTTTCAAATCATTTGTTTCAATTAAATTAAGAGCTGACATCGTGGAATCACAAGTTTTGATATTCAATATATTCATCAACTTATTTTTACTTGCGACTTAGGTACTATAAGGCAAGTTATGCATTGGGAAAAAAAATCGAATTCGAGATTTTGATCAAAGTTGACATTACGATGATAGCGAAGACCAAAAAAGTGGGTCTCGCAATTCTGTCTGTCTGTCTGTCTGTCTGTCCATTTGATTGCAGCTAAACGGCTGGGCCGATTTTCTTCAAACTTGGTAGAAATGGGTTTTAATTTTTGCCCCCCGGATGTTTTTTGATTTGATTTTTTAAGACCAAAAATAACTGTACGAATTTTTTTCGAAATTTTATAAATATTTTTTTTTTCTCAAAAACTGTCCCACAGATTTTTTTAAAAAAAATTCAGAATTTCTTTTAGTTAAACCTAGGTAATGGTTGAAAAAAATTTATTTTTGGTACCCCCCTAGGAACCATTTTTTATTATTTTCTCTAAAACGGTACCACCGATTTTGATCGTTTTTTTATGTAGAGGCTCCCCAGCGGTTTCAATATTATTGTGTATTCAAATTTTCAAAAAAAAAAGTTTTTGGATTTTTAAAAAAAATTTCAAAATTTTTTTTTGAAAATTCAATATTTTGAAAACCCCGCTCTCGATTTTTTCAAAACTTGATAAATAAAAGTTTTTTAATATAACTTATAAGATTTAAGAAAAAAAAAATGTTTTACCTGAAAATAACGGTACCCTCCATACAAATGTTAAAAAATGGTTTTCGAAAATCGTATTTTTCTCGAAAACGGTTTCGAGAATTTTACTTAAATTTTTTTTCTTTCAATTAATTTTTAAGATCTATAATTTAATAAGAAAAAATTTGAAAACAAGATATTACTGACTGTACCTACCATAGAGCGATTTTTTAAAATTTTGAATTTCTCATTATCGGCATAATGGATTTTAATGAAATTTTTTAGAGGGAAGCTTCTAAAAAGTTTAAAAATGTTGCATTTCAAAACTTTAAGAAAAATATTTTTTTGAATTTTGAAAAAAAAAAAAATCTTTTTTTTTTTGAAAATTCAATATCTTGAAAACGGCTCAATATTTTTTTTGTAAATTTAATTTTTATTCAAACAATAATAAAAACTTTAAATTGGCGTACCAAAATTTTTTCTTAAAAATGTTTTAAAAATTTTGTATATAAAATAGTCCAGTTATTTTAGGTTTTATCTGCGGAAAAATTCCTAGTGAGCTGAATTTTTGTATACACCTTTATTACGGCATTGTAATGAAGATATGAAAAATCGACATTGATATCGTGCCGGCTAAAAAAGTTATAAGGGTCAAAAGATCACAAAAATCAGTTTTTCGCAAATATCTCGCGATCTATTGCTCAGAGGTCAATAAAGGTCATAATAAAAATTGTTTGTCGTGAAATTGTCTACAAAAAATGTCTCTTGCATTTTTCTGTAAAATTAACCGTTTTCGGAGTAGAGCGCTGAGAAAGCGAATATATTATGACGATGCACTCGTTTCCTCACCACCTTCGAGGTAGAATGCAGGACGCGTTTTTTTTACATGGTTTCCTCCGTAGGCATAATCCATGATATGTAATCAGAGTTTTTTTTACTTACGAGTGAATAATTTTTTATTTGAATACAGAAAAATACAGAAAAATTAACTTTAGTATATAATTTCTTTTTTTATCATTCATTGTCGATATCTTCAGTTTCTGTGTCATTAACAATTGCATACCGCAATCTTCGATATTAAAAATGGTCTTCAGCTGTGAGCGATTAACTCGCTGATTCTATTCAGCATTTACACCAGCGATCTAATAGATAGTCTAACTCGGGCAATTGTGTATGCCGTCGACCTAATAGTGTACAGAACAGCTGCCAAAGTCGAGGTCATCAGAATTCTTTTGCACTGTGACTTCAACAAGATTCAGTGATATTGCGATGATATGGAAGTCAGTTTCAGAAATCTGAAACTATTCTGCTTAGGACTCGATCCATCAATATGCCATTTGATGATATTTGTTTCGAGGATCTCAAGATAACTCCCATTGCTGCACTTCTGATGGCCTCGTGTAGAGGGGATAGATAGAGGATAACCTCTATAGCTGCGGTAGGGCAGGTTCTCATTGCTCCTGTAATACAGATACACGCGAGCCCTTACACTTTTTCTAGAGCTTTCCTTGTTCTTGATAATTCGGTTCTCTTGTGCCATGCAACCGCCCATATGTAATGATTGGTCTTACCATCATAGTGTATATCCAGCTAAGGATGTTCGGTTTGCATCTGCATGACTTGCCTGCAAGTGTCTTGCAAATCATTAGGCCTTTTGTGGCTTTCCCGACTATAGTTTTTAAGTGTTTTTTCAAAAGGAGTCTACTATCTGGTAGAATTCCAAGATATTTTACCCCTCTCTGCGTTTCAATCACTTCACCAGCTAGATGGATAGGTTTCATGTGTGGCAGAAGTTATTCCTTGTAAATGGTATGATTGTCGTCTTGGAGGGGTTTGTTGATAATCCTACAGATAGACACCATTTCCGTGTAATTGTTAGTCCTCTTTGGATTACCTACGGCTATGATAGTAACATCATCAGCAAATCTAATGGAGAATATACCTTGGGAGGTAAGATTTTCTAACAATTCATCCACTACAAGACTCTTCAACAAGGGTGATAATACACCACTCTGAGGACAGCCTCTTGTTGTGATTACTTTTTTTTACATTTTGCCCTTTTTGTGACAGTATTTTTAGTGCCTAACATTTCCATCTAGTTATGGTGATGGGTAACGCTTTTCCTAACAAAAGCTGTGCCTACAGCCTCGTGGGATGTGTTGTCGAAGGCTCCCTCTATGTCTAAGAACGCATCTAATATTGTATCTTTTTATAACTTTTTTAGCCGGCACGATATCAATGTCGTTTTTTGACATCTTCATTACAATGCCGTAATAAAGGTGTATACAAAAATTCAGCTCACTTGGAATTTTTCCGCAGATTGGGGTTTAAAATGCCTAAAATGACTGGACTAAAAGCTTATTTTTTAAGAAACCACTACAAAGACTTATAATTTTTGTTCTTGCATGTACCTATATTTGCTTAAATCAAATGGCATTCTATTTTTACCTCCAACTACTACTAAAGAAGTTGTTTTAGTCGTTTAAAAAATTAATTTTTATGCTTTGTTTTTTTTTTTTTTATAATCGGCGCACACTCAAGGGGTTTGTATACCCTTAATATGCCAGAGACACAGTGTGAGCATTAAGAAAAAAGAGAAGGGTTAGAAAGGAGGTGTCGGTATACATTGGTTTTGAATTCTTGAACATTGCAATGACTGGGAAAGACAGAGCGTGGCAAAGAATTCCACATTCGCGTAGTACGGCCGAAGTTGGGCTCAAGGGTAAACTGATGGGCATTCCTAGAAGTGCGAGTATTACGGTTAAATTGTTTAAGGGAAGGAATGCAGCTGGCTATTTAAAAAAGGGTGAGGCAAGAAACATTACGACGATGTAGGAGTGCCGTAAATGAGTCAATGATGTTATTATCACCAATCATTTTACCTAAAAGCTCTTCTTTGAAT
The DNA here is from genome assembly GCA_963931855.1 of Philhelius festivus. Taxonomy (NCBI): domain Eukaryota; kingdom Metazoa; phylum Arthropoda; class Insecta; order Diptera; family Syrphidae; genus Philhelius; species Philhelius festivus. Next base: position 93,028,872 of record OZ007556.1, read on the forward strand.
ACTGTCCAAGAGACTTAAGTAAGTTACTGGAGCACCAGCCCATAGATGGGAGTTATATTCAAGTTTTGGACGTATATAGGTTTTATAGATTGTAGTCAGATCAGAAGGAGAGAAAAATTTCTTGCACCGTCTCAGAAAACCCAAACATCTTGCGGCATTTTTGGCAACATCGCGTATGTGAGTGTTCCACAAGAGTTGGTTCGTGATGCACATACCGAGAATATCGAGATGTTCAGTTTCATTGATGCAAGTGCCACTCATAGATAGTGGCAAGGGGGGTATATCTCGCTTTAACGATATAAGACAGCATTGGGTTTTCGAAGCATTAAATTCGACACGGTTTCTTATTCCCCATTGCACAATGCTGTTTAGGTCGTAATTTAATGTGCTTATCATATTTTGTCGTTGCAGTTCCACATCCGAAGAGGAGGGATGTGAGTCTAAAAACGAATATGAAAAGCTAAGAGTACTATCGTCAGCGAAACAATTAATTGGATTAGAAGTTACAGACAGGATATCATTAATAAAAATGAGGAAGAGGGTTGGGGACAAAACGGAGCCCTGGGGCACACCAGCATTTATATTGTGGGTTTCAGACTTGAATCCGTCCAGTACAACTTGTATTGAATGGTTCGAAAGAAAATTTCTAGTCCAAGGAAGTAGGGATTCGTCGTTCCCGAAAGCACGCATTTTCGATAAAAGAGCAAGATGCCAGACTTTATCAAATGCCTTTGAAATATCAAATGCAATAATCTTACTTTCTCCAAAACAATGTAAAGATTTGTTCCACTTTTCGGTTAGATAAACCATCAAATCACCTGTGGACCTATTGCTACGAAAGCCATACTACCGGTCATTAAGAAGCTTTCGTTCCTCAAGATATTTCTTAAGCTGATAATTAATCAGCGTTTCCATGACCTTAGAAAGAAGGGACGTTAGTGCAATCGGTCGATAATTAGAGGGAGAAGAAGATTCGCCTTTTTTGGGAATTGGCTGAACAAATGCAGTTTTCTAACCACTCCGAAAGAGCCCTGAAGAATAGGACAGATGCTTATGAACAGTTTTTCTCTAATAACATTCATTTTTGAAATTCTTAGTCTATTACATAGGAGCAAGTTCGTGCGACCCAGTCGTGCATTTTATTTTAATAAGTATCAGCTTTGAAAAAACTCTTTCGGCAGATGGACTGCTATGGGGCAAAGTAAAAATGTTTGTAACAAACTTGTATTATTTTTCCAGCATAAATTAATTTAAATTGTTTTTACATTTCCCTATTCCATACCAGAATTCTTCACTATCATTGATTTTTAATCTGCTTTGAAAAGCACAATGACTCAATGGCTTTTCCTGAATTGGATACCAGGTTCGGAAAACCAGAAACTAACTTTACATAGTTAAGTTCAATTTTTTTACTTGCGACTTATAGGTACTATAAGGCAAGTTATGCATTCGTAAAAAAAATCGAACTCGAGATTTTGATCAAAGTTGACATTACGATGATAGCGAAGACTAAAAAAGTGGGTCTCGCAATTCTGTCTGTCTGTCTGTCTGTTCGACTACAGGCTAAACGACTGGGCCGATTTTCTTTAAACTTGGTAGATATCATTTTTAATTTTTTCCCCCCACACGTTTTTTTCTTTTTTTTTTTAAGACCAAAAATAACGGTACCCCCATACGAATTTTTTTCGAAATTTTATAAACATTTTTTTTTCTCAAAAACTGTTCAACAGATTTTAAAAATAAAGATACAGAAAAATTTCATTTAATTAAATCTAGGTATTGGTTGAAAAAAATTTTCCGAAAAATGGTTATTGAGGGTACCCCCCATGGAACCATTTTTTTTGTTTCTGATTTTCTCAAAAACGGTTCAACCGATTTTGATCATTTTTTTTTTACTAAAGCTCCCCAAAAACATAAATAGAATTGTGTACTCAAATTTTCAAAAAAAGTTTTTTTTGATTTTTAAAAAAAACTTCAAAATTTTTTTTTCAAAACTCAATATTTCGAAAACCCCATGCTAGATTTTTTTTAAACTTGATAAATAAAAGTTTCTCAATATAATCTACAAAATGTGAAAAAACTTTTTTATTTTACCTAAAAATAAAGGTACCTACCATACAAATGCTAAAAAATTAAAAAAAATGGTTTTCAAAAATCGTATTTTTCTCGAAAACGGCACCTAGAATTTTGATAAAATTTTTTTTCTTTCAATTAATTTTTACGATCTTTAATTTAATAAAAAAAATTTTGAAATTAAGATATTACAGCTTGTACCTACCATAGAACCATTTTTTCGAATTTTGAATTTCTCATTATCCACATAACGGATCTTAATGAAATTTTTTATAGAGAAGCTTCTAAAAAGTCTAAAACACATTGCATTTCAAAACTTTAAAATAAATATTTTTTGAATTTTTGAAAAAAAAAAATCTATTTTTTTCTTTTTTTTGAAAATTCGATATCTCCGAAACGGGTCAATATTTCTGTTCGTAAATTTAATTTTTATTCGAACAATAATAAAAACTTTAAATTAACGTACCAAAATTTTTTCTTAAAAAACCTTTAAAAAGTTTGTATATAAAAGCTTCTTTTAAAGAAACCACTACAAGGACTTATAATTTTTGTTCTTGCATAAATTCATATTTGCATAGCATTCTGTTACTACTAAAAGAATTTATAAATTAATTTTATCCTTATGAACAGTTTTCTCTAATAACATTCGTTTTTAAAATTCCTAGTCGATTACATAGGAGCAAGTTCGTGCGACCCAGTCGTGCATTTTATTTTAATATCTTTTGAACCAAGAAAGTGCAATACAGAAAGTTTTTCGTCATCAATATCTATTCTTTTTAAAATTTCATCAAGGATAATAATAAATTGTAAAAAGTGGCCAATCTGGCAATTTAAAAAAAAGCCGTGGCCAAGTGGATCGAATGCAAAAAAGGGACCAGTAACATCTTGTATTCGAATGGGCTCATCTAAAAGCTGAATAAGGTGGTGCATCTCAGCAAAGATCTCAACATATCTTTCTAAGGGCGTTGTCTGTCATATTTATCGGAGCCAACTTAAAATGTGGACATTCAAGTCGCTCGCAATAACGACTTCAGTATGAGGGTATAAGGAAAGCACATCAAATTTATTAACAGTTGAATTGCTGTCAAGATTTGGACTCCTATAAATGAAACAATAATAAATGATGTACTTGCGGACAGTACATTTGATCCACATGAAGTTATAAGTCGTATTAGAACAATGGCCGTATTGGGGAAGATTCTGGCAAGGTACATCATATGAGTCCAAGTGAGATCGGCGGCGGGACAAAACGCCAATTTTTGTGGAATAAAATTGCTAATCAAGATCTGTTAGTCCAAAAAATGTATCAAATCAAAAGATTAATAGATTTGACATTATTTATATAGGGAAATAAGTAAACGATTTGTTTAAGGAATATTAATGTGCTTATTAAATTTTAAACTTACTATAGTGCTTGCTGAATTGAAACTCGACCCAGAGCATTTTCCCAGTAATTTTTCATGGCATCTTTTATGCACGGCAGTCTGACAAGCTGTAAAAATATGTATTAGAAATGAGAATATAACCAGACTTTTTTTTTATTTCTTATTAATAAGGATAAAACTTAGCAAACACACAGTTATATTTCGTTAATAAAGAGCCTGATAGACTTTAAAATCGTAAGATTATGATACTATTTCCACTGAAAGCTAATGCTAGAAAAGTTGTTTTTTACATTTAATTACATGGGCGCAAAATTTTAAACGATTTAGTAAAATGTTAAATCCATTTTAATAAGTTACTATGAATTTTGTTAATTTTAAACGATTTTAGCATCATACTAACTAACATTTTACTAAAGTTAAAACCACAAACTGGCTACTTTAACTTTTAGTAACTTGCTAAATCCATATCAAATCTGTCATTTTCCTCAAAAAAACTCTTTTGGCAATTTTATTTGAAGGAGTTAAATTGTGTGTTTTTATGATTCGTGAGCTAATTGTTTCTAAAAGTAAATAAAATAATATAAAATGTTTTCCGAAGAACAAGATTTTGATATACATACATATATGCAGTGGCGGATTTACCAGAAGGCTAAGTAGGCTTGAGCCTAGGGCGGCAGACTTTAGGGGTGGCAAATTTGAAACCCGGTTTTCTGATGTGTAGATATCACTCTATAAGTCCACAAGACAGACTTTTCCCTCTTCTCTTTTATTGTACATTCAACGGTACCGCAAACTTCTATTTTCTACGGTAAAACACCCAGTTCACAGCCAAAACCATAAATCGGCCGTTGCCCACACTTTCTACGAGTATGAGTGAAATGAGAGCGAAATTGCGGAAAATATAGATTGGTGTGGTAGATCTGAATAAAAATTATTGCAAGGAAAAATGTTTTGTTGGAGATATTCTTGGTTTTGAATGGATCAAAAGATTTCAAAATAATAATCGGGCATACCCCGCCTTATTAGTCGTACATCATTGAACTTTGATTACCTCAGAAATATACTCGAAAACTAATTCTTGTGCAATTTGAATCGAATTGTTGAATTATAAAGATAATCTAGGAACTGACAATTCACAATTTTAGAGATAAGGGCGGCAAAAATTCAATAGCCTGTACTTGGGAAATGTGTAAATCCGCCATTGCATATATGTTTGAATACTGAGCTTTGTGCAGTAAAGTGCGATAATTTAAGTCCTGACAAAATCCTATTGAAGAGCTGGACGATGGAGACTTTTACTCCAGGTATAGGTTTGACAAAATAACAGTGGGTAAAATAATAAAAAAAAACATTTCGAAAAAGGTTGTCACAAATAAATAAATAACAAAATAAATTGTAGGTTCTGTTCTCCCTTTGACTTTTGAATTTCCGACATTTCAAATTATTAGGTCCGTTCCCCAGTTTTAGTTTTGTTTGTTTTGATAATTTTTACGAACTGTCATGATATAAACGTGTTCAGATGCACCGTTTTTAATAAAAGGGAATTAGTACTTCACTAGTTAGTAAAACGAACAAAAAGGTTTAAAATTTTCGAAGAATTATAGTAAATTAACAAATTGCTTACTAGTAAAATGCTAAGCCCTTAATAATAGGTTGTTTTAAATTTTGCCCCATGGTTTCTTATTACACCCAAATTTTAGTTTCATCTACTGAAACCCCAGTGATGTTATAGGAGTCCCTTCCCCGATATGAGAAATGCATTTAATTTTCATCTTATTCTTAGCTTACTTTCTCGTTTTCATTATAAATCAGGTGTTGATAAAGTGATCAACGTCAAACTTTCTTTCTAATAAGAAAAATAATCAAGTTGTATTTCACTTGTTTCGACGGTACTTAGAAATTAAGGAGAAGATGTTAGAGAAGGATATGACTCTACTGCATCATTAATTATTAAAACGATCGTAGAATTATCCGGAGGAAATACAAACGTTGTAGTAATTGAGAAAACTATTGATCAGTTGTCTGTTTATACAGGGTGATTGGCATAAGGTGTGACAAAAAGCTAGGGCGTGTAGGTTGGACTTAGACAAGAAAAAAATCGTATGGGAGGGGGGGGTCTATTTCCCCCCGTTTAGGCGGGAGGGGCAATTAAAGAAAAAAATCACTTAAAACAGAAAAAAAATTATTAAAAAATAACGGTGATACCTACAGAGTAATGCTATAGCATTTTGAAAAGCCAGAAATACATTCTTTAATTTTGTTTTTAAATAAAGTTGTTCGAGTGAATAGTTTTTGAAAAATTAATTTTCAAAATCAAAATTTTGAAAAAAAAAAATGAATTTTTTTTTTTAAACAATTTTTTTTCAAAATTTTACGTAATTAAGTATTATTTTTTTATTCAATATTCAATGCTCCTATTAATTTTTGATCAAACACAAAAAACCGGATGTCAAAATGTTTTGTAGTTTTTGAGAAAATAAAAAATAACAAAAACTACTTTTGTTCTAAGAAAAGGCTTTTATTTTAGTTTTTACGTTTTTGGATTCTTATGTAGGTGAATTTACGATTGAAAGGATTAACTTTCTTTTTACTATTCTTTTAATTATCGTCTTATAAGCATACAATAATGTGACAAAGTACTGGATTAACCATATTTCACACATTTTTTCATTGAGAACACCTGCGTGAGAGCATTGGTTTAAAATTGACCTGCCACTTTTTTATTATGGTGGGGTCGGCTTGGCTTAGGTGCATTTACGAAAGAAAGGATTAACTTTAAATAAACAGTAATTATGTATTTTATCTAATAATGCATGTATTTATTATTTAAATTGATTTCAAGATTCAGGAACATTTTTGTTCTTATTTCGCAATTGCATTTTTCTGTCACTAGTTAGGGCGTGTAACGCTGCATTATTTAAAAAACATTCGCAGATCAATATTAATCCAATGCTCTCACGCAGGTGTTCTCAATGAAAACATGTGTTATTGTGTGCTTATAAGACTGATAATAAAAAAATTTTACAAAAAAAGTTAATCCTTTCTTTCGTAAATGCACCTAAGCCAAGCCGACCCCACCATAATAAAAAAGTGGCAGGTCAATTTTAAACCAATGCTCTCACGCAGGTGTTCTCAATGAAAAAATGTGTGAAATATGGTTAATCCAGTACTTTGTCACATTATTGTATGCTTATAAGACGATAATTAAAAGAATAGTAAAAAGAAAGTTAATCCTTTCAATCGTAAATTCACCTACATAAGAATCCAAAAACGTAAAAACTAAAATAAAAGGCTTTTCTTAGAACAAAAGTAGTTTTTGTTATTTTTGATTTTCTCAAAAACTACAAAACATTTTGACATCCGGTTTTTTGTGTTTGATCAAAAATTAATAAGAGCATTGAATATTGAATAAAAAAATAATACTTAATTACGTAAAATTTTGAAAAAAAATTGTTTAAAAAAAAAAATTTCATTTTTTTTTTTTCAAAATTTTGATTTTGAAAATTAATTTTTCAAAAACTATTCACTCGAACAACTTTATTTAAAAACAAAATTAAAGAATGTATTTCTGGCTTTTCAAAATGCTATAGCATTACTCTGTAGGTATCACCGTTATTTTTTAATAATTTTTTTTTCTGTTTTAAGTGATTTTTTTCTTTAATTGCCCCTCCCGCCTAAACGGGGGGAAATAGACCCCCCCCTCCCATACGATTTTTTTCTTGTCTAAGTCCAACCTACACGCCCTAGCTTTTTGTCACACCTTATGCCAATCACCCTGTATATCACCCAAGCACCAAGTGAAATAAAGCTGGGTAAATGTTGAAATGGAATAAATCAAGCTGTGTGTGAGGTATGGAATATGACATCGTTCCAATGTCAAATCTCGTCTTCTTACGGTGCTACGAATCCGAGTGGTCTAATTTGCAACGAATCTTCCGCAAGGAACTGGCTGAATTTGACCGATGGCCTGTGTTATGCTCACCTTAAAGGCATCGGTCAATTGTGCTTTATTTGCATAGATCTGCGACCAATTCACGTCACATCGCCATTCACGGTGACCGCCAGACCAACGGCGACTTTTTCGAAAAAGTTCGGACCAATGACGTCGCTGCACCGCGGCACAGTGCATCGACTCGTGGACAAAAATAAAAAAAAAATCCAATTTCTATGTTTATGCTCCAAACCTTTTTTAACTACTTAAGGTACTAGTACGGTCTAAAAGGCCAAAAAAAGCACGATTTTTGGGATTTTTTTTCTCGGAAACTTTATAAGATAATAGCATAATGTTGTTTTTAAATAATGAATACATGCGTCAAGATGTAGCAAAATATTTTATGTCATTATGTTCTGTTGATGTGCTTTGAGAAAATGTTTAATTTTTTTGCTACTTCTTGTTAACCTTCAAAATACATATTTGACTTTTTGTAGGGCAAGGTCAAACCATAAAAAAAAAAAAACAAAATAGAAGAAGGGATTTCTATTGATAAAACACGAAAGTTGAAGGTGTTATTGAATTTATATTGAATGATTTAAAAATTTGGCCGGTTACAACTACACGGAACGGCGCCCATTTTGCGAGATGCCACGGGGTCTGGTTGAGAACTTCTTTTATTCTTCCAAATAGCATTCTTAATTTTCTGGAAAATGCTTCATTTTGTGATTAAATTGTTCAAAAGTAAATTGGGTCTCATTGTTGAGAAGCCTAAGCTAGGATTTGGGTCAACAAATGATGGAAGCACCGCAAGAAGTTTTTTTCCAGAATTCGAAAATAACTGCAGAAATAATAAGACTTGATGAACAACTCATACAGACATTTTTAAACGAATGAAGAATCTAAGCTTCAGGATTTTCAATTGATATATGAACTTTTCTGAACTGCTGGCTCAAGTTAAAGACAAATATCTTGAGCTCTACAGTTGGTATACTATAAGTATCCATAATTTTATCTTTTCAAATACCTATAAGATAGCTCTATGAAGAAGCACTATAGGCAAGTCATAAAGAATTCCAGGGGAAATCGCCTCTCTCACACAAGAAAATCATTTTGGAATAATACAAAAGAAGACCTCTTGACAACATTACTTTTAAAGTCTGATCCTTTTACTTTTTTAAGCTGACTAAAGTGATATCGGGACATGTATCAAAATGGATGAACATTTTACAAATTCATCATCTTCCTCACTTACTCTTGAAGATTCGGATAGTGATCTTTCTTTGTAATTGTTTATTATTATTTTTGTCAAAAATAAAAACATAATCAGCCTTATTTTGAGTTTCACCCGGAAAACATTTCCCCCGAAAAATGTTTGTTCCCCCGAAATTTTAAAAGCCATTATGAGTTTCGCCCGAATAAAAATTTCACTTCGGATCTGGAGTGACAGTTCGAAAAATAGGCACGTTCAGAAAAACGAGGCCCGCAATAAATTCTCACTCCACTGTGATGGAAACGGAGAATAAAATGCAACCTCCAAATTCTCTGTTAACTTAAATAGTAATATAATTGAATTTGGAGCATCAGTTAGTCCCCTATTACACGATGTCTCACGAGACGAGGCTCACGTAAGTGCGAAAAAGAAAGCAGATATGAGGAAATGAGATGCAAAAAAATATTCCCGGTGAGTACCGGGCTGATTTTTAGTAGTCTCATTTTGACGTTTCTTTTTCTCATAGGTATTCGTTTTATGTTGTGTTGTGCATTAAAAAATACGAACAACTGTCAAATTTGAGACATGAGTCAACGTGTAATAGCTTTTGCCTTACGGGATACAAATTTAAAAGGAAAGTCAAAAATGAGACATGTCTCATGAGGAATCGTGTAATAGGGGACTTATTGGTCAAAATTACTTGCAATAGAGATAAAATTGTGGCTACGCTAGCAGTGCCACTTATTGTGGCTCCCAATTTTTGATTGGATTATCTGAAACGAAGAATTTGCACACCTATTTTTAAACAGCGGACTTATCGCGTTCGGAAAATGAACAAACCTTCTTGTGAGTTTGAACAAATACATTATGTTTATTTTAAGAATTGTTAAATAAGAATTTCAGGATATAAAATTAAATTGTTATTTTATAATAAAGAAAGGATAATTTTCATAAATATAGCATAGCATAGCGCTACATACAGTTGCGGTCAAAATAATAGCAGTGTAATCTTACCATTGACATATTTTAGTCAAACTAAGATATAGGCAACTTTTTAAAATATTCTAGTACTATTTTTGTAATAGAATATTTTATCTTTTGTTTCCAGAATAAAAAAAGCCATATCATAACGGTTTTCTTCCAAAGGTCATTTGATTTCACTTAAATTGTATTTTTGAGCAGTCAAAATAATAGCAGTTTTTAATAGTTTGTGAATTTTTTTCATTGTTTTTGAATCTTAGGAATATTTTTTTTGTTTTTTGTTGAAACTAAAAGGTAAGGTATAAAAACCCATAGTTTTCCAACATTTATATTCCTTCAAACTTACAGTATAGGTCGTAATAAGCATTGCACTCCGAAAATGCGGCGAATCATACCCCAACTCCTCTCTGGTGGAAAAAACTTATACGGAAATTCAAAAAACCTTAAAAATTTCTGCTGAGATGATTATTAACGCAAAAAAATATATAGAAAACCCCGAAACCAGGGACAGAAAAAAAGTTATTTCTCCAAAATCAGAGAGGAGAACTATGAGATACTCAAGGGTCTCTCCCCATTTGCCGGCTACGGAAATAAAAAAACAGCTAAATCTAAGCGCTAGTTTAGAAACGTACAGAATATTGCGGGAGAATGATCTCAATGCCAGAAGCCCAAGGAAGGTTCCTCTTTTGACAAAAAAACACATCGCCAAAAGAATGCAGTTTGCCAAAGCCCATGTCGATAAGCCCCTTCAGCATTGGCGAAATATTTTATGGTCTAATGAGAGCAAAATTGTTATGTATGGTGGTTCTGGTTCTCGGGAATATGTGCGACGCCCACCTTATGCTGAATATGTGTCTAGGTATACGCGGAAGACTGTAAAACATGGCGGTTCAAGCATAATGGTATGGGGTTGGTTTTCCTATCAAGGTGTAGGGCCCATATATCGCATAAATGGTGCAATGGATCAGCATCTTTATGTGGATATTCTTCTAAGAACCATGCTGCCTTACGCAGAAGAGGAATTGCCAATAAGATGAGTCTTTCAGCAAGACACTGACCCAAAACACACGAGCAAAAAAGCCAAAGAGTGGTTTCGGGTCAATGAAGTTTCTGTTATGGAGTGCCCTGCGCAATGTCCCGACTTGAACCCAATAGATAACCTTTGGGCAGATCAGCGTTACCGCTGTGCCACTTTAGTGTCAAATTGCCACTTTTTTTCAGGCTGTGCCACCGAGCCACCACCTTTCAGTTTGTGCCACTTTTTATTCCCCACAAGTAAAACTAAAGTTAGCAATTCACCATGCCATTTTTCCATACCTTTTCATATCTTTCATGCGTACGATACTTATACCATCAAAGTTTTAAAATTCAACATAACCCACACATTGAAAGAGTGGGTAACATTAAAAATAGTTTGAATAAATACCTATTTTCCGACTTATGTGAATTTGTTGCAAAAATTTTAACCTTGCCTCATGGCAGTGCCTGCGTTGCCTTCTTTAAATTTAGTAAGCAACTGTGATTTAGCTGTATGGAGTCCAGATGAGCTCCTCATAAAAAAATATAGGGAACCCATCACAGGAAAGTAAAATGTGATACGAATTCTTTTAAACAAATTATTATTTATTATTTATTCATACTTTTATTTATTTATTTATGTTGAATAATCAATACAAAATGAACTGTTAAATTTTTTGTTTTTAGCTAAAGTTGCAATAAACCATAAAATGATTGTTTAAATTATGTGTTTTCTTCAACTCCTATAAATTCGTTGAGATGAGTGTGAAATGTATTCCCTTAAGTCAATTTTCATACATATATGGTGTTGTTTTGTTTTTTTAATTTAAAGTGCCACCTTTTTTTCTCGAGTGCCACTTTTTTTGCCACTTTTCCAAAATATCCTAAAGTAACGCTGGGGCAGATGTCAAGAAATTCGTTTCAAATGCCAAACCCTCCAATAATAACCAGCTTGGGGAAGCAGTGGAGACTGCATGGAGAAATATTTCATTGGAGAGATGTCAAACTTTGGTGGACTCAATGAAGAGAAGTTGCGAAGCTGTTATAAGCAATAAGGGCTCTACCACAAAGTATTGACGTAAGAAATACAAATACATTTTGTTTTACTTTACTTTTCTTATTTTCTCCATTTTTATGAATACTGCTATTTTTTTGACTGGACTATTTTCTTATAAATTGAAGAAATTTTTTTGTTAAGTTTTTTTTTCGATATTTTTAAATCTTTCTTTTATGATTGATTTCATATAAATGTAACCTAATAAATAAAATTTTATTATAACGTTTCATGAGCACCATCTTTCTTTTTTTATTGAATATTTCTTGGAACTATTTTCACTGCTATTATTTTGACCGCAGCTGTATCTAGTCTCAGGAAGAACAAATGTTTGAGGAGCGAGCACTTCGAAGGAATTTGAGTTGATTAGAAAATATAAGAATATACAATTTTAGAAAATGGTTCTCCGAATCCTCTTTCGATATCTGGCCAGCAATAAGCAGCTCATTCAGAAAATCTCCGAAAGCTATCCAATGAAAAGGGCTGCCCAGCTGGTTGTTGCAATGATGTACAAGACGAAGAGCATAGCCGATCGGCATGGTTTGACTGATATGACCCCGGAGAAATTTAGGAGTTTGTTAGGGCGTTCAATAACAATCTGAGGCAAGAGATCGAAGACGTAACACCCAGACTCCACAAGATATCTGTCTCTCCAACTCAATGTCTGACATCTCTATCTCTATACATTTTCTTATTGCTTCGCTGGGCAAATTATGTCATGATTTTTCATTTCTATCCCTACTGCACGGGATGTGTTTTGTGCGGACAACAGAAATTAGCAAAACGTAAAACTAACAAAAATTATACATATTTGCAAAGAAAAGAATGCGCATCTACTTAAAGTATAAATAAATAATACCAAATATAACTTAACGCACGAACAATAACAAATGAATAACATGACGTGTTAAGGTATTTACTTACAAAATAAAAAAAAATACTTGCCGACGGAATACTTGACAAGAGCCAACCAAATGAAAAGACATGAAATAATGAGAATAAAATGTCATTTCACGACAAAAAGTACGAAAAAAAACCATCTGTCAAATTTCATATCAGACAACCATATCAAGATAAAACCGAAGACATAGATCGCTGACATCATATTATAAGAGGAAATATCGCGACTCCATTGGAGATTTCATATCATGATGAAGAGGAAGAGCTTAAAAGGAAAAAGTGATATGTTAGGAAGCCCAAAATAGAAACTTTGTTAATAAACATGACCTAATCCTTTGGAGATGCTTGAGTGTGAAAAGGAATTAATCCTTATTTTTTTTCCAAATTTCATCAGTACTACAGGCAGAGGGTTTCCTTGCAGAGGGTGGGTACCAAAAAGGAGTTGGCAAAGACCACGATGTTGGTTTGGCACAATCCTCTTTTAGCCTTATTCTTACTTTTTTTCCACTTAAACACACTCTTCACTTCTTCCAAAATTCGGCCACCTTGTCCCGATTTGCTTTAAGTGAAGCCCTTGGCAATTTCAGGGTTCTTCTGCATTTTATTAAGAAGCATATCGCTTTGGTCTTTTTTTTATTGTTTCACTCCTGCATTTTAACAAAAAAACATTGGCGCAAAATTTTAAACAGCCTCTTATTAAGGTATTAGTATGATACTACTTAACAATTTGCTAACTTTATAGTAGTTTACTAACTCATTCTTAATTTTAAACATTCTCTAACTAGTATCGTACTAAAAGAATTTTCTTAATAAATTGCTTCTGAACACACCTAAAACAATGACATTTCGTGTTAAAAAGTAAGTACACGAACCTTTTTTGATGTTTGCAAATGTCAAAGAGTCATATGAAGCTAGCACGATACTAAAAAAATAAAGTATGTATTCGATGATTTTAACTTTAGTAAAAGGGTAGAGAAAGTATGATCCTATATTCGATTAAGATTTGCAAATTCGTTGTTTTAACCTAGTATCATACTAAAACAGCTTTTGCATCGTACTAATTCAATTAAATTTTGCGCCATTAATTTTAAATTATCTTATCTTAAAAACATACACAAAAAACTTACATTTTCCGCCTTATTGTGCTCTCGTTCGCCTAGTAAAAATAAGTGTAAATTATGGCTGTCAATGGCATATATCATTCCGCACGAAATGATTGTTCACAATAATGGGAATTTTTTGAACATGAATAATTTTTCGGGTGAAACTCACAATAGGCGAAAAGTGAAATGTCAACTTTTCCGGGTGGAATGTTGTTCGAGTAAAACTCACAATAAGGCTGAATATTTTGCAAAATTTTTTATGCCGATATATTCTGTGGTAGTTGTGCTGTGAAATGTTTGGCTTAACTGTCACAATATTAATTATTCAAACCACTATCGTACTAGAGGTTTTTGTAACACCAATTTTTTATCAGCAGTGGGCGTGGCGAAGCCGTGAAAATTCCTCAAATTGAGTAAAATTCCTTACTTTTCACCTTTGCCAACCAATTTTTGTACACAGCTACTTTAATTTTGAAACATAGATTTTTGTCCACTACCTCCATACAATTTTTTCGAAAAATGACGCCTTTGTTAGGGGATGTCCAAAAATTTTATACTAGAGTTTTTTTGTCAAATATTTATAATATTGTAAATTCTTAAGTTGATGAAAACTTTCAGAAAAATAAGGATTACGCCATTGGACTATGGTATGAGGTATGACGACCGAATCCCAGCCACTGCCGCATGAAAAAAAAATGTTTCTTTCTAGGGAACTACCTCCTGCGGGGTCAAATCAACTCGATCTTTGTCGTTCGGAATCTACAGAAAATTGTAAGTCTTCTCCATTTTATTTTCAAAATTATTTTGTCAACTCTCTTCTGCTAACATTGGAACTTTTAGGTTAAATTTTCACAAAAAAAAATACTTTTCCTGGAAAGAGTTTCAAAAAATGGCCTATAACTTGGGGAATCCTTACTTAATATAATATATGAGAATGAGGTATTAAAATGGGAAAACAAAATTTCCCTACTTAATAAACAAATAGGTTATTTAAGGTTTTGGTGTGTTTTCTATTTAAAATATACATATGATTTAATTTAACTGTGGTTTGCTATATGTTTACCAACAAATAAGAAATGTCTTCTGTTTTTACATACTAATACATTGATATCCTTGTTTTCCAAAGCCCCAGAGAAAAAGGTTACAATAGGCACAGAATGTAGGTTGACGGAAAAATTTTGCCACGAACCGATGACCATTAACGTCATGCGTTCTGAAAAAAATGTATTTAATTTTTTAAATAAATAAAATAATTAACATACTTTTGTTGCTTAATGGCACCTCTTCGATTTGTTATACTTCGAGGGTTCGTTCTTCTATCGACAAACGGCGTCTTATAATGTGAATATGAGTCTTCTTTTGGATTTTGCCTAGGTATACTAAAGGAATGCGCTGATGAATAATTGTCACTGTAGTAACCACTCGAAACGTTACTATCCCTTGGTACCATTTTGCTTGAAGAGCTTCCACTTTTATGTCTTGGCTGTTTAGTGAAATATTTAAGAATTATATATGTATGTATGTATACGTATAAGAAATTATATTAAATTTTTTTTTTATTAAAACTTACTTCAAATAAATATTGGTTACTTCGACTACTTCGAGGCTTTTGACTGCTTGAGCTTCCATTTGATTTTTTGCGCCCATGGGCGCCCGTGAACATCATTGTACAAATTTGTTTGTATTTCTTTTAGAACCCTTGTCAATGCTAGACTGTTGCAGAGCTGGAAAGAAGAGTTAAGTTATAAAATGCTACATTTTTTACTGTCAAGCATAAAGCAAAGTTCTTTACTATTCTGTAAATGAACAAATGACTGGTTTTTTTAAATCGCATAAAAGTTTGGTTTCGAAGAATCAAGAATACTCTCACATGAACGAGTTTATCCTGCAATAAAAATAATGACAACAAACCTGTTGCCGGTATGTAAGGTTAGTTAATATACTAATAATAATAAACAGATGGCCTAGACTGCTACAAGGCAGTTCCCAGTTCACAATTCCCAACAAACGATTAAGCTCTTGCAAACTTCAATTTTTGCTAATGTCTTTACTACGAGTATAAAACATCTATAAGGTTTATCCTGAGTTTGTTAAAAGAAGGCGGGGAAGATTCATTTTCTTACGTAGCTTCTTCAAAACCTATGAGGTATAATGGCATATAAGTATAAGTACTCGTATTAATCTGCACAGTTTCGTTAAATTTTCATTTAGGTTTAATAAAACTGCTTGGTAGAAGCAGGGGAAATATAAATAAAGAAACTGCTTTCATTTAGAAGCTTTGTTAAATAGTTGGTGTAAAGCTAACTTATAAAAGTTTCAAATGAGGTAAATTCAGAGTCATTTTGTTTATGAAAATGTAACATACGCATAATCTTCCAGCCAGGGTGGCAAAAGCTTAATTCACTTTTTAGCTTAAGCTTGGCTTTAATTCACAAGCTAGTGAGTGACTTATGAATTTAGAAAAATGTAATTCAGCAGCTAGTTACTGACTTATGAATTAAAAAAAATTAATTCATAAGTCAGTTGGTGACTTGTGAATTAAACAAATTTAAATCATAATCTTCTTAGTGACTTATGCATTAAAAAAAATTTAATTCATAAGCTAATAGATAAATTATGATTAAAAAATTATTAATTGGAAAATTTATAAGCTACATAGCATGATAATCTTATGACACACAAAAGCTTGAAATCTACTTTCGTTAATAATTAAATAATTATGTAGTCAAAACAAGCTTAAACATTTCCAATTTACCAATTAGTTTATGAATTAATTTTTTTTTAATTCATAAGTCATTTAGTAGCTTGTGAATAATTTTTTTTATTAATTCATAAGTCACTTATAGGTAGTGAATAAATTTTTTTTAATTCATAAGTCACTTAGTAGCTTGTAAATTATTTTTTTTTAAATTCATAAGTCACTTAGTAGCTTATGAATTAATTTTTTCTTAAATCATAAGTCACTAACTAACTTATGAATTAAATTTTTTAATTCACAAAACATGTACAGACTTATGACTTATGATTTCTTTAATTCAAAAATTCGCAACCCTGGTTCCAGCACATAAGCGCGTTGTTGAACTTTCTCCTCCATACTCTATCGATACAGACTGGACCGAAGATCAAACGAAGAACTTTTCTTTCAAAGCACCCAAGCAGATGAAAATCTGCTTTTAGACAGTGTCCATGCTTCTGCCCCATACAGCAGGATCGGGATGATGAGGGTCTTATACAAGATCTCCTTGGTTCTTTGAGATAGGGCTTTATTACTCAAATGCCTTCTTAGTCCGAAGAAACAGCTGTTGGCAAGAGTAGTTCTTCGCTTGATCTCTGCACTGATATCGTTTTGCGATGTTATAGTTGAGCCCAGGTATACAAAGTCTTTGACGACTTCGAAGTTATACCTATTCATCGTGACGTTTTGCCCGAGTCGACGATGTTGAGATTCCTTTCTCGATGATAGCATATACTTCGTCTTGTCCTCATTAACAGCCAAACCCATTTTTGCCGCCTCCAGTTCAATACTTGCAAACGCACCGGTAACAGCTCGCTTCGTCATCCCAATGATATCAATATCATCCGCATAAGCAAGCAGTTGAACTGACCTTTGAAAAATTGTACCTCTATTGTTGACGTTTGAGTTTCATACAATTGCTTCAAGAGCGATGTTAAATAGGTTGCATGATAGCGCGTAGCCTTGCCTCAGACCTTTCTCGACATCAAAGGGTTCGGTGGTGTTCTTACCAACCTTGACGGAGCAGCCTCCATCGTCATCCTGCACAAGCGGACGAGCTTGGCAGGGATTCCGAGATGAGACATGGCTCTATATAGTTGTCCTCTGTCCACGTCTTTGAAATCGATAAGAAGGTGGTGTATATCGATTTTGAACTTCTGGGTTTTTTCCAAAATCTGTCGAAGTGTGAACATCTGATCCAGGGTAGATTTGCCGGGCCTAAAACCACACTGATAGGGGCCAATCAGCGCGTTGACAAACGGTTTTATACCTCTATAATTGGCACACGTCAAAGCATCCTTTCTTGTGGATGAGGTACACTATGCCGAGGTTCCATACTTTCATCCGACCAAATTTTTGAGATGAGTTGGTGCATGTTCCCTACCAAGTCATCCCCACCTGCTTTGAATAGCTCAGCTGGCAAGCCATTTGCGCCAGCAGCTTTGTACGCTTTCCAGCTTGGTTATCGCTGACCGCACTTCATTTAGGTCGGGTGGACGGAAATTTCGACCATAATCGTCCAAGGTTGAATGGAATGTTCCGCCTAGCTGCGAAATTTTGGCCTTCCTCGCCGCTCAGCAGTCTAGAAAAATGTTGTTTCCAGATCCTCAGCACGGGCTGTGTGTCCACTACCATATTCACACTCTTATCCCGACATGCTTCCGTTCTAGCTTTGTAGCCCTGGGTGGATTGCCTCACCCTTTGGTAAAACTTTCGAACATCCCCCCTGCCGGTACGTTCCTCAATAGACTCGACCGCCCGCTTCGCATGCTTTCTCTTTTTCCTCCTTAGAAGTCGGCGTTCCTCCCTTCGTCTTTTCCCGTAGAGCTCCCGGGCAGCTCTCTCAGCAGCTCTGGTTCTTGCCTGCAGCATTAATTGGTAGGCTTCGTTCTTTGCTACATGCGCCAACCTGCATTCTTCATCAAACCAGGGGTTTCGTTGTGGTGGCCTTGAAACCCAGCACATCAGTGGCGGCACTACTGATGGCATTCTGGCAGTGCTTCCATGGGTCCTCCGTAGATGAAGTTGGAGGCGGGCTTGCTGAGAGATTAAGAGAGACTCGGTCTGTAAAAATCCTGGCGACCTCCTTCGAGTTTGACATCGCGGCATTAAATCTTTTCACAACATCCGTCCGTCGTTGTGGCGTCATGGGTACTTGGGCTACCACCAAGTAATGATCCGAGTCTATGTTGGCTCCACGGAATGTTCGGACAACCAGGATACTGGAAGCATATCTCGCGTCTATCGCAACATGATCAATCTGAGTGATCATGTCAAAGTCAATCAGCCTGAGGCCGTTACCGGAAGTGTTGTCGTGCAGGCTGTGTCCTCCGACTATCGAACCAAAGATCCCCTCCTTTCCAATCTTGGCGTTGAAGTCGCCAAGAATAATCTTGACGTCGTACTTGGGGCACCTATCATACGTTTCCTCGAGAAGGTCGTAGAATTCTTCTTTGGTTGAGTCATCTTTTTCTTCCGTTGGGCCATGGACACAGATCAGCATCACGTTTTTGAATTTCGCTTTGATGCGGATTATGACCAGGCGCTCGCTTACATTTCTGAAGCTCAAGACTCCTTGCCTAAGTCTTCACCTTACCACATCCAAAAAGCCGCTGATCCTGCTTCTTGTAGCACTCGCCGAAGTGGATGTCACACGTTTTCATTCTTCGTATGCCCTCTCCATCCCATCCAAGAAGTGCGATGTCAGCCCTTAGCCTATCCAGGCTCTCCACTATTTGTTCGACAGCACGTGGCCTGTTTAAGGTCCGGACATTCCACGTGCAGAACCGAAACTCATTGTCCTTGTTTCGTTTGCTGGGGTCGTCAACGTTAAAATCATCCACATTCGAGGCTTGTTCTTGTTTCGGAACCGTGTAAATTTTTACGTGGTAGGGAAGTTACCCCGACGCACAACCCCCGACCTGGAGGACCAGACCCTTAGTATAACTCCAAGGGTAGGGATTCGGACGAATCCACTCCTTATAGCCCTGAGCTACGAATATGTCGTAGTAGCCCATATAAGGTGTTCACCAAATAGTTTATCCTAACTGGAACTGTAGACGCCACCATTGATTCCATCTGGGGAATTCTTCCGCTGCCATTTGGGTGAAAGGAGAGGTGCCTTAGTGGGAACACCTCTCCCCTCCCTCTCGTTTGCTACACCCAACAACTTTCCACTGGGGTTGAGACCCAATCTCCAGTTGAGGTACTAGGTACGCGATGTTCACCACGGGGAGGTGAGAGAGGGGTTGGTGGACAGAGGTTGGTGGACGCTTGTGTCCTCTTGGGTGCACGTGTCCACCATTTGAACATCAAGAATTAACTTAAACATTTTTCTGCAAAGACTCGTTAATTAGATTAAAAACTACGCGATTAAATTCTAAGCAGAGCGAATGAAAAAAGCTTTGCTCGTACAACAATGTTTGAATACAATAGGAAATACGCCATGAAAATCTGGTTTAGTAGGGTGTTGAAATTCCCATAAGGCATTTGAAACTTCTTCTAAATCGCAATATAATACAGCTATCTGTTATAGGTACCACTTTCTTACAATCGTGGTTATTATAAACAACCAAATCCGTAGTATTACTTATATACTTTTAAAAACTTTCAGCAAACCAATTAACAATAGTTTGAGGATATATGAGGTTTTTATTATAAAAACCTTCATATAGAATCAATGCCATGCCACGGGCAAAATCTTCCAACGTTAATGATTAAAATTTTAATCTTAGTTGGGTATAGTTCACATTGGATTTTTGTAAAAAAATCGATGTAAGATGAACTGAATTTAACAAAAATTGCGTATTGATAAGGTTCTCACAGTCAACTGATGACGATCAGTCCATGTGAGATCGCCGGGACAAAACACCAATTCTTGTGGACTAAAGGCCAAAAAAAGCTATTTTGAATCAGTTATTATAAACCATTATTGATGGAAAAAAAAAATAGATTTCTGTTTCATATTAACAAATTTCCAAAAACTTTTTGGATTTTGCCTTAATTCAATTTTAGATATACATGTGTTCATATAGTTATTAAAACAAAATTTTGAAAGAAATGCATCTTCTTTACGAAGACGTGAATATAGACCAAAATTATCAGAGCTCATATTGCTTTTAGCTTACAAAAGGCTCTATTCTTAGCGTTTTTCAATTAACGTAACCGTAAGTTAGACCACGGAGGATCAGAATTTACTTTAAATATAGATCGGGTAACAGAGGTAACCAATTTTTTGATAAAAACAATTAAAAATATTCAAAATTATATTTTAAGCTATTATTAGAATTAATTTGCCACTTGAAAGTAAAAAATGACTCATTTAAGATATTTAGGTTTTCAGAATTGAAGTGATATTTAAATTTATGAACAGTTTGGAACGCATTATAGTTTTTAAAAGAAATACATATTTGCTATGCAAATTGACATGGCAACATGATGAATTGAGTTCGAAAACAAAGGGATGTATTCAGAAACATTAACTTCAATATTACTCGTATCATTTATAAAAACTAAAAGCCACTTTACACGATATTATAAGTCATATGCTTTCTCATATGACCTGTCAAAAAACAAACAAATCAAATCGTTTGAACGCACCCATTAAACGAATAGATAGATAGATATATTTCTTTATTTCTTATAAAAAGTGATACAGTTTTTTTTAATGATATAGAATACGGACGTGGCAATTTTTCCGTCTGCCGGATATGACATTTTGTTAGCAAAAAGAATAAAAAAGAAAAGAAGTGTAATTAGTTAAAACTGTATAGAAAAAAAAATATTTTAACAAAGTTTAGGAAAAAGAAGATAGTAAAGCTAATGGCGCAAAATTTTAAACAGCTTATTATTAAGGTATTAGTATGATACTACTTAACAATTTGCTAACTTTATAGTAGTTTACTAACTCACTCTTAATTTTGAACATTTTCTAACTAGTATCGTACTAAAAGAATTTTCTTAATAAATTGCTTCTGAACACACCTAAAACAATGAATTTCGTGCAAAAAAGTAAGTACACGAACCTTTTTTGATGTTTGCAAATTGATGCAAATGATGCAAGGCAAATGTCAAAGAAGCTAGCACGATACTAAAAAAATAAAATAGGTATTCAATGGCGCAAAATTTTAATTGAATTAGTACGATGCTAAAGATGTTTTAGTATGATACTAGGTTAAAACAACGAATTTGCAAATTTTAATCGAATATAGCATCATACTTTCTCTACCCTTTTATTAAAGCTAAAATCATCGAATACCTACTTTATTTTTTTAGTATCGTGCTAGCTAGCTTCATATGACCTCTTTGACATTTGTAAACATCAAAAAAGGTTCGTGTACTTACTTTTTTACACGAAATGTCATTGTTTTAGGTGTGTTCAGAAGCAATTTATTAAGAAAATTCTTTTAGTACGATACTAGTTAGAAAATGTTTAAAATTAAGAATGAGTTAGTAAACTACTATAAAGTTAGCAAATTGTTAAGTAGTATCATACTAATACCTTAATAATAGGCTGTTTAAAATTTTGCGCCAATGATTTTAACTTTAGTAAAAGGGTAGAGAAAGTATGATGCTATATTCGATTAAAATTTTCAAATTCGTTGTTTTAATCTAGTATCATACTAAAACAGCTTTAGCATCGTACTAATTCAATTAAAATTCTGCGCCAATAATTTTAAATAAAATGGTTAAGCGGATGGATTGAATAATTATAATTCATTGCGACATGATAGATACATATTAATTTTGGATGATTTAAAACATAAAAAAAAAACAATTTTACATGATTTGAAACATAAAAAGCTGATATTAACGCAATAACTTGCAGAAATTCTGATGGCTGATTAGAAGCTATTTCGGTATGCCATTGCATGGTTGCAAAATTTGTATAAATTCAGCCAGCCCCACTGGCCGTTTAGTACTTAATGATAACGTACTTTTTTGGAAGTACAATCTCCTTAACTCTTATAAAATAGGGCAAACGGCGATGAAATGATAAACATCTTCGTGTTCTCTTCTATTACAAAGATTGCAAGTTATCTGTAAGTCTGGTCTGTGAGGTATGGAATTGATATTCAAAATTTCAACCCTTGCTCTGAATATAGTGATTATTGCCTCAGCAGAATATTGAGTATTGAAATAATTTTCTTCTGTACACAATTGGTGATTTAGGTTTTTATAGAATATCCTGGATCTTGAGGTTAAGGCCTTTGTTAAATGTTGATCGTATATTTTTTCATCGACTTTATATACTTGATATAATCCTTGCAAATATGTATATCCTTCCAATCATTTACATTTGTTTCTAAAAGCCTTTCAGAAATATCGTGAGATGAGGCCAACTGGTTCCACTCTCTGAAGGGATAAGAATTATTATTCAATAACCGAACCATAATTGATTTATGTAGACTGTTGTCACTTTTTTTCATAACTCTAAGTAAATAATCAGAATGCGATTTCAAGTTTTGTATGTAGATAGGAGGCAGACCAGACTCCACATGAATAGCATATGTCGGTGTTGAGTTGGGTAATCGGAATAGTCGCTTAAAGAAATACCTTTGAACCGCTTCAAATTCATCGAAAGGGCAAACTCCAAATGCTTGCATTCCATAACAAAGACAGGTATTGACAGTAGCATTGAAAACTTTGTACTTAGACCTGAGGTCAATATTTTGATTGGCGAAGAATTTTGGCCACATCATGTTGAGAGCCAACTTAACTTCGCTGCACTTTTCTTTAGCATGCTTATTGAAGCTCAAGTTAGATGACAATAATACACCCAGATACTTAAAGTCACGCACCACTTCAATCCGCATGTTATTCAGACGCCAGCATTCTTCCGGTAGCCTTCTCCTCTGTCGCTTCTCAAAGATCATAATCTTGGTTTTGCTTATGTTAATAGTAAGATCCCAGGAGTTACAATAAGCCTGTAACTTATTGATCTGCAATTGAAGTGTGAGAGGATTATCCGCAAGCAAAACTAAATCATCGGCGTAGAGAAGGACCTTGATGAGCTTCCCAGCAAAATATATTCCTCCAGGTAGAATTTCGCATATACTAGTATCATCGTGAATAAAGCAAATAGAATCGGACTTAAAATGCATCCTTGTTGTACTCCTGCAGATGTTTCAAACCAACCGGACAATTTTATTCCATCCCAAACCGTGGCTCTCGTTGACGCCAGAAAATTTTGATAAAGTTGAAGAAATTTTCTAGATACTCCGATCGAAGCTAATTTATAAATCAGAAATCCACATAACACACATACAACCTTTTGTTAAGATCGATGAATCTTCTGGCGATGCTAGTGAGTGCAAAGATATATGGTCTGTCGTTGAAAAGCCGGAACGAAAACCCGCTTGAAATATGTTGAGACTATTATGGACATCTATCCATTTTGTAATTCTTGCGTAGAGAATTGTAGCGAATATTTTTCTTAGGGATGTAAGAATGGAAATCCCTCTATAGTTATCTGGACAACTAGAGTCTCCTTTTTTAAAAATCGCAAAAATTAGAGATTTGGAGAAACTAGAAGGTATGCAGTTAGTGTTATAAATAAGGTTAAAGAACTCTACGATATAATTTTTGAATTGAACAGTACCATTTTTATAGAACTCCACTGGGATGCCATCACTTCCTGGAGCTTTGTTATTCTTCAAGTTTAATAATGTAGCTTCGAGTTCACTCAGTGATATAACGGAGTCCAGTTCCGGTACACAAACGTCTTGCATTGAGTAACTAAAGGTTTTAATATTCTCCTCCGCTGACAGTAACGTTTTAAAATGAGTCGCTAAAGTCTCGGCATCAAGAGAAATCTTTGTACTACGGTGTTGTCCACCCAATTCCAGTACACTGTTCAAAAATTCCTTAGAGTTCTTACAATCCAGTAGCTTAATGGCAGAATTTTTAAGATATAGAACCTTTTTGATGGCATATAGTTTTTTAAAGTTTCTGATTGCCTTGAGATACAAATTTTTGAAAGTCATGGAATTAGTCGATCGGAATAGCTTCAGGTATTTAAAGGAAAGTTTGCGAAGATTGATACAATCCAGATCAAACCATTTGTTTTTTGGTGAGAACGAAATTTTGTTGTTCATGGACCGTCCAGAGGCGTAAATAATTCTTGTTATACTTTCTTCGATCTGTTCAACACTACATGATGATTGGATCACAATGGTGATTTAACCGTGTTTTGTATTGCCAAATTTTACTTTCAGACCACTTTAATTAACGGATAGCTTCAGAGTTGCTTTTCTGCTCTTCCACAGCAAAGTGAGCTTTTACTAAAATGGGCAAGTGCGCGGAAAAACTAGCTTTGAGCACCTGAAAATCA
This sequence comes from Philhelius festivus, assembly GCA_963931855.1. Classification (NCBI taxonomy): domain Eukaryota; kingdom Metazoa; phylum Arthropoda; class Insecta; order Diptera; family Syrphidae; genus Philhelius; species Philhelius festivus. The sequence goes on from OZ007556.1 coordinate 93,053,595, forward strand.
TCTACTGAGTTAATTCATTCCCTAGTAATTGAACATATGTCAATGATAGACTGCCCCTGACCAGAAATGAATGTAAGCTCTCCTTTCTTGTCGCCTTTAGTAACTCCGTTTAGAACAAACAGCCCAAAGTCTTCAAAAAATTCCATCAATATTCTACCATTCCTGTTACTTGTTAGATCTTTAGACATTCTTATATTCTCAAAAAGTAAGCACTCTTGAAAACTGTGGGCAGAAGGGTTTTGATAATCACCAATTCTCGCGTTAAGATCACCAATAACCATTACATTTTCCAACGAAGAATTTTTCATAAAGGTAGATAAATTTTCGAAGTCATTCTGCCAGTTAATGCAATTAAGATACACCGGAATAATAAAAAATTTTGACTTATCACTGCTTATTTGTACAACCAACCTATCCATAATTGAAATAAATTTAACAAAATTAACAAATTCATTCTTAATGCCGCATAAAATCCCACCACTCGCTCTTCCATGTACATTTGTTCTTATTGCTGGAATAAATTTCAGTTTATAGTTCTTAAAAAATTTTAAATAATCACCTTCAGAGTTTTCTTCTACGAAAGTTTCTAATAATATAATAATATCAAAATCTAATATGTAATTAAAAAAGTCAGGTTGAAGACTTTTGCTTTTTAAACCTGTTATATTATATGCTAAAATTGATAAGTTTAAAAAATTATTTATTTTTTGGCAGACGGCAGCGTTACCCTATTGCTGATGATGATTGGTATAGGCCTGACTTCTAGGTGGCGCTGATGAAAGTTGAGAGCCATTAAACGAATATCATTTCTCAAACGAAAAAGCATATATGACTTTTTTGACATTAGGACTGTAGCTAATTCCATTTGAGAAGTCATAACTCATAAGAGATTTGTTGTTTTCGTGGGAAACATTGAATGGAGTGTTGACATTTGAATACCAAATATGGTAAAATTCTGAAAAGGTAACTATGTATGCGGTTTTTTTTTTAAATATTTCAGATCTCATTAACATATACTGTAAAATTTTGAATTAATACAGCTATCATTGTTGATAAAACCACTGCCATTGCTTTCTTTTTGTTCTCCATCATGGAATAACGAAACAAGTTTATTTCAGTTTATATTTTATATTTATTTTGGATTTTGGTACTTTGAAAATCAAAGGGGAAGTCATAGACGTGTAAAGCATAGATAAACCAAAACGGTATGACTTGACTCGAAATGACAGGTCATTTGATAAATCATACAGACAATGTGATGACAGGTCATATGACTTCTATTATCGTGTAAAGTGGCTTTAAATCAAGCATTCTCCGCAATGAATTATGAACAAAACATACTTGGGTTAACTTTAAAGCAAACAGAGAATCGACGAGTTCGAATTCTTTTTCTGTTGAAAGCACAATTGGCAGCACCTTATTTTCATATTGCATCCATATTTTCAATATTTTTCAAATGAGATAAATAAATAGATATATGCGAATCAGGTGGAATATAACTTAAAATAAAATGCACGACTGGGTCGCACGAACTTGCTCCTATGTAATATACTAGGAATTTTAAAAATGAATGTTATTAAAGAAAACTGTTCATAAGGATAAAATGAATTTTTTTAATTCCTTTAGTAGTAAGAAATAAAAACAGGTGGCTATGCAAATATGAATTTATTCAAGAACCCAAATTTTTAGTCGTTGTAGTGGTTCCTTAAAAAAATAAGCTTTTATGTACAAAATTTTTAAAACATTTTTAAGAAAAAATTTTGGTACGCCAATTTTAAGTTTTTATTATTGTACGAATGAGAATTAAATTTTCAAGAAAAATATTGAGCCGTTTTTGAGATATCGAATTTCCCAAAAACAAAAAAAATGTATTTTTTTTCCAAAAATTGAAAAAAATATTTTCTTTTTAAGCTGGGAAATGCAATGTTTTTTAATCTTTTTAGAAGCATCTCTATAAAAAATTTCATTAAAATCCGTTATGTCGATAATGAGAAACTCAAAATTCGAAAAAATCGTTCTGTGGTAGGTACAGTCAGTAATATCTTGTTATCAAAAATTGTTTTATTAAATTGTAGATCGTAAGAATTAATCGAAAGAAAAATAAAATGCACGAACGGATCGCACGAACTTGCTCTTATGTAAAAGTACTTTGTAATTTAAGATACATTTTATAAATATAAAACATGAATTTAAAATGAAATTGCCGTCTGATTTCTAAAAAGTATGAATTTATGCAAACAAACTTTAAAAAAATCGTTTTATTATTAAATAAATAAATTTTTTATATAAGAAATTTCTTTAAAATTTTTCAAGAAAAAAATGTGGGATGCGAATTTTAAGTATTAAATAATATTGATTTTAGGAAATAATTTCAAAAAATAATCGTTCATAAGTTTTGAAGATATTGATTTTTCAAAAAAATTTTTTTTTCAAAAAAACCCAAAAAATAATTTTTTGAATATTTTTATATACAATATTATTTTAAACTTAGGGGGGCTCCTTCTGAAAATTTTTGGTTAAAATCGTTAGAGCCGTTAATGAGAAAGTCGAAAATCAAAAAAACGGTTCTATGACAGGTACCGTTAATAACATTTCACCCCAAATTTTGTTTTTACCAAAACGTAGTCCATATCCATAATATCACACCTAATTTTTTTTATTAAAATCGTTAGAGCCGTTTTCGATATAAATAAGATTTTGCATTACGGGTGTATGGGGGGTACCGTTAGTTTTAGAGCTAAAAAAAAAAATTCAATTTCCCCTCTAGGGAATCACCGAAGACCCATAACTACCGAGTTTGAAGAAAATAGGTCCAGTGGCTTAGGCTCTATATCGAGGTACAGACATACAGACATACAGACAGACAGACGGAATTGCCGGACCCACTTTATTCGTCTTCGCTATCTTCGTAATGTCAACTTTGATCAAAATCTCGAGTTCGATTTTTTTTCCAAATGCAGAACTTGCCCTATAGTACCTATATCGCAAGTAAAAAAATTTGCAAAATTCTCGGAACCGTTTTCGAGAAAAATACGATTTTCGAAAACCATTTTTTAACATTTGTATGGTAGGTACCGTTATTTTTAGGTAAAACAATTTCTTTTTTTCTCATATTATTATTAAATATTAAAAAAAAAACTTTTAGTTATCAAGTCTCAAAAAAATCAAGCATGGGGTTATCAAAATATTGAGTTTTCAAAAAAAATATTTGAAATTTTTTGAAAATTTAAATACACAATAATATTGAAACTGCTGGGGAGCCTTAACAAAAAAAAAATGATCAAAATCGGTCGAACCATTTTTGAGAAAATCAAAAATAAAAAAAATGGTTCCAAGGGGGGTATGGGGTACCAAAAATAACAATTTTTTTGGATTTTTTTTTCAACCATAACCTAGCTTTAACTAAATGAAATTTTGTTAGAGTGGTATGCTACTGGACAACACTCATAGTCCCCGTCGTCATACAGTAAGCACAGACGAGAATGTGGCTGCTGTCAACTCGCCATCGATCTTAACAGTTCAACATATCACGCACTAGTCTGAGGAGGATAATTCTGCACAAAGATCTCGAATAATTCGTTTACAAGGTCCAATTGACACAGCAATTAGAGGCGCACGACCATTCGCCTGAACTACATTATGTTCCATAATTAATGGGAATGTTTGCTCTTCTTAACAAAGCCATAACACATGGAAAGAAATTAAATTTGTTAATTCCATTGCATTTAAAACAAAAATTTGTATTTGGGCCACCTTTTAATCCGCGTGGGATAATTGTGTCGATTTTTTGACCAATATAATCGGTCGGTGGTGTAAGCGCAGCGTGAATTTCGTCATCGATTTCCTAATCGTGTCACGCCAACAGGGCGAACATTTCGTTATTTAGCTACTCGACTCGAGCAGACAGGAATGAGAATATCGCGGCTGTGACTGCCGAGTTCATTGAGAACGAAGAAACCTCAACCAGATTACGGGCCATAGAATTGGACATCACCAGACGGACCCTATTGGGAATTTAAGTGAAAGAATTACACATGTTCCCCTACAAAGTGCAAACAATGCATTATGTAGGTAATGTCTGCTGCGTGTGAATTACTGTCAAGCCATCCTAAATTTCAACAACGAAGAGAACGATTTTGTGTCAAAAATCATCATGGTCCACGAGGCGCTTTTCCACCTAAGCGATTGTGTCAATAAGCAAAATCTTCATTTTTGGGGAAAATTTGCGTGTGATTCACGGAATTGGATGAGCAGGGCTTGATGAACATGTTGTTTCAACAATACGGTGTAACTGCGTTTCCTGTTTTGCGTAAACTTCCGTTTTTTTGGCATGGCCCCTAAGATCGTTCGACTTAACCATCCCAGCCTTATTTATTTGGGGCTAATTTAAGTCGCAGGCTTATGCCAAAATGCGATAAAACGGGCACAAATGTGCATCAACACTGCGGCAGACTCTTGACGGATATCATTTTTTCCACTTGACGGACAAAATTTTAAAGGTCCAAATAAAGATTTCCATCACTCAAAATCATTTAGTTTATTTATTTAGTAAAAAACAAAATTGGATGACTAATCTTGCTCCACCTTGTCCTACAACTTTCCACTTGATTCACTAGATTCAAAGAATTGAATTAAGCATCTGTTTCATTTTCATTTTATGTTAAGTAAATTATGATTCTATATGAGGTTCGAAAACAAAAACAAAACAATTGTGTTTTCATATTTCCATTTCGAACATTTCAATATCGTTTTAAATGGCGAAATTTTCTATCTGAAAATTGTTTTTAAAAGAGAAATCTCATCGTCAGATAAATAAAATCTTAAGTTCTCTGATTAAAATAAACAACAAAGAAAAACATAAATTTTTGCATTATTAAACGTTTCCACGTACGTATATATGTATAACATCTCACCTCCATCTATTGGTTATCCGATTCGAATTTTATAACTTCCTGTGGACTTTGAAATAAGACAGGCATTCGGGAACACTTAAATTTTGATGTTGAATATCAATATTTAAAACGATTGATCGGCAGAGCACGCACTCTTTCGATGGACAGACTTTTCTTTTCAGGTAGGTAGGTAGGTACACATTTAAATTTTGTTCAAAATAAAACCCACACACGAGCGAAGAAACAGAGAACTTTTATATATACAAAACAATTTTTATTTTTTGCGATACAATCAAATTGTGGAATTCCAGTAGGTTTCCATTAAAAACGAAAAAAATTTAGACTTTCTGATTTTGTTTTTATTTTAATTGAATTCACATGTGGAATATAAAAGCTTTATCACATTTAGTACACATTTATACACAACAAAATTCATTAAAATTACTTTTATATTTATTTATTTTTGGGTGGAAATCTTCTTTTATTTCATGAAGTTTTATATATTTTTTTCAATTTAATGAAGATAGGTACGATAGATTTAAAGACGCACACAATTAACTAAGAGAAAAATAGCATGATCAGTACTTTATACTATCGGCTGCACATTCCACATTATTTTTTTGAAATTTATTTCTGCAACAAATAAAAAGACATTGTAATAAAAATAAATCCATGACGCGTAGATCAGTATAGAAACACATTCATTGCGAGAAAAAACGTTGCCTAGATCCAGGGAAATACACGATCTTAAGTAAATTTTGTGTTTCTTTTTGATAATGTATCTCTTGAGACGTGCACTTTAAGACTGAAAAAATCACTCATATTGCTTTATGCTCCTTGCTGAAATGAGTTAAAATTATGATATTTACAAATTTTCTTCAGATAAACATAGCATTGTTTGAGATAAAATGATGAATACTGCGCAAGAGTTAGATGGAACGGAAGAACAGTGCGCAAGACCCTTCATTACTTTTCCTTTATTAGCTGACTTTTCTTTGCATTCCTTATTTCTCTTCGATTTTTTTCTTGTTGAGTACACTCGTGTTCAGTTAAAAAAAAAACTAATGTATAGTTAAAATAAGTTCAGCAGTCCAATGATCGAATGTAGCCCTATTATTGGTTTTGGGTAAACTCTCAAGGAATCATTTTAGAAGTATATCTACTCTTGAAGAACAACGAAACATTAAAAACACTCTAACTTATTATCTTGTTTCTCTTAAATGTTTGACTTTGTTAAAGAGAAAAAAAAAAAAACATGCATACGCATATATAAAACAATTTCATTTATTCACACGTATTTGAAGCTCTGTCAATTTTAAGGAAATATAATTTTTGAAAATTTTGTTCTGTGATTCGTAGTTGCAATTTTTAATTATAATCATCAAAGCTTCGTAAAAATTTTATAAATTTCTTGTTTTCTTTTTTTTTTTATATTTAAACTTCACCAATTGATGATTTGCGTTTTACCAGAAGGAACGTTATTCAGTTTAGAACATCCGAAGTTTCACCACCCGAAATCATAGTTAGGTAGTTAGAGGTCGAAAATCAGTGAAATCACTTTGGATGGCCATGTTTCGAAAACCATACATCACAGAACCTTCTGGTTTTCAATAATAGAAAGCTCTTCGTTAAATTTAATGAATTCCGAAAACTAGAACTTTTTTCAAGGCTTGGTTGCGGAAATATCGCCATCAGAATCAGATTTGGCGTTGTGTTGAAAATCAGTCGAATCACTTTGGATTGCAATATTTCCAAAACCGGACGTTGCAGAAGCTTCTCGTTTTCACCTATGGAAAGCTATTAAAAAGATAATAGAGGATTTTTTTTACCGCAACCATTTACAAGGCTTGGTTTCCGAGATATAGCTTCCCACAGACATTGTTACATAGGGGAAGGTCGAAAATCAGAAGAATTTCTTTGGATTGTTTGAACTGCAATATTTCGAGAACCAGACCGTGCAGAAGCTTTTGGTTTGGATGAACAGGAATTGAATAGACCTTTCGTTTGATGTATGTCTCGATGGGTTTGAGAAACATTGGAAAAACTATGATTTTTATTGATTTTTGACACGGTCGACCCGAGGAATTTTTTGAAAAATCCTCAAAATTTTGCTGTCGCGACTTGAGTTGATTGTAACATCAATGATATAGATATTCAGTTCTAAGTTCACTTTGGATAGAAATATTTCGAAAACCAGACTTCGCAAAATCTTCTGGTTTTTAATAATAGAAAAATCTTTTTAAAATTTAATGAATTCCGAAAACAACACACAAATAAATACAATACACATACAATACACATACAATACACATACAATACACATACAATACACATACAATACACATACAAAACACATACAATACACATACAATACGCATACAATACACAAAAACACACATACAATACACATACAATACACATACAATACACATACAGTACACATACAATACACATACAATACACATACAATACACATACAATATACATACAATACACATACAATACACATACAATACACATACAATACACATACAATACACATAAAATACACATACAATACACAAACAATACATAAACAATACACATAGAATACACATACAATACAAATACAATACACACACAATACACATACAATACACTTACAACACACATACAATACACATACAATACACATACAATACACATATAATACACATACAATACACATACAACACACATACAATACACATACAATACAAATACAATACACATACAATACACATACAATACACATACAATACACATACAATAAACATACAATACACATACAATACACATACAATACACATACAATACACATACAGTACACATACAATACACATACAATACGCATACAATACACATACAATACACATACAATACACATACAATACACATACAATACACATACAATACACATACAATACACATACAATACACATACAATACACATATAATACACATACAATACACATACAATACACATACAATACACATAGAATACAATTACAATACACATACAATACACATACAATACACATACAATACACATTCAATACACATACAATACACATACAATACACATACAATACACATACAATACACATACAATACACATACAATACACATACAATACACATACAATACACATACAATACACATACAATACACATACAATACACATACAATACACATACAATACACATACAATACACATACAATACACATACAATACACATACAATACACATACAATAAACATACAATACACATACAATACACATAGAGTACACATACAATACACATACAATACACATACAATACACATACAATACACATACAGTACACATACAATACACATACAATACACATACAATACACATACAATACACATACAATACACATACAATACACATACAATACACATACATTACAATTACAATACACATACAATACACATACAATACACATACAATACACATACAATACACATACAATACACATACAATACACATACAATACACATACAATACACATACAATACACATACAATACACATACAATACACATACAATACACATACAATACACATACAATACACATACAATACACATACAATACACATACAATACACATACAATACACATACAATACACATACAATACAAATACAATACACATACAATACACATACAATACACATACAATACACATACAATGCAAATACAATACACATACAATACACATACAATACACATACAATACACATACAATACACATACAATACACATACAATACACATACAATACACATACAATACAAATACAATACACATACAATGCAAATATAATACACATACAATACACATACAATACACATACAATACACATACAGTACACATACAACACACATACAATACACATACAATACACATACAATACACATACAATACACATACAATACACATACAATACACATACAATACACATACAATACACATACAATACACATACAATACACATACAATACACATACAATACACATACAATACACATACAATACACATACAATACACATACAATACACATACAATACACATACAATACACATACAATACACATACAATACACATACAATACACATACAATACACATACAATACACATACAATACACATACAATACACATACAATACACATACAATACACATACAATACACATACAATACACATACAATACACATACAATACACATACAATACACATATAATACACATACAATACACATACAATACACATACAATACACATACAATACAAATACAATACAAATACAATACACATACAATACACATACAATACACATACAATACACATACAATACACATACAATACAAATACAATACACATACAATATACATACAATACACATACAATACACATTCAATACACATACAATACACATTCAATACAAATACAATACACATACAATACACATACAATACAAATATAATACACATACAATACACATACAATACACATACAATACACATACAGTACACATACAACACACATACAATACACATACAATACACATACAATACACATACAATACACATACAATACACATACAATACACATACAATACACATACAATACACATACAATACACATACAATACACATACAATACACATACAATACACACACAATACACATACAATACACATACAATACACATACAATACACATACAATACACATACAATACACATACAATACACATACAATACACATACAATACACATACAATACACATACAATACACATACAATACACATACAATACACATACAATACACATACAATACACATACAATACACATACAATACACATACAATACACATATAATACACACTACAATACACATACAATACACATACAATACACATACAATACAAATACAATACAAATACAATACACATACAATACACATACAATACACATACAATACACATACAATACACATACAATACAAATACAATACACATACAATATACATACAATACACATACAATACACATACAATACACATACAATACACATACAATACAAATACAATACACAAACAATACACATACAATACAAATACAATACACATACAATATAAATACAATACACATACAACACACAGAGAATACACATTAAATACACATAGAATACACATACAATACACATACAATACACATACAATACACATACAATACACATACAATACACATACAATACACATACAATACACATACAATACACATACAATACACATACAATACACATACAATACGCATACAATACACATACAATATACATACAATACATATACAATACAAATACAATACACCTACAATACACATACAATACACATACAATACACATACAATACACACACACAAACAATACACATACAATACAAATACAATACACATACAATATAAATACAATACACATACAACACACAGAGAATACACATTAAATACACATAGAATACACATACAATACACATACAATACACATACAATACACATACAATACACATACAATACACATACAATACACATACAATACACATACAATACACATACAATACGCATACAATACACATACAATACACATACAATACATATACAATACAAATACAATACACCTACAATACACATACAATACACATACAATACACATACAATACACATACAATACACACACAATACACATACAATAAACATACAATACACATACAATACACATACAATACACATACAATACACATACAATACACATACAATACACATACAATACACATACAATACACATACAATACACATACAATACACATACAATACACATACAACACACATACAATACACATACAATACACATACAATACACATAGAGTACACATACAATACACTTACAACACACATACAATACACATACAATACACATACAATACACATATAATACACATACAATACACATACATTACACATACAATACACATACAATACAAATACAACACACATACAATATACATACAATCCACATACAATACACATACAATACACATACAATACACATACAATACACATACAATACACATACAATACAGAAACAGTACACATACAATACACATACAATACACATACAATACACATACAATACACATACAATACACATACAATACACATACAATACACATACAATACACATACAATACACATACAATACACATACAATACAATTACAATACACATACAATACACATACAATACACATACAATACACATACAATAAACATACAATACACATACAATACACATACAATACACATACAATACAAATACAATACACATACAATACACATACAATACACATACAATACACATACAATACACATACAATACACATACAATACACATACAATACACATACAATACACATACAGTACACATACAATACACATACAATACACATACAATACACATACAATACACATACAATACACATACAATACACATACAATACACATACAATACACATACAATACACATACAATACACATACAATACAATTACAATACACATACAATACACATACAATACACATACAATACACATACAATACACATACAATACACATACAATACACATACAATACACATACAATACACATACAATACACATACAATACACATACAATACACATACAATACACATACAATACACATACAATACACATACAATACACATACAATACACATACAATACACATACAATACACATACAATACACATACAATATACATACAATACACATACAATACACATACAATACACATACAATACAAATACAATACACATACAATACACATACAATACACAAACAATACATAAACAATACACAGAATACACATACAATACACTTACAACACACATACAATACACATACAATACACATACAATACACATAGAGTACACATACAATACACTTACAACACACATACAATACACATACAATACACATACAATACACATATAATACACATACAATACACATACATTACACATACAATACACATACAATACAAATACAACACACATACAATATACATACAATCCACATACAATACACATACAATACACATACAATACACATACAATACACATACAATACACAAACAGTACACATACAATACACATACAATACACATACAATACACATACAATACACATACAATACACATACAATACACATACAATACACATACAATACACATACAATACACATACAATACACATACAATACAATTACAATACACATACAATACACATACAATACACATACAATACACATACAATAAACATACAATACACATACAATACACATACAATACACATACAATACACATACAATACACATACAATACACATACAATACACATACAATACACATACAATACACATACAATACACATACAATACACATACAATACACATACAATACACATACAATACACATACAATACACATACAATACACATACAATACACATACAATTAACATACAATACACATACAATACACATACACTACACATACAATACACATACAATACACATACAATACACATACAATACACATACAATACACATACAATACACATACAATACACATACAATACACATACAATACACATACAATACACATACAATACACATACAATACACATACAATACACATACAATACACATACAATACACATACAATACACATACAATACACATACAATACACATACAATACACATACAATACACATACAATACACATACAATACACATACATTACAATTACAATACACATACAATACACATACAATACACATACAATACACATACAATACACATACAATACACATACAATACACATACAATACACATACAATACACATACAATACACATACAATACACATACAATACACATACAATACACATACAATACACATACAATACACATACAATACACATACAATACACATACAATACACATACAATACACATACAATACAAATACAATACACATACAATACACATATAATACACATACAATGCACATACAATACACATACAATACACATACAATACACATACAATACACATACAATACACATACAATACACATACAATACACATACAATACACATACAATACACATACAATACACATACAATACAAATACAATACACATACAATGCAAATATAATACACATACAATACACATACAATACACATACAGTACACATACAACACACATACAATACACATACAATACACATACAATACACATACAATACACATACAATACACATACAATACACATACAATACACATACAATACACATACAATACACATACAATACACATACAATACACATACAATACACATACAATACACATACAATACACATACAATACACATACAATACACATACAATACACATACAATACACATACAATACACATACAATACACATACAATACACATACAATACACATACAATACACATACAATACACATACAATACACATACAATACACATACAATACACATACAATACACATATAATACACATACAATACACATACAATACACATACAATACACATACAATACAAATACAATACAAATACAATACACATACAATACACATACAATACACATACAATACACATACAATACACATACAATACAAATACAATACACATACAATATACATACAATACACATACAATACACATTCAATACACATACAATACACATTCAATACAAATACAATACACATACAATACACATACAATACAAATATAATACACATACAATACACATACAATACACATACAATACACATACAGTACACATACAACACACATACAATACACATACAATACACATACAATACACATACAATACACATACAATACACATACAATACACATACAATACACATACAATACACATACAATACACATACAATACACATACAATACACATACAATACACATACAATACACACACAATACACATACAATACACATACAATACACATACAATACACATACAATACACATACAATACACATACAATACACATACAATACACATACAATACACATACAATACACATACAATACACATACAATACACATACAATACACATATAATACACACTACAATACACATACAATACACATACAATACACATACAATACAAATACAATACAAATACAATACACATACAATACACATACAATACACATACAATACACATACAATACACATACAATACAAATACAATACACATACAATATACATACAATACACATACAATACACATACAATACACATACAATACACATACAATACAAATACAATACACAAACAATACACATACAATACAAATACAATACACATACAATATAAATACAATACACATACAACACACAGAGAATACACATTAAATACACATAGAATACACATACAATACACATACAATACACATACAATACACATACAATACACATACAATACACATACAATACACATACAATACACATACAATACACATACAATACACATACAATACGCATACAATACACATACAATACACATACAATACATATACAATACAAATACAATACACCTACAATACACATACAATACACATACAATACACATACAATACACATACAATACACATACAATACACATACAATACACATACAATACACATACAATACACATACAATACACATACAATACACATACAATACACATACAATACACATACAATACACATACAATACACATACAATACACATACAATACACATATAATACACATACAATACACATACAATACACATACAATACACATACAATACATCAATGGCCAATGGGTTGCTGGTTTACTCATTGCATGTTGTTGAGGCATAACACTAACAACATGTAATTGAGTTAAATTAGTATGCCCAACAAGGATGAACACGAATAAAATAATGTGAATTATAAGCGACATAGAAATAAGGCACGGCATTCTCCGTTTTAGTTCAGCCGCCATCCCTGGAGATAAAATATCTGAGACAACAACCTTCAGTCTCAGAACATCGTGCCACACATCTTTCCTATCCTTCTTTCTCTTCCGTAACTTCACGCCCGCGCTGTGTTGAAACATTTAAAGGGTAATCATAATCCCTTGAGCGCGGGTAGATTATAAAAAAAAAAAAAAAAAAAAAAAAAATACATTACAATTACAATACACATACAATACACATACAATACACATACAATACACATACAATACACATACAATACACATACAATACACATACAATACACATACAATACACATACAATACACATACAATACACATACAATACACATACAATACACATACAATACACATACAATACACATACAATACACATACAATACACATACAATACACATACAATACACATACAATACACATACAATACAAATACAATACACATACAATACACATACAATACACATACAATGCACATACAATACACATACAATACACATACAATACACATACAATACACATACAATACACATACAATACACATACAATACACATACAATACACAT